>JAGPOW010003245.1:295209-307522 GCA_030014935.1 Caiman crocodilus
ATCCTTTTATTGTTAGTCCCTCGCCCGGGCACTCTGTATTTCCCTTATGGCTTTGTCATCTTTTCTGGGATTTTGAAAATCCTTAACATCTACTAATAAAAGTCAATCTAGTCCAAAATTGCAGTCCTCAGAATCTCCTATTTACTTGCCACATAATTAGGGAAAGGCCTGAAACCCATAGGCACCTTACTTTTTTACTCCTCAGGCCTCCTCTAAATATGTAGGTATATGTACAATGGAATCTAAAGCATGTAAAATAACACCCCCAAAGCTGTTATGGGGATCTCTTTACCCCCATGGTGCATGAAACCCCTGAGACTGAAGGATTGCCACTATGATGATTTCCCCTTGCCTACCCCTGGGGGTGAGGGAAACCACTGGGTTCAGAGGATCACTGCTGTAGTGATCTCCCCTCATCTCATGGGTGTGGGAAACCCCTAGGGCTGGAGGATCATTAGGATCCTTCAGGCTCAGGATTTTCCTCAAACCCCCAGGGTGGAGGGATTTCCCCAGCAATTATCCTCTGGCCTCAAAGCTGGAGCACTAGGGATAATGGCAGCCATGATCTCCATGGCCTGGGGGTTTCATGCATCCCTGAGACCTAGGGGTCATGGCTACTATGATCCCTAGGGCTCAGGGGGGTTTTGCTGGGTATGGTACATCCCTCCAGATGGGAGTCTGTTCAACTAATAGGGCTCCCAACCACAGGTAAGACCCTGCTATATGTGCAAATTAAAGTTCAATAGCACTAGCTATGAAACTAGTACACATTTTCAAGGTCTAACTTTATAGCTAGTTGGAGCTCTTTTTTGTGTGATAGCTACTTTGTGTATGTTGCTGGTCTTCAGCTAGTTGCACAAGTAATCATATAATTCTGAAATAACTGTAATGTGTAGAGGAGGCCTAGGTTTTCCTCTGCAAATGCCACAACTATCCCAGAACTAATGTGGTTAGTGCTAAGCAGCTTGGTAATTAGCTCATGCCTCAGCTTGATCATGATCCAGAAGAAAGGTATTCTTCTGTTTCTGCTGTGTCTGGAGTTCCAGTAAATATTTTCAGGGCAAGGCTAATCCACAGGAAGGACTGTATTTTAAAACATGGCTGGAGAATGAAGTGCTGACTAGAGTATATTAAGCAATAGCTACAAAATGCAGAAAGAGTCTTGGGACCAGGAACTAATATCCTAGACCATCCCTTTCCCAGGCAAATGCTTTAATAGTAGATACCCCTTGTGATTGTCCCTCTTGTGCCAATGAATATTCAGTTATCCTGCATAGTGGCACAATTTCAGAATGAGATATTGGCAGTGCTTTAACCAGACTAGTCCAACACCCTAGGGCACACTTTCCTGGTGATAAGATGTATGTGTTTGAACCCATTTTGGCAAAAAAGGGACTTGATCACCCTTGCCTCTGGTGAATGGTCTAACAACTAGACTGCTAAGTAACAGGTAGGGAGCACTATCACCACTTCCTCTGACTTAAACAAAAACAAAGGGGATCGGACAGAGTCCAAGGCAGTGGTTCTGATAGCCAGAGATCTGTCCCCTCAGCCCTGAGTCAGGAACCCAAGAGTGGGATCTAAGACTTGCTTCTGTGTTTAATATTTTCTGCTTCTCATTTTTAGGATGCTACACATTGAGCAGGTTGATTACAGCCAGTGTGCTGGCTGTTTTGGATCCCATCCTCAGGCACTTAAATCTCTTCATGTGCTCTACAGGGAGCCTAGATGCCTAAATCAGACATCTTGATTCCAGTCTCTGGGTGCCAGTCACCTAAAAAATGATATTGTGGTACCTAAATGCATAATGCTGGCCCTTTGTACCTATCTAAACTTCCCTTGATATTTCACTTGGATTTTGTTCCTTATATTTGTGCCTTTTGATATTCATTGCTAGCTAACAGCTACTGTACTTCTGCAGTCATTGACATGTGTGTAAAGTTTGTAAAGCACTTTGGAAAGAAAGTTGCACTATAAATGGAGGCTATTATTCATAATTAATTGTTATGTATAAATAATACAAGAGCAGCAACAGCAACGATAATATACCAGCATCATCTCCTCCTCCAGCCATTAGCTGGATTCTGAAGCAGGAACAACAGTTAATCCTCTTGGCTTTTGATTCTAAATCTTTTCCTCTAATAATTCAACAGCAGTTGATAAGCTGCCCTATTTTACTAATGGCCCAAGACATATGTGCCTTGTACTACAAGAAGTAAAGGAATTACCATACAGTAAGGTCAAGGGTATTGATTTGCTTTTGTCTAGTTAGGAGGTTTACTAAGAGAAAATATGGTTCAACCTTGCTGAGGTCAACAATTGCAAATGAAAGGATTGAGGGGAGAAGGGCATGAATGAAAATGAAAAGGGAAATAAAAACTCAGAAGTGTTTTAGCCTGAGCAATTGAATAGCCCTAGCAAAATCAAGGTTTTTTTTTTAAAAAAATCCCTCAGTGTTCAGAACCAGGGCCAGATTTTCCAAAGAAAACTCAGCTTCTATTTCAGCATCATAAATGTCCAGATTTTCTGCTGAAAATTTACTTCAGTCTTGCAAAATTTGACATATAACAGTCATGACTCACCAGCTTTTCCCTATATATATACATATTTGGCATGGGAGAAGAACACGTTATGTAATAGTAAACCTGTACCAAAAGCATATTCTTATTCTAGAGAGCAACCAAAAAGAGTTTGACATTTTGGACAACAAAATGGAGGAAAAAAAACCCAGATGAACCAATTTTAACCTCTTCTTTCTATGCTTGCTTGCTGCTTCTTTCTTCTCCAATGAGTGCCACTCTAATAAAACTATTTATAAAATATAAATTGAGGTACATTGGCATCACTTGTCTAATCAAGAGTGTAACCTTGCATGTCCTTAAGGTTGCTGAACTGTTCTGTTTAATGATCCTCTCACCTTTATGTCATGCAAAATGGCAATTTTTATTAGGCAAGTGACACCAATGTACTTGGATAAATATATAACAGAACTATAGTTTAAATTATAGAAAACCAGTATGCAAAACCACAAGTACTTAATAGCCACCTGTCCAAATTAAATACCAGAAGGTATTTCCAAGCATTTTACATGGGTAAATTATAGGCAGTAAACAACCAATTCTCTAATATAATCAAAGATTGTTCAAAAGGCTGGCTTTGAAATTCAGTGCCCACAATCTGTGCACTTAAATAACTGCTCAGCTACACGTTGATCCTCTTACTCCTTATATTATCACTTTAGGGGATACATCATGCTGTCTTTAGGCCCTCTGATCTTGATGAACACAGTACTAGGAGCTATCACTAATGCTAATATGGTATTCAGATGGGAGTAAATTGTAGAAACACTAATAACTTGTAGTTTCACAAGCTTTAAGTCAGTCAAATGGTATATGTTCGGCATGAATAATATACAACTCTGAACGTCTCTGTTTAGAATAATAGAAATTAAAGAATGCCCCATTGAACTTTTGGGACTTAATAACTTTACCTCTTCAGGAGTTGTGAAAAGCTCACCCATCTGAGTTTGGTTAATGGCAGAAAATGGTCAACTCTACTGTATATTAGTGAGCATTTGGATCTGGGAGTTTGGTCCCTAACTCCCTGGAATAGTTAACATGCTTTAAAATTAAGCAGGGTCTAAAATACCCTGATGTATCCAGACTATAGCACTCAGCTTCTTACATTTCTGAGCCCCTGGTGAATACATGAGCTATTCACAGAGAAGAAATACTGAATGGAACAAATCCAGTACTCATTTACACTACACTGTTTGCAGTAAATTTCTACAGGTGTAGCTGAAAGCATATGTTCACCCACTCTTTGTTTAGTTCTATAAAGTTACAACTGTATACTTTTATACATCAGGACTTAGGACAGATTTTAGGATCTATTATTACCTCCAAAATTTTTAACTTGATACAGAATGACTTTGATTATATGTTTCCATAAACAGTATGAAGATTTTATGACTGTAGACTGCTCACTTCATTTCCCTTAATTATACCTTTTGATTTATGTAAAGAAGACAAAAAAAACCCCAAACAAAAAAAATCTATCAAGCTGTTGGCTTTATTTTGATTTTTTCTTCTGTATATGAGAAATAGATATTTGGATATAATAATAATTCTGATATAATAATTTGCATTCACTTTTTTAGTTCATAGGTACCTAACCCTGCAAGGGAATTTAGGTTGTGAATTCTAAATGTAAGGAAGCTGCTTCTTTTCTAGTCCGTACATTGAAGATACACCTATCTCTTCATATGTCCTGTTGAATACCTTAGGTAACTCTTCATTCAGCATGCTACCTCTTGTGGTTTTCTTCCTTAAGACCCTTTTCTACTCTTTCTGCATGAATACCTAACTCAAGACTAGATTCTGCTATGGTGGAAATTATTTTAAGCACAAAATGCTGAGCTAAAGATGAGCATTTTATTTATATTAGGGGTGTCAAACTTGCCCCTCAGGCTAGGTCCACACTGCAGGGACTCTTGCAGGTCATATTCAGACAGGGCTGGATCACCTATATCTAGATTTGAACTATCGGCTTCTCATTGTGACTGCCAGAAATGAAAAAGTTAATGCAGGTCCCACTGCTCAACACTCCCCAAGGAAGCTCTGGTAGCTTCTGTATCTGAGCAAGCTAAGCATTAGCTCTTTGGCTGATGCTGCTGACAAAGTAACTCTGGCAGCTGTGCCAAGAAGTGCGATGGAAGGAACCTGGAGGCAGGGTCCATCATCTAACACTGATTTCTTCATTGCTGGTAGTCTCAGCGAGAAACTCCATAGGCCAGACCACCCAGATCTGGTCCATAGTTCACATGTTTGACACTTGTATCTTGCATAATATTTTCTTCTTTGGCAATTCTTCCCAGTCAAGGTTGATTGTTTTTTGTGTGTCCAAAGATAGCCGATGGGGCATATCTGGGATCGACAGAGTAGTGCAGCTTGGCCATGTGTCAGACACTGATAACATAAGTATTAATTCTCAAAATAGGTTTTAATAAGTCACTGATATTTATTTAGCAAAGTATAATGATCATATTATTAAAACTTAATTTAAACGTATCTTTGCAAATCTTGATTAAATGTTTGTCACTTGTTTTTAATTAAAAATGAACGTTATAAAGTAACAATGACCGAGCATCCATCAGATTGTTTATTATTTTTATTTGCATTAATTAATTGAAAAATTAATTTTCAGAAAGATTATCTACTTTGAATAAAAACCCGTACAGAACAAAAAGAGGGGCCAGTCACTATGTTTTACTGAGAACTGAAAAACTCCATATAGAAAGTTTTAGATGGAATACTTCACAAACATTTCTCATTTAATTTTACTTTAGCTATCTTGAAATCAGTTGACTGAGGTTAACCCAGTACCATTTAAGCTCCAATTTTCCTTGTTTATTTTGTTACTTTAACTTCAGTCCCTGATAAAAACAAAAGTTGTAACTTCCAAACACATTTTAACAAAATTTTAAGTTTGTGTCTTCCCAGGGTAGTCTATATTGTTAGTCAATTTCATACATAATGATATCAGCTTTGTTTGTGCACTATAGCATGCTATGTTTTCCTAAAGAAAAGAAAGGAACTTCAAAACTGTAACTGCCCTAACAAGGTTTAGAGTTGTAATTTTCCTGTGTAACCTACTGTTTTAACCAATAGAATTCCCTTTCATTTAAATTGCCTTATTACCAAATGAAAAACCACTATGGTCTAAATGCAATAATGGACAAGAGTGCTTAAGTTCCATTTAAATTTAGCCACCTAACTTAAAATACGAACACTCTGCTGGGATTGAAAAGGCCTGTCCCTCTTCTTAAGCATTCACAACTAGGTTTGCTGTAACAGATAGCTTTTATTAATTAGAGAGGGGGAGAATGGGATTGGAATACAAGACAGAAGACTATTTAAAAAAAAAACCACCTTAAGCAAAACAGAATGGGCGTTGGCCCTTTTAACATGCAGCTAAAGATTAATTAACCCTAATTTACTGGCTAAATTTCAGGTAAGCTACTTACATATACATCTAGAGAATTCTGGAAGCCCATGCTTCTGTGCGTGTTCCCAAAATGCCTGGTGGAAGAATCCCCACCCCCCCAGACCAGGTAAACTGACCTTTAAATAATGTTTTTACCTTATCACTCGGCTCCAACCAGAAACAGGCATTATTTGAACCCTGCTGATGCAGACCAATCCTTTAAAAAAGTGGTCAGCAGCCCTCCGTGGAGTTACCAGAGTCATCAAATTGGTTCCATGGGTTTCCTGGAAGGAAAATGAAAACAAAGGGTCTGGATACAGTAAGAAGGGATGGGAGGTGGTCCAAAGAAAACAAAATATACTGTACAAACAAGATACACAACAAATTAAATCCAGAAACACGTGGCTACGCACAACCCAAGTGTGTGTGGGTGTCACATACTCCCTTTAGCCTGAAATGTCCAAATCCTGGAACGGACAGACAGATTTCTTCACACCTTTCCCCCGCTCCTTCTTTCAAAAGCCTGTGCCCACTTACAGGGCTGTAGGCATTGGCAGTCCTTGTCCAGAGAATTTATTTTTAATACCAAAAAAAAAGAAACCCAAATACCACACATAAAACTAACTAAGACTAACACAAGTGCATGTGGGTGTTACATTCTCCCTACAGCCTGAGATGCCTCAATCCTGGGACAAACTGAGGGAGATTTCTTCACAAGCAGTTTGTCAAATTCAGATTTGGCTAGTAAGATTCCCATTTGTTTATCTCAGGGGCCCGGAAAGCAGCAGCATTGCCCTTTAAAAATGTTATTCATTGAAAACTAGATTATAGAATCATACATATTAAGCATTTCTGATAAAAATGAGAAGCAGAAACTCTATAAAACACCTTGAAAAGAATATAAAAATCAGGTCATACCTGTGGGGAATAAAGAGTGACCAAATGCCAGCAGAACTGTGCTCACTGCAAGAGGAAGCAGCAGGTGCAGCCCAAACAGCCGCACGAAGCATGCATGCTGCAAAATCCCTGGCTCATGCTGCTTGGAAAGCGCGCAAATGAAAGACCCGATCTGATTGGCTGTTGGGGCAGTATAAAGGGCAAAGCCCGGGAAAGAAAAGGTGGGACCACACACAGCATTGGGAGGACTGATCACCCTCACCGAGGTCCTGCGCCCACGGTTTCCCTCTTCCCCCCAGGCGTTCCCTATGGATAGTCTGCAAGTAGATATGGTTTAAGAGCTCTCAAGTTCCCACGGTCTTTTTGGTTGCGGTGTTGGCTGCGAAGTTTTAGGGAACTGCCGGCACGAGTGAGGTATGCAGCACTGAAGCACCTCACGGCGGAGCGAGGCATTTAGGTGTCTTGTCATGTGATTTCACACAGCTTGTCTACAGTCTATTTAATTTGTAAGTAAAATATTTCTTTTCTATATCAGCTCAGAGTCTCTTGTGTGGAACGGGAAAGAATAAGATACAGGATACCACGTTCCTGAACCCTTTCATCCCTGGCCTGTCCGGTTGGAGGTTAAGCCTCCTCCCAATTCCTCCTCACAATACCTAAGGAGTTTGTAAAGTGTGGATATTTGACAGGATAATTACCAACTAGTACAGAGATTTAAAATTAAGGACAACTCCAATCTCAGACTTACGCACTTCAATCCACTTACATACAATACTGTTTTCCTGAAAACCTTTGCTAAGATACCATCTAACCGGGAAGCATCTAAAGCAGGGTAGGGACAAAATTCAACCCATGGGCCTCATCCAGCTGGCCAACTAATTGGATCCAGTCTACAGCTGCCCCTGTGGCACTCCATTTGTGGCCAAGCCTCACCTGCTCCCACCTGGTCCTGCCCATGGCCCATCAACCCTGACATGGCCAGCACACACAGCTTCCTAATGGACCTGCTTCCAGTGTGGCTGCACCTACCTAGGTTCACCATACCTACAGCAGATCCTCCTCATCCTGCCCCTGCTGTGCCACTCTGGATGGGGGGCAAGCTGCA
Organism: Caiman crocodilus; assembly: GCA_030014935.1. Lineage (NCBI taxonomy): Eukaryota > Metazoa > Chordata > Crocodylia > Alligatoridae > Caiman > Caiman crocodilus. Next base: position 303,197 of record JAGPOW010003245.1, read on the forward strand.
GCTGTGTGGCTCCTGCCCCAGCACAAAGGGCTCCAGCTGTAGCATCAGTTTCAGCTCACAGATGCCTTTCACTCACTCCACCCACCTAGCATGATGAGCAACCATCTGTGGGAAGGTAGCCAGAAGCTGAAGCTGGAGCCTCACACCCTGGGTCATAAGTCACCCAGCTACAGCTTCCCCCATCCCCTGCCCAGAGCAGCACAGCAGGGACAAGAGGAAGAGGAGCTGTTGGAGGCAGGTGGAGTTAAGCAGGACTGGGGCTTTTTGTCTGCAACTGCAGCCAAACGAGAAGCAGCTCTACTGGGAAGTTGTGCACACTGGCTGAGGCCGGGACCAGTGGACATAGGCATGGGCTGCCCCAGGCAGGGATGCCCTGAGTGGGGCTCAGCTCCATGCAGACCACTGTGAAGGCATCCGTGAACTAGATGGGGCAGGTGGTGTGGATCACACCTGAACTGCACCACCAAGGTGAGCTCTGCTGCACATGCCTTTTGCCCCACCCCCACTGACATTCCTGCTAGCTTCCAAGACCTAGCATACAGGCAGCCCCCACATACATGCAAACATCCCCAACACACCTTCCCACACCCCCAGCCTACATATACACCCACATCCCTCCACGTCCCCACCCACACATGCACACCCCACCCTGCATACCACAATATACAAGAGTAAGAATTTATTTTGAGCTATTATACAATCGCCTCTATACACACTACTAGAAAACGCCATAAATCAAGACAACAAATATTTTTTGAAGTAAAATTAAAATGTTATAGTAGATGATTGCTATTTAGTATATGGTTTTTTAAAATCTACAATTTGTTTAAATGATATCTTCTGAAAGATTTTCCATGTGTGACCCTTGACAGGTCACCAAAACACATTAAGTGCTCCTGCAGTGGAAATAATCACTCACACCTGATCTAAAACTTACAGGCTCCTCACTTTTCAACTTCAAAGTTCTCAGGTACACAGAGCTGAAAACCTTGACAGATGTCTAGCCTATTCCTAAGTCCAACTGGGAATCAGAACCTTGGTGTTTCACTGGCCAAATCCCCTGGGGGCTTGATCTAGCAGACTCTTTCAAGGTAGGCTTAACAAACACAAAATTAGGGCTAAGTCCCTAGACTAGTGTAGCAACAGTTTTGTGGTTGGCTCTCCTTTTTTTATATATAAAATCCTAGAGGTTAAAACACTCATACACGGGAAGTGGAAGATAAAGATTTAATTCCCTCCCTTTCCTGACTGGATTCAAACTCACATTGCTCACCTTCCCAGACAGTAAGTACCATAACAACCAGGCTAGAAAGCCCAACAGAGAGGCTGACTCCATGATCTGGTGGCTAGGTCATTCACCTGAAAGGAACAAGGCCTTGGATTCTGGTTCCTTCATTGTATACTGAGAAATGATTAACTAAAGTACTTAAACAATGCTAGGAGCAGGGACCAAAACCCAGATCTTTCTCACCCTAGATGACTGTCCCATAGGTTACAGCATCTCATTCCTTTTATGTTCCATTTTTGTCCCAGTGAGGACTTCTACATGAAATGCTTTACTGCACAGTTGATGAGTTGACTGCACAGTAATGTGTCACCATCTAAATGTGCAGGTGTTTACACGGCAGTAAATTCTACAGACCAGTTATGCCCCTAGGTACTCTTCCAAGTGGTGGCAAACATAGTAGCGAAACTCAGGCTTGCCTGCTGCACTGTTGAAGTTTAGGGTCCCATGCCATGTTCTCAGGTGTGCCTGTGACACCATGACGATCATCATCAGCATGATGTAGTGGGACAGGGACCCCTCAGTTCATGTAAACAGCTCATTGTGGTGTGCCCAGGGCACTGTCACAAAGTCACACTGAGAGTGCAGGGTGCATGCAGTATGCATAATAATTTCCCTTGATTTGATGGCAACACTCCTACATTAAAGCTCAGTATGCCATTAGCCTTCTTGGCAATGAGGGCACACTGTTAAGTCATAATCAGCTTATTGTCCACTGTAACCTCCAGGTCTTTTTCTGCAGAGTTGCTGCCCAGCCAGTCAGCCCCCAGCCTGTACTAGTGCATGGAATTATTCTGTCCTCAGAGCAGAACTTTCCACTTATCCTTGCTGAACTGCATGAGATTTCTTTTGGCCTAATCCTCCAATTTTCCTAGATTACTCTGAATCCCAGCCCTACCCTCCAGCACATCTACTACTCCCTGCTGCTTGGTGTCATCTGCAAACTTGCTGATGGTGCACTCTGTGCCATTTTCATGGTCATTGATGTAAATATTGAACCAAACTGGCCCAAGATGGAACCCAGGGTGGGGGGGGTGTCAGTTTTTTATTCACCTTAGTGCACTCATCCAGCCCATAGTTCCTTAGCTTGCCTGTGAGGATGTTGTGGGAGACTGTATCAGAAGGTATAGCATATCAAGGTATAGCATATCTACTGGTTTCCCCACATCCAAAGAGCCAGTTATCTCATCATAGAAGGCTGGTCATAGAAGTTTGGTCAAGCATGACTTGCCCCTGGTGAATCCATGCTGACTGTTCCTAATCATCTTCTTCTACAAATGCTTAGAAATGGATTCCTTGAGGACATGCTGTATGATTTTTCCAGGGGTGAGGCTGACTGGTCTGTAGCTCCCTGGATCATCCTTTTTTCCTTCCCATTATGTTTGCCCTTTTCCAATCATCTAGAACTTCTCCCAATCACCATGAATTTTCAAAGATGATGGCCAGTTGCTCTGTGATTATACCAGTCAACTCCCTCACCACCCTCAGGTGCATCCCATCTGGCCCCATCAACTTGTATATGTCCAGCTTTTCTAAGTAGTCCCTGATCTGTTCTTTCACCAATGCTACTGCTACTTTTCCCTAAAGTGTGCTACCATGTGCAGGAGATGACCTTGCTTGTGAAAAAGGTAGGTGAAAAAGGCAGGTGAAAAAGGCATTGAGTACTTCAGCCTTTTCCATGTCCTCTCCCACTAGGTTGCCTCCCCCATTCAGTAAGGTACCCACACTTTACCTTATCCTGCTCTTGTTACTGACATATTTGTAGAAACCCTGTCATACTTGCTAGTCTTCCTGCACATTGGGATGGTTTGTTTCTGTACTCTCAGTAAGGCTTCTTTAAAGAACAGCCAGCTTTCCTGGACTCCTCTTACTCTCAGACTGGCTTCCCAGGGGATCTTGCCCATGAGTTTCCTGAGGGAGCCGAAGCCTGCTTTTCTGAAGTCTGGGGTCCATACTCTGATGCTTTCTGTGAGAGCATAGAGGGCACTCACCTAGAGTGCATCCTTGACCAGGGACATGGACCGCACCACATGATGTCATCCACTCTATGACAGGAGCTCCCCATCTGCACCTGCCTATGTTTACCTCCTTGACAGGTGAGGCAGATTGGGGCCAATGTGCAGCATGGACAACATCTGGGGGCCGGGATGGAACCAGGGAGGGAGAGAGAAGGATGGCGGAGGAGGAGAGGAGAGAAGCCTCAGAGCTGGAGATGCAGAGCTAAGACAGAGAACTGGAACCAGACCTTGAAGACGCCCAGAAGAAGAAAAAGTCAAAGGTCACAAGACTTCAGTGAAGCAAAATAAGAAAGTAAAAAGATTGGTTTTAAGTTGGTCCTTTCCTCGCTTCCAATTTTAGACTTCAGGCATTGGCACAGCCCCTACAATCGATCCAGGCGTGAGATGGGTAGTCATCACCTCCCTTTTGTAAATCTCCTTTTATCATCAAAGTCATGGCAGGTGGGAAAAGAAAGGGCACCAGATCTCACCCAGCTTGACCATAAGGGTGCAGCCACCCCGAGGGGCCAGTGAATGTCAGCAGGACATAGGGGTACATGTCCATATCTGGTGACTGCCCAGCACTCTTCATCCTTCCTTTCTTCTGAATCCTGAACTCAACCATCTCATGGTTGCTGCTGCCCTGTGACAGCCAGAACCAGAGGGATTAATGAGCAATGATGTGTGCTTCTTGGAGGCATTTGGTATTCTGCCTAAATAGATAATATTAGTTAATATAAGCTTGTAAGTTTGAAATGACTTGTCTGTCATAAGTTTAACCAAATTGATGAATTAACTGTTCATCGAACTAACTGGGCCCCAGAGACAAAGCTGTAACTGTGAGATTAGCTAGCCTAACGTTTTTTTGCTCAGGGTTCACCCTTAGCAATAAAACCTGGATCTAACTGCCAGGCACACCCAAGAAAAGTACATTCCAAGAAGGTACATCCCAAGAAAGCATATTTAAATGAAGCCTAAAAGGGGTTGGGATTTAGGCGGAGCAATGTCAATTTCAAACCTAAAAGTGCTGCGTCATAATTTGCT
>JAGPOW010003245.1:307622-331616 GCA_030014935.1 Caiman crocodilus
CTATGTCTGTCTATTTGTTGTTTTGAACACCCCAGTGTGGCTAATACCCTCACAGTGCCCAGCTGGCCTGTGACAGATTGATCTATCTGTCTATCTGTTGTTATTATCTGTTGTTATTATTTTACTACTAGCTCTTTTATATTGCCTTATCTGCTTATTGCATTTATCTTTCTTTTAACTGTTGTGTGTGTGTAAGCTATAGTAAATTTGCCTTTATTCCACTCCCTACTTGCCTCCTTGATCCAAATGAATACACTCATAGTGCCCAGCTGGCCTGTGACACTGCCCAAGTTGCCATCTACTAGTATATCCACCACCAATTATTCTTGCTTTTGAGCAGGAGGTCAAGGAGAGTGTTAATATGCTAATGCATAGTAGAAATAGGCTACTGTACATTAAGTGTTACTAAAAAGGCATGCACTTTTGCTACTGTATATTAGGACAGCCTAACATGTATTTATGTAATACTTCATATTAGAGGTACTAAACCTAACACACAGTAGCAAAAGCACATTAATGCACATGTAGACATGCCCAGTGTGTTGTATGAAACCTTAAACATAGGATCAAAACCAGCTAGAATGGAGGTTGAGCTGCATGGAGTAATACTAGCTATCCTGTTTACTAGGAGTGTGTGAAACAGGCCCTATTCAATTAGGATTTGGATTCAGCCTGAATAAGGGACAGTGATTCAATTCGTTGATTTGGATCACTGTCCCCAATTCGATTAGGCAGAATCTGAATCTGAAGATTTGATGCTGATTTGGAGAATCAGTGATTCAGACACGGTCACAGTTTTAAAAGTTTTTTTCTGCATACCTTGAAGTAGCAGGTGCGGTTTGTGATCACTGCAATGCTGGGGCACATGGAGTGTCCCATAAGAGTGCGGGAGGAGGGGGCGAGCCCTCCATGTGTTTGGCAGCAAACCCAGAAGTGGATTGGAAGTACTTCTGGTCCACTTTCAGGTCTTCTGGGGACTGTGCAGCAGGCCCCCCCTCCATACCCCTTTCTAGCTTGGTGATCAGCTGCAGGCGGACCCTGGGTGCTCCCCCCGGCCCAGAAGGCACCTGTCACTGAGCCAGGGGGGCACAGGGGATCCCTCTAATGCGCTCCCAGGTTAACCCAGAAGTGGACTGGAAGTGCTTCTAGTCCACTTCCAGGACTGCTGCCATGTGTGCTGGGGAGTCCCCTGCACTCCTGTGGGACACTCCATGCACCCCAGTATTGCAACACTTGTGAGCCTCTGCTCCCTAGAGGTATGCAGAAAAAATATTTAAAACTGTCTCTATGTCCAAATCTCCAAATCTTTCCGAATCACCCCGAATTAATTTGGAGGGTTCCGATTTGATTCAGAGAGATTAAAGGGTTCTTTGTTTTGATTCAGATTCAGAGATTCAGACATTGAAGTGGCCCAAATCTCCACCAAACTGAATTGGGGCCAAAGCTTCACACAGCCCTATTGTTTACTAGTAATAAACCACTTATAGTAGCATGGAGATTATCACAGAATACAAAATCCGTAAGAGAAGAGAGGTAAATTAGCCACTGCTAAGGTTGGTGTTGATGTAACTAGACTGTTGCTGATACCCTTTCTAGTTAATGTAAGGCTACCTTGAAAATATTTCTGTTATTACTACGCTGCTGTAGCTGCAGCATAGACATACTTTAGTTTTATAAAGAACAATTATAAAACTAACAGGATGAATGAATATAATTAGAAGGGAGTTTAATATTAGCAATAACAAAGATTATAATCGTAATGTGTACTTGTCAGTACTCCTTACCTGAAGCCTCATTTAAAAAGCTAACATAAAATCATTGCACCTTGAAAATTAAAATATGTAAAACAAAATTGGAATAAGAAAACACATCTTAAAAAGTTCTGAAGGTTTGTATAAACAAATTAGTGAGTTGAAAAGGAGGGGATTTACTGGATGCCCATGTGCTATGCAGAAAGTACCCTCTGAAAGCTAATCTTCAGTAATTGAGGTGTCAGGGGCCATGTCTACATGAGTGGTGGATTGCATATTTGTTACTGTGCAATCATTTAGTACTTGCAAAAGCAGCTAGTGTTACTACATAGTACAGTTCCCAGACTTTTTTTTTTTCATATGCTACTTAGCAGTAGCAACAAGCTACTGCTCCATAGCATCTTGTGTAGATGTACTCAGTGGGCGCATGTCCAGGGAATATGAACCTCTCATCTAAGGCTCTTTGAGGAGAAGGTTTAACTGTCTTGTTCTCAGAAGGTAGCATGGGATAGGTTAGTCATTTCTGGGAAGAGTCCCCAGTTAGCCTGGAAAGAGCAGAAAAAGTGCAGATCAACAACTCAAATCAGATTTGCTTCTTTTCCCTGCATATTATTTTAAGTGTGGGACAAGCAGCTAGAAAAAAGAAAAGCAAAAAGAACTGAGCAAATATCTTGACTATTGGGATATCTAGCTCTGGTCTAACAGTTCAGACACTGGCCGGGGATTCAGGAAGCTCATATTTGTGCCCCTGACTCTGTCATAGGTTTTTTGTACTTACAGGTGAACCGTTTAATTTCCCCACGTCTGAGCTTCCCAACTACAAAATGAGGATAAAGATAAGACAAAACTACTATTGTTTGCTAATTATCATCAGTCTGGTTTTTTAGACTTCAAACTCTTAGCAGCAAAGATTATCATTTGTTACGTACCCGCACAATTTCTAGTACAATAGGATTACAGTTTTGTTTGAGGTTTATAGGCAGTAAGGTAATATTGCTTCCTTTTTAGTTGAGGAACTGACCATTGAAATTAAGCAGCTACCATTATAGTTTTGAAAACAGCTAGGTTTCTGTCTAGAAAATCTGCATTCTAGAACACCCTTCAGTGCATCTCACTGACTATCTACTATATTTCATGGGAAGATATATTTTCTATTTCTTCTATCCCTACCTTGTAAAACTCATTACTCTGCTTTTTCAACTCTGGACAAAACTGTATTCATTATGCATTTCCAGAAAACACTACTGTTTTGAGATTCAATTAATATGAAATACCATATTTACCCAAATATAAGACAAGTTTTTTTTCCCCCTCATCTTATATTTGTAGAAGAGGAACCAATATAAAGACATTTCCTATCTTTGAACAGCTGATAAAAGCAGCATGTGCTCAGTAATAAAAACCAACTCTGAAGTTGAATGTAGCCAACACTGAGCATGACTATAAAGCGCATGGCCTTCCTACTTTTTTCATGTCCTCGTGTGAAAAGTATTTAGTAGAACTCACAGATTTCATTAGAATCTGACAGGACACTCCATGAGCACTTCTATTATAGCCTCAAACTTGTAACTTTTGGGCTGTCAACCATGGTCCTTAGTGTGTACACCACCCTAGCCCCCAGTTTGCTCCCAGCTCGTGTCAGGCAAACATGCTGATGAGAATCTACCTTTTTTTTTAAAGAAATTTTTCGTGTTCTAAGCCAGATCAAGTCCAAATCTATGAGTCAGTCCAGAACCATAAGTGGCCCTACAACTGCCAAACATCCTTCACCCCTACCAGGGGCTTCAGCTATTTCCAAATCTTTTGACAGGCTTCTTACAGGCAGACCCAAGCCCGGAGGCTTGGGATTTGGATGCCCACAAGTTTTACCGGCTCTCAGCCATATGGCCACAGAAGCAAGCTAGGGAGTAGCCTTCCTGAAGTGGGCTTTAGGCCCCAACACCTCAGCAGGTACTGAACCACACCAAAAGAATAGTTATCCCTGGGAATGCTTAAGGAAACCTGCCTTTATGGACTCAGATACACGTTGTTTCCCCTGCCAAGAACAGGCATTGGGAAAATCACCTGCTTTGTCATGGTATTTCTCCTGCCAGGTAAGTTGATGAGACTCTACCACAAGGATAGATAAGTACAGCCCACCTGAAAAAGATATAGGAGAATACTCATTCAATGAAGTTCCCTTCAGCACCGACTCTTTTTCAAGTCATAGTAAACCATTACACTGAATATATTTCAACTTCCTCTTTACTCTCACAGCTGAGCTGCACCTTTCTTTCCTATTTCCAATTATTCCTGTTTCTTTACCTGCCTGAAATATCTGACAAACATCACCAAATAAGGCCCCAAATAGTTTGTCCAAACCCTTCTGTCAACCCTTCTCTCCATCTGTTGCATATGATTAGTATGGGAGGAGGAGTGCCTGGAGTACAGGTGAGCTGTGGGGTCACCATGGCTCGAAATACTGTTGACTGCTGGAGCCTGGCCCAATGAACTCTGTGGTAAACCACAAGTCTTTTGGCTAATATCATGCATAATTTCTACTATATATAAATAGGTGTCAAAGTGCTGCTTAAAAGTCTGTTTTTGGAGTACCCATAATAAAACCTGGAGCTGTTGCGAAAAAAGGTAAAATGCATTTCTGGCTGAACTAAATCTATATACAAGTTGTACTATATACAAATTGCTACAACTATGTTTATTTCAAAGTTCATCTTTTCATATTTTTTCCTTATTTCCACATGCTCAGAGACAGCAGGGACTAACAGTAAGGAGGGAGGAAAGAGCTGCAGGGTTAAGAAGCTTGGGGTGAGGACAATGGGGCTACGTGACCCTCCAGATTTATCTTTCCTGTGGTAGCAGTGGGAGGTTAAAAAAGACAAACCTGCAATAATTAAATTATATACCTGGAAATTTATACCACAGTTATACATATTCCATATATAGAATCTAATTATTGGGGGTCACCTTATTATCAGAGTCACTTATATTTGAATAAATATAATATGTTATAAGCATTTAACAATGAGTCTCTCCATTAATAAATATGAACTGATTTGGAAATAGGAAACTCAAGTGCTAAATCTTTTTCATCAGTAAATTAGAATGAAACCATTTTGAATTTTTTAATCTTTGGATATATTTAATACATTTTTAATATACTTTTGTGTTCAATGAAGATATGAATAAGATGTGTTGAAATACCAAAATAAAAAAAAATTCTCAGAAAAATTTCCAGAGAAGTTTTGCAAGGTATGAATTTTGGTAAATTTCTGATGTGTATGAATAACTGCAAATATTTAAGCAAAACCAGACATGGTTCAAGTTTCATGCATCATTTCATTTCTATAGTATAGAGTATGCCTACCAAAGACTGTTGTAGCAAGGTCAGTAAGGTGCCTTGCTAGGGTTTCAGAGGTATGCGTTCAAGCCTCTGCTCTGGAGTTATGTCAAAGGTCTCCTTCAGCTGGGTTAGGGATTCAGAGGTGGTCAGACATCATGCTAACCACATCACTGTCTTAAGTACTATGGCTACAGAAACTGGTCTTCTAACAGACCATTGGGCTTGGGTGCACTTTTGACTTAAAACGTACCAAGATATTTAAATTGGCAGCAAAGATGATCATTTGCCATTTGTCTGCACAATTTCTAGTTAAAGTGAACTACTAGGGGTAACCATATTTTGAATGGTTGAAGCTTTTAAGTCACTGAAGATGAATGCAGAAAAGGTGCAAGAGAACTTATGTATAGTGTAAGATATGCATCTTGCTGATAAAGTGTATTTTGATAAAAATAGAATAATAATAATAATAAAAAAATCTTTCTTTGACACAAACTATAGTCTCTTCCTGTCTGGTTTTGTTTGTAGCAAGCATCTTTATTAAAGCAAAACAAAACCCTACTAACCTACTGCAATATTTGGTTTATCTTTAGTTCTGGCAATATTGTTTTAAACATCCTTGGCTATTTTTGTATGAAATTGGTTCCATGTTTGTAAAGAAAGAACGATTAAGTGATTGGAAAGTATAGTAAACTGTAGGGTATTGCAATTGACTTTGCTCTGATGTTTAGAATCCGCAGGGCAGAGAGCAAGTGGATTGAGAGGCTTATAAGGCATGACAATGTCTCTCCTCAGGGAGCTGCTATCAGATTATCATCTAAATAAATCAGAAGCCTGACAGCTAGGCACTGGAGGAGGGAATCCATTAGCCTTAGAATCAAAGTGAACAAGCAAGAATCTCACACCCATTGGCAAGGTGTACCCTGTAAATGAATCCTGAGTAATGGCCTGAAATAAGCATGGGCAGCAATACTAAAAAAAAAAAATAAAAAATCTGTGCTTGAGTTAATGTTACCTTGACTAGATAATTTACACATCTGTTAGTTACAACTGTGTAAGATGGAATTCTTCATCTAAAGCATATTTAAAGCTTTCATGTTAGGTATACTGAAGACCTCTGCCAGGCATTAAAATACTGCTGAATCATTTTTCCGCTTCTTGGTACAATTTCCACTATACCTGAATAAAAAAAAAAATACATTTATTACAAAGAAGATACAAATCTATAAAGAAGAAATACACTATCTTAGATATAGCTCTTAATTAGTAACCAACAATATTCACTAGATACTCCTCTAAAATGATGCAGGAGTAATTACATATAATTAATACTGCAGCTTGAATATGAAGATGTAAAGCATAACAGTCAAATGTCTTAAAGTGCATTTTGCAATTGTGCAAAATATATTTCATGATGTTATTACTGGTCACCCAATAGCCATGTAAGTAATTCAAATACTGACTGTTTCATGTTCCAGTATCGTAAGCAATGACTTAATCTGTCAATCTGTAGTCAAGAAAGCCACAAAATATCAGTCTCTAATAATAATACTAGTTACCTCTGAGACTCTTAAAAGGCTCAGTCATTTATAAAACACCTTAACATTCAAGAACTTACTTTGGAGAAAAGCAAGTTTTAAAAACATGGAATAAGGAAACTGAGGGACACTAAGTAGTAAACTACTTTCATAGAAAAGAGAAGTCCTCTGGTTCTCCTCTTGTACCCTTTTCATGCAACCCTATTTTAAGTAGGATTATTATGGTTATAGCCTGGTGGAGAATTTAGTTCAGACAAGGGCATCTGAAATTAGTTCAAAGACATATGCAGTCTACAGGAGAAAATACCCTTCTCTTTCTTTACAATATCTTTCTTTTGTTGCCTACATATTTCCAATTTCACAAAGTTATAGCACCCTTGTCATTATGCATTAATTAATGAGCCTGTGAGTAAAGAGGGGAATGATTGGCTATGCCCTTCTCAGAGCAATGCTCAAAGGCAAATCCAGGAAAGCTCTTGCCCTCTTGTTAGTGCTCTCAACATAAACCTGTCAGTAACAAAGAAAGCATGAAAGAGTAAATCCTTATCATAAAGAGACTTGCATACAGCTCATACTTCCATTTGTCACTTATACCTGGCTAACTGTTACTAATGGTAACACATGCTTTTTCTTTCTGAGGAGTTGTTAGAAATATCTAGAAGAACACTGCAGTCAGTAGGATCTTTACACTTTCTTATTACTAGGATAGTAGTGCTTTGGGGGTCTCTTGTGTTAAAATCTATATATATGCATGAAAATGTATTTTTTTATCTTTAAAAAAAATATTTCATTTTTTTATCCATCATTATGATCAGTATTATCCTATTAGTATAGAACTTTGAATTCATATATGCTTGCCCAGATTCTTAAACACAATGCAGATGGTTTGCAGGATAATCAGGCTGTGAAATGTGGTTTAGCCATGTCAGCAAACATTGCTGTTTTGTATGAGCATCATGGAGCCAGTATACACCTTCTTTTGTCACATCCATTCTTTCAGCCCCAACCCTGATACAGCATTCAAAAAGGGATTGTGATAAAAATGTAACTATATCATGCCAGTTCTTGGCAGCATTTTTGGTACCTTGTGGCAATTGTAAGGACTGACGTAAATTGTAGTTGTCCTAAATCTGTTTTGACACATTGCAGAGGAATATAGCATTGCAAGGAATTATGGCATAGGAAAGGAGAATTTTAAAGCCAGTTTATGCACATCATTCTTTGACCTGCATTGTGTGCATAAAACCTGAGGATCTGTCTCAAAGCATGGGAAGGGATGGCTGTACATTAAGATACATCTACACTACCAATCCACAGAATTATCCTGCCTTTGGGAAAGCAAAGTAGTTTGAATAATGCAGCATAGAATTCAAGCCAGTTGCTAGGTAAAGGATTTCCAGTGTAGCTAAGATATATCACTGCAACTGACTATCTAGAAAGCAGCAAGCAGTACAGGGTGTGTAGTAAAACATGGCTTAACATTAATAAGTTAACATTAACAACTAGATATGAAAGGGTGCACACACACACATACATAATGCATGCCACTCTTATTGGGTGGCTCTATTTGAAAACACTGATAAAGATTATGAAAATACCATATTTGGAAATACTTTCCTGAAGGTAATGCCTCATCACCCTCACTTACAATTTTATACTCATATGCCACATTTGCAAGGTAACTATGACCATAATTAACTGATCCTTTCTGGCTGTCAGTCTTGCCTATTTGCCATCAGTTTTGCATCACCAAACCATTCAGTGTTGCTTCATTAACCATCACTCTGCTATTCCCTTCACCCCTATCATTTCCTAGCACACGCCTGCACACAACTAGAAGAACTCAAGAAATCTAAAGTGATGATGATCTGTTTTGGCTCTTTTTATTTAATAGTGCTATTACTGAAGGGAGCTTAATTAAAATCAGAAAGAAAAGAAAAGTGATATTAATATGGAGTGGCATCTGAACTATGGAAGGTAATAATATAAAAAATATAGGCACCTGCTAAGACTGACTAATTTAGGGTTGGCAGGGTGATGGAATAATCATGTATGAAAAATATAATCTTGAGAATTAATTTAAATACTTCAGTTAGAAGTCATAGTATATTTGTAAAATTCTAGTGACAACCCTGCCCCCAAACATCTTATTTAGTAACAATTCAACCTAATTTCATATATTTTCTTCTTTATAAATGTTCTGATTGTCTTATTAAAAATATCCACATTAAAAGAACATTATTTGTTCTTCACTAAATCATCTGCTATGTCACACATAAATATAGACGTTGTTATACACTATTATTACTATATTATAAAAGCGTAGCTTTCATTCTAGAAAATATGGAAACATATGAGGTGAGTTGCTCACATCCCTGAGCATCAGCCTGATGTGGACCACACATTGTCTCTGACACAGCACCAGTGAAATATTGTACACAACTGCCTTCCTGAGCTTTACTTCATTGTCAATGCAAACAGAAGGCACTCAGTTCTGGTGGGCTATGTAATTAAGGTTTTTCTTTACTACTATTTGCTTCTGAATTGAACTTTGCCAGATGCACAAACATTTGAGACAAAACTCCTGTTATATTTAACATGGAGCACTATACATATTCCATTCAATATGTTATGTAGAATAACTGTGTAAAATGGAAGAATGGATATTTAAAAACTTGCATATAAAATAATCACCTTACAAACATTTCAAAATGTCATTTTATTCTAAACAAGCTACTCCAAATTATCTGTGAAAATGGAGAACATTTCAACAAGGATGGACTAAAATATGAGAGGTTACATTTTTTTCAACAAAAGTCATGTTGTGACAGACTCTAATTCCTTTGGTTTTTCTGTCACCCCCCTTCACCCATCTCACCTTTGCAGGTTAACTAGCCTATAAGAAACATGTATCCTGTTATGCTGTCAAAACTGGAAGTTACTTTTCAGGCCATCAGACTTCAAGGCTTACCTACAGTATTTTGAAAATGAACTCTTTTCTTGGCATTTAAGTATGCTGAAAGCCTTCCTTTACCCATAGTATTACTATTTGCCAAATTATTTCTGTACAGGAATGTTTTGTTCTTGACACATCAAGAAAAAGAGAAAACACATTTCTGTGTAAAAAGCACAGACTCGTGTGCATTATTTCACAAAGAGCCTTTTACTGTCCCTTCAGATTTTGTTAATAAGGTAAATCATATACCTACTGTATTTGTTATAATTTGCCCCCAAATTATGTTACTTTCTGAGCAGTAAGTGCATGTTGTACCTCATACTTCTTTGGGTTTGCTTATACCTACTGTAAATGGCTTAATATATTATAATTATATTACAAAAGTGGATGCAATATGGATTTTCAAGGGCTTGCAAAAGCTAGAACAGAATTGCACGTACTCACCTAAATGTACTTAAACACTACTATTCTAGTTGAATAGCATCTGGCTTATACAGCATGTCTATCCTGCTCATTGTATAACACAACCCATACTGCTCCATATATACTGGTCCCAAGCTGAAAATGCCCCAAGTGCAAGGGTAGTGCAGTGCTAATTGGTTCTGTCACTAACCAGAGCTAATTAGCTTGTATGCAGAACCATGTAGATCAGCAAAAGTCCTTCTAATTCAGGATAAACAGCATGAAACGTCTATGCATAGGATTGCCTGCCATAGTAACTTGAGATACGGACTTGCCAAAATGAAAATGCAATACTGCTTTGAAGTCAATTTTCTTTACAATGTGAACTTCCCTCTCCCTTGTTAATGGTTCTTAAGAATACTGAAAAAACTGGACAGTATTAGTTGCACAACCAATTAAAGGTGCTGAACTAAGAATTATATCACTTTAAGCCAGGGATAGGCAACTCCTGGCATGCATGCCTACTAGTGGCATGTGGAGACATTTTCCACGGCAAGGCAGGAGGTGTGCTGAAAAAATTGTTTTAAGAAAAGAAGAATTTTAAGCTGCTGCAGTGGGCTCTTTCAAGAGATTCAGGAGGAGTCACTGCCTGAAGAACTCTAGGGAGGAGCTATTGGGGTGAGGGAGAAGCTCAGGACCTGCACCAGCCTCTTCCTGATGGGGAGGTTGGGCCAGCCTGGGAGTGCTATAGCCGTGCCTTTGAGGGCTCAGGTGCACCAGGTGGGCAGGTGGTGGTAGTAGTGCTCAAAAGGGTGGCTACAGGGGGGATAAGGTGAATTTTGGGGTGGCTATAGCCCCCTCCAGGTTCCCCACTAGTGAGAAGCCTCTTCTGCAGTTCTCGATGATGCTGGCTGCTGTAGCTCTGCCTGGCCTTCCTCGATGCACCCTCCTGCAGGCTGATGGGGGAACATGCCTGAGTGTGGGAGAGTGAAAGGAGGGAAGCAGAGGAGGGCAGTGTGAGAAAGGGAAGCAGCAGCAGCAGCAGCAGCAGCATTGCTTTGGCTCCTTTTGGCTGTTGCAGTTGCATCAAAGCTGCTTGGCTGAGAAGAGCTTGAAGTGAGAACAGTGGGGCTGGGCTTATGCTATCCCCCCCACCCCCACCTGTTGTGCTGCCTCCCTCCTGCAGCACAGCCATAGCCCTGGGGCAGGGGCTTTGCCCAGAAAAGCAAAGCATCCTCATCCCAGGGAGCTGGCTGATGGGCAGGCTCTGGGCTAGGGATGCAGCTCAGGTGCTGGCTCCCTGGGGAAGCACAGGGGCTGTGACAAGCCTACCTGGGGCATTGTCAGGTTGGTCTTTATCCTATGGCCCAGCAGCCCAGTCATGTGTGCGTGTGTATCTTTTTCTGCCTGCGTGTATGTGTCTGGTTTGGTGAGAGTCTGGTTTTGTGTATCTGTGTGTGCACGTTTACATGTGTGTCTGGTTCTGGGCATGTGTTTTTGCACTTGTCTGTTCTGTGTGTGGGTATGTATGTCTGGCTCTTGGTGTTTGTGCATGTGTGGTTCTGCACATGCGTGTCTGGCTCTCTGTGTGTGTGTCTGGCTCTCTCTCCTTTTTCTCCTCTTTTTTCTTTTTCTTCTCTTTTTCTTTTTTATTTCTCTTTCCCTCTTCTTTTTTTCTCTCTTTCATCATAATATGCTTAACAAAAAAGAATACACAACAACAAAGGTAGTATATAAAGTTTTATTTATTGTCACCATGTTCAGAATTTTTAGAAAATCTGGTATTACTGTCAAAAAAAAGCAGCAGCAACATTTATGATCATTAAATGTATTAATATGCAGTGCATCCTGCCATGCACTCCTGTGACGGTTTACTTTTTCTGGCACGACAGCATTCTGGCACCTTACAAAGTAGACATTGCAGTTTTTTTGCCACTCCAGTCAAAAACATTTCCCCCTGCTTTAAATCTTATCCTCATAGAACCCCAGAATCTTGTAAAGTCACCGGTATAAATGGCTTAGGACTATATTAATAGAAGCCAGGAAATTAGGTTCAGGTCTTTTAATGTTTATTTATTTAAGTGATCCTTATACAAATGTTCCCAACAACATTAATTATGGTAAAGCTTTCAGTTTTTAACCTAAAGAGCATGTGACTGTTTTTCATTACGTCACCTAAACAACAGCCTTCAAAGCAAAACCAGATTAAGAAGCTAATACCACCAACAACCTGATGAGAAGGGCAGAGACCATCAGCTAATATTACTAATATGACCTTATACCAGGTCTTCATAAAGTTGTTGTGCACTTTTAAACTTTAATAACTTAGGTTGTTGGTATGATAGAAACAATTTGTTAATGGCCTTTAAAAGCAAATTTATTAAGGTTGTAGGCCAACTAGACTACACAATGCTAGACTTCATAAATGATAATGAATTTATTCTTAAATAAGATGGAGTTCCATGCTACTACTCTCTGAATGTATGATAGTTCCTAAATGACGTTTTCCCAGAGAAGTGGACAGGCAGAGGTGGACCAATTGTTTGACCACCTCATTTATCTGGCCTGTCGCCACTGGATTTCTTTCTATGGGGACATGTTAAAAGTGTAGTTTACCTGTCAAAACCATGGTCTTTGGTGGAACTTAGGGCTAGGATCACCAATGCAATTAGTGCAGTAACTCAAGATCAACTGGAAAAAGGTTTCAAGGAGCTGGAAGATCAGATTGATTGATGTATCATAATGGATGGTGGTTATGTTGAAGTCTAGCATTGTGTACTCTAGATGTCCTAAAACGTTAATAAATTTGCTTTTAAATGTCACTTACAGATTGTTTCTATCATATCTACAACCTAAGTTATTGAAGTTTAAATGTTCACAAAGACTTTATGGAGACCCTATATATGAATTTTTATATGTATAGGTCATAATTATAGCACTGACCATGTATTAGTTAAGAAACAAGAAATATACCACAGGATAGCATATTTGTCCAAAAGAAAAATAAGTAACAAAAAGAACTGTGCGTGTAAAACATCTGTTTGCATTTTTTGCTTTATTTTTGTTAATGTTGTATATCAAATTCAAGCCTATGTGATCCAATAGTGGAGGGAAACACAATGATATTGAGCACAGTTCTTCTTTTGTTAACCAAATCCATTACATTTTAAAAATAATGCAAATTAAATAAACCCTTCCAATAGTGGTATTCTATTTATTACTTTGTTGCCAGTGTGGAACTTTCTGTATTTGTGTTATGGCCACAACAGGTCTCATCTGTATGCAAATAGAAAAAAACACATGAAGCATATCAGGGTTGTTTGACAGGCTGACCAAGAATTTGTGGTAATTTAACCTGAATTTTACTGAGCGGTATATGATCTAATTTGTTTAGCCTAACTGGATAGAACCAATGGGCTATGAGTTAACATTAGATGATTTAAGGACAAACAGAAAGTGTGGTAATAGAAGAATCCTGAAGTCACATGGTGAAGTAACTGGATATATTAGTAGAAGAATAAAATAAAAATTATGTTGAATGATATATGTTTAAAAATGCAGTCAAAATCCTAAATATGAAATAGAAATACTAGTCTGTGGCATTTGACCATTTCTCCAAATGAGGCAACCAGTTTTGTGCCTCTGCTCAACATTGGTTTATAAAGGATTGGCTAGACTGTAACACTGCAGGGCTCAGGGACATAGCCTTAAGCAATCTAAAGTTCTATTCTTACGGGTTGGGCTGAAGTTAATTTGTCTTTACATACTCTTGATATTGCCTTTATAATATCCTTTATTTCTTTGTTAATGATTATTTTATAACCAATATTCGTTTTAGTTTGCTCAAATAACTGTGTAGCTTAGCCCTAGTTCACTCTCTATTTTGATTTTTACATTGCTTAGCCTAAGTGTAATTGGCATTTTATTTTGTATTAGGTTAAATTTAGTATAAGGAAAATGTTGATGTAAGGTCTGTGGTATGTCTGGTATGTTTGAAAAGAGGTAATGAAAGAATGAGTGATGTATGTATGCAACAATCTAAAGGAAGACAATCCTCTTGCAGCAGATGAAAATAGCCTTCTGTGGTTTAACAGTTAAAGGTTGTAGCAATGTCAAGTCAGCAGTTAAGGATTACCAAATACTAAATCATGCCTTCACCCTCATGGCTGAACAGTACAAGCAATGACCCCCCAAAAGATTACAGACCACAAAGTCAGAAGATCATGTTCTACCAATTACAGCCTGCCAATGGGACAAGGAGGTTGACCTTCATATCTGTCTCAGTGGCATCCATAGGCTTGTATGGACAGAATGAATGAACACACACAAAAAAGGCTTTGGGTCTGTCCACTTGCAAGGAGTTTTGGGCACATCCAAAAAGCCCATTCCTCATGCTTAGGCTGGCTGGCCAGACTGACCGGAGCATCTTTAGAACTTGGTAACACCTCAACTTTTGCATGACTGTCTAACTATCTGTTAGGCCTGTATAAAACAGCTAGTATTTGCGTCACATTTGGATTCGGCCAATTTGGGGGACAGTGATTCAGTTTGGTGATTCAAATCGCTGTCTTGAATCAATTTGACTGAATCTGATTCAGAGATTTGGCTACTGCCAAATCGGCCAAATCTCTGAATCAGACAGGCCCCATCCCCTACCCACTCTCCTAGCCCCCTCCCCCAATGGCTGCCCCACCTAGCCCCAGACCCCTGCTGTTAAAAAAAAAAAAGCCCCATACTCATTGGCTCAGGCAAGGGGGCAATCCCCAGTGCCCTCCACTACCCTGGGCTGTGCAGGGAGGTGAGGGTGGACTCTGTCATGAGTCCCCATCCCCCTCCCAGGCCCACCTCCCAGGTCTTTAAAAATTAAAAAAAGAAGCCCTCACTCACTGGCTGCTGCATGGGATGCTTTGCCACAAGCCCCCATTCCTTGCCTGCTCTCCCAGCCCATTCAATGGCTGCCCTACCTAGCCACGGCTCTTAAAAAAAAAATGCCCCAAACTCACCAGCTCCTGCCAGGTTTGAGGGTGATACACACTGCCCTGCATTATGGAGGTGGGGAGCTCTTCCATGAGCCCTCAGAATCCCTAATGGTTGCTGCAGCAGCCGGTGAGTGGGGTCTTTTTTTTTTAAAGAGCTGGGGGCTGGGGCAGGCAGGACAGCCATGGGGGGGTGGGGGGGCTAGGAGAGCAGGCAGAGGTCAGGGAGCTTTGAGTCAATTCGGATCTTTTAACTGGTCTCCTGATTCAATTTGGATTTGGAGATTCAGCCACCAAATCAGGCCGAATCTCCTGCAAATTGAATCAGCAGCCAAAGCTTCACACAGCCCTGCTATCTCTGGGTGTGCTTGTTTCTTTTGTATGAATGAATGAATAAGTATGTATGGAGATGAGTGAAGCAGATAACCTTACTGTTCTTTATTCATTTTATGTTTTATGTCCCAATAAATGCAGTGTTGTGCCTTATCCCTGATAAGATTCCTGCTTGCTTTTAATTCACACTGTACACCCTATTTGTACAACGTAAGTAGGGAGATGAAAGGGAAATGTCTCTATATTACTCCAAATAGAAATATAGGATTTTGTGAAACCTGGTCCATATGAAAATTGTTTGGGTTATTACATAAAGCCCTTACAATGGTTATTTATTTATATTATAGTGGCCTAAAAGGCCAGGTAAGATTAACAGTACCATTGTCTAGACACTAAAAGCACATAAGAGAGAAATTTCTGCCCTGGAGAGTTTGAAACCTAAAGAAACCAATAGATCCATTCTTTGAAAGGAGATAGATTTCTCAAGCCCTATTAATGTGTCCTAACTATTTACTACACCACAACACTTTTTGTTATGTAGATTGGAAGAAGGATCTTTGCATTTGTCAGTACTTCTTACCACTTATGTGGGAATCCAAGCAAAACTCACAGTTGGCTACTGCTTTACATTTTCATTAGTTACACAGCTGAACAGAGTGAATGAGATACCTGGGCAAAACTGTTTTGCAAATTTTAGATCTGTCAAAAAATATAGAGAAAGATATTTTGGTCATGCTGAAACTATTTGCAAATTTGACCCAATCTGACCAGCAGTTTTGACTGGGAGGTAGGTTCAAAGAGTTAGGGGAGGAACTGTCATCCCCCATATTCAAAATCCAGAGGTTAAAGCACTGACATCAAAACAATACTCTTTTTTTCTAATGGAATTTGAATGTACATCTCCTGGGATTGGTTTCTACCCACGAAGGTATAGAGTATTCCAGACTGGATGGGTTAAAGCTCTCACTCTCTTCTAATGAAACTGTTGTATTCTGTATAAGTAGTATTCAGTGGAATCTGGGGTGTAGACCCCAAGCACTCCATCTTCCTAGCTGCATAGTCATCCACTCAATATAATTCTCATTTTGTATATAAATATTGTATACAAATAGAAACAGCTACATGAGGAACTGAACAAAATCCACCTCAGAATACCCTATAGCCTGATAATTAGAGATCTCAAGCCAAAAATCTCCCTCAGCCTAATAGCCTTTTGGACTAGTGTGCTTAAGGTATAACAGCTTCAGTAACTATTTCTGCATAATAGAGTGATATGACAAGCAGCACATTTGGTTTCCTTTGACTTCCCAGCTAAATTGCCAGATATATATTTCATCTGGGTCAAATGAAGGCAGCTTTTTGACAGAAGTTTAGAAAAAGGCTCAATAAAACCTCCCTAATCCTGAATAAATCTGCTACCTGCAAATGCAAGTAGCAAATTTACTTGAGTGTAGTAATAGTGCATAGTGCTTGTGTAGACACCTGACCAGTAGCAAAATCTACTTTAGGTCAGCTGCCCACCAGTGGGGTGAAAGATTGCTCCCTGCTCCTGGGAGCTACCTGCTGCTGGGGTGGGCTCCACCACATGGGCATAGACAATGTCCCCCTCCCCAGCATCCAGGAGCCCTAAGTCTTCCACTCTGAGATTGCGATCGGGAAGTGGGGGACTGGTAGATCATTATCTTCCAATGCCGCTCTGTGACTACAGGGCTGGTGCTGGGAGCTCCTTGCTGGCAGGGGTAGGGGAGCCTGTTCCCCACCCAGCTCTGCAAGTAAGGAGCTGGGGGTGAAACAGGCATGGGAGACGCCGGAAGATAAGGGCCTCCCAGTTCAGGCCCCATAACTATAGAGCCCAGGCTGGGACATAAAAGTCTCCCAGCCTGAGCCCTGTAACAGTGGAGCTGAGGGCTGGGAGATAAAGATCTCCCAGCACTGGTCCCATAGTCACAGAGCCATCGCTGGAAGCTCTCTGCTGTTGGGGGCAGAGGAGTTTCTTCCCTGCCTCAGGCTGGGGATTTTGTTCCCAACTCAGCACCTCACTAACAGAGCTGGATGGGGAAAAGCCCCCCAGCTTGTCCCCTCACAGCTTTAGTAAATAAGTAGCTTACAATATAATGCTCAATTTCTCAGAGACCAAATCTAAAGATCTAAATCCTGCTGTACCATACACAAGTTGAAACTGTTTGTTTGATTAAGTACAAAGGAAAATGGTGTTGTTTGTTACATTATACAACATTCTTACAAACTTGCAACAAATATTGTTACTGAACAAATAAGTTAGAATGATGCACAATCAAAATTAAAATGGTGTGCCCCTGTGTGAGGAAAGGATCGCAACTGTATTGCTGCAAAAAAGGAAACACCACCATGTATAATGAAGTAGAAGAATATATTGCTCCTTTTCTCCCAAGGTCTCTGAACTGGACTCTGAATCATTGCGCATACTTGCCATCTCACTTATGCAATAAGTCAAAATGGAAACAATGTCCTGCATTTACCTGAGCCTTACTTTGCACAGTAAGCGCATCTACTCATGCCCTTGTGGTGCTGTTGTTATTTTGCCATCATTTACTATTTCCTTTTGGAAGTATTAAATGACTGCAGTAGCAGCCCATACAGCACTGTGCTGGAAGTTCACAGTTATTTTTAGCCCTTACATCACTATAGCAATATGCTATAGAGAGGAAGTGGGAAGTGTGTTGTCATGGCGGCATCACTGTGGCATCATGGTTTGTGTCTGCTGATGCTACGTTATCGTAGTGCATTGCTATGGTGTTATATTATCTCATGTAGATATGGCCCATATGCCCCTTCAGCTTCTAACATAAACATTTAAGAGCTTTCTGGCATATTATATTCTTTGCTAGGTATAACTTTCCAAATCATCCTCAAGGTCTCTATTACTTCCATCTGTAAGACTGTATAGAATCATCAGTGCTGTGGTACCTAAAATATTTTATTTATACACACGCACACAATTTTCTCTCTCTCTCTCTCCCTCTCTCTCTCCTGTGTGCATGTGTGTATGTGTGTGTGTGTGTGTGTGTGTGTGTAAGTAAATTTCCCCACCCATTCTATCTACTTTTTGTCAGTTCTTAGATTTTTGGAAAATATTTGGCATACCATTAGATCCTTTAATATATATTGCTTGTTCCAATATACACATAAGTAAATAGTCACATCCACATTCGGGGAAAATATTGATTCATATCTTTGATGTTCACCTTTCTCTTCTTGCTACACCAGTTTATATATCACAGTACTGGAGACATCGCTGCAGAACTGGCAGTAGCATTCCCAACAGCATTATACTGTTCACCTTTAATTCTGTACCACTGTTGCTGTAACATTTATGGTTACCCTCATGTTTACAACTTTTCACCTGCCAAAACACTATCTTTGGCCCCAAATTATGCACATAAATCACAAAGATTCCTCCACCAACAAACACTTTTTTATTGCTTTCCTTTGTGTTGATTCTGGGAAGTGATGGGCAAGTCATGTTTTCAATGTTGTCAGGCATCTCTGTATTATCAGGAGAGTTTCATGGATCACAAAAGATAAGCTGTATATTTAATGGCAATTAAATTGTTTTGAAGTGTGCAATCTATGATCCTAAATACAATACAAAGACTGTTACATCAACATAACATATTGAATTGATATAATCACTCTACATTTTCTTCCAAATGTCTTGGTACCTAGAGACAGTAAACATTGTACCCGTAAATCAGTGACATCTTTAGTAGTAGAATACTACAGACATGGATTTGGTTCCAGGAATACAGGTAATTGAGCAAAGAAGTAGCCATTATCAAACAATTTGAGTATAACAATGTAGCACCAGTGTTTTGAATTACTCCCACTTATACCAACGTAACTCTTAAGTGACTCAATAGAATTATTAGAAAATTGATTTTTGTGTAAATTGGAGAAAAGTTTCAACTTTTCTGTCCTAAAACAAAACCCAGATGCAGAAAGGCAAGTGACAAGCTGCCATTTTCTTGATCATATTTCACCCAGGGACATTTGCTATACTTCAGCCATATTGTCTAACCTTGAAGTAAACCTTAATATAAAATACAATTCAAATACTGTCATCTTTTGAATTGTTTCAATTACTTCCATGTTAGGAAAGGTGAGAGGTTAGTTCTTGGCTCTATGTTCTCTGAAAAAAAGAACTTCCTTCACATTAATAATTAAAAAAAACAAACAGTATTTTTGTTTAACATTTTTACTTGTGAATATGAAGTAGATATTTTAAAATAAAATATACATATAAGGGTTTGGAAGTGTCAAAGAATTCTTAAAACAACAATTTATATTGCTGTGGCTAAGAGTAGTAACTTGGATGGTATTTATAATCCCTTTTATTCAGTATCTAGAATCATTTAGCTGAGAAAAAGTCTGAGCCACAAAGTGTTTTTATAAAGAAAACTGATGGACAATACATGAGAGAAATGGACATTTTGGGGAGCAATCCCACCACAATGACTCATGCTCATAGCTTGGAGGTCAGGTGGAAGAAAAGAGGACTTTTTGCAGGGTAGTAGGTTATATGCTTACAGGGACAAAGAGAAAACAATGTGTATCTTCATCTAGATGAATTCTTACTTAAGTTGACATAAAACACAAGAAATGTATAGTGACCATGAGAGAGAGGCGAAGAGAGAAAGAGATAGAAACAGAGTGAGAAGATAGCAACTCAACCTGAGATATTCTGCATCTGAAATGAAATACAATGCAGCAGCTGCCTCACTACCAGCTCGGCTACAGGCAGAAGCCTTATCCACATTTAAACGTGAGTACTCAGAACTCACAATGATTGCTACAAATATCATACTGGTTCCCTTTAGTTGTATTTCCCCAAATAATGTCCAGACTTTATTCATAATAGAGGAACTGCTCCACTATTTTTATATAAATGAATAAATGAAGGTCCACATTATACCTGGGTATTCCAGTAGCCCGTCAGGCAAGTATTTTCTTTGGTAACTACTGGATTTGCTATACTAGAAAGATTCTGACTAATTTTATTGCATACAATACATACCTTTCACCTCAAAATAAGTTTCCCAGACTGTGTGTGTGTGTGTGTGTGGAGGGGGGATGGGGGAGTGGTGATTTTCTACCTGAGATGGAAGAACCTTGCTTTGACTCCACAATGCAGCAGCTGTTGTATTCCTATGCAGGCAGCTAAGGGTAGTCAATTGACTTAATGGCTTCTTCACTCCAGAGGTATTAATGACCCTCTCTTCTTTTTAATAGTCTTAATGTTCCAACTATGCAACTAATCTTTCTTTGGACAATTTTGCTGTTTGTTCCTGGTCTCTTCTCCCAATCCTGGAGACTCTTCATTTTTTTTCAAAATCATGGATCAACTCATGAAAACCACTCTTCAGCAGCATCTAAATTTTCAATTTTATTTAAGTAGAAAAGGGAGGATTAGTCGGATAAAGATTAAGTTCTGCTCCTTACAGCTATAACTCTGGAAGAAAACGTTTTTTCTTCTTTCTGCCTTTCAAAAACAATGCTAGCATTATATTCCAGGGTGTGTTGTATGCTATAATAATACAACAGAAATATACGTAGATAAAAATAGACTCCTAACTTTGGCGCTCATATTAGCAAAGAAAGGTGATCTCTTTTGTATAGTACCAAATACACAAGATGTTTAATGCCCATTGGACTAATTCTACTGTGCATTAGCGCAGCTGGCAGAAACCATGCTAGTGTGCTAATGTGCTAATGTACAGTAAATTAGTCCAATGTGCATTGTGTCACACAAAAAGCAGTCATCTATGCTAATATGCAGTAGCACTGATTACGGTGCATGAAGTTAGTACCTGTTATTATAGGTACTAACTTCAAGCACCATAATTAGGGTGCATTAATGAATATGTAGACATGCCCATTATTTTCTGTAACAGTGGGGACTACAATTTTTGGCTAGATATGCCACAAATTAGCCCCATAGCCTCCATTTCAAATGTCACTCTAATACCTTTTCTTTACCCATTCAACTTTCTGCTCCCTGCCCTGTGCTGTTCTTCACATGTCTTCTCTCTTGCCTGTCTACTACTATAATGCCTATACCTTTCCCAATCTGCTGTGTGCCACATACAAAGGCTGTCTATACCACTTGTGGTACCAATGTCACAGGTTTGCATCTTCTGTCCAGTAATACAGGCTGCCAGTGATGTGTGCTCTCCAAACACGCCCTGAAGCATTGTACAATGCTTTGGAAAATGACAACTTGGCCAGTGTTTCTCTGTACCGCATCACAGCAAACCTTAAAGTCACAGCCCAAAACTTAAGTGTACCCCTCTGTATTTGTAATATGTAGGTTGGACCCATTGCCAAAATATAATGGCAGTGAAATAAACTAGTATAATTAGGTTCTGTCTTCCTTACTCCTAATAGAGTTACTAGTTTGGAGCCATGCTGATTCTATGTCACTCACTGTTCTTTTATAGTTCCATCAAAATTATTCTCTAAACATTCTTTATTCCTAAAGCAGCTTTTTGTGTGTCTTTTTGATAAAGTCTAACAGTTATAAATCCCTGAATATTTAGATCATATTGATTTTTAGCTATTCAGATCATACAGATTTTGCTGAGGTAGATGTAAGAACAGATATAAGAGGGAAAAAAAAAGAAAACAAATTTGGATGCATGGTCTTGATCCTTCATAAAGCCATAACTGATTTTTGGCAAGTTTGGAAATCTCTGCACAGAGGTAAACAAGTGCTCTTACATAAATGACTCCATCAAGCAGTCATGACCCTCAACAAGGACCTTGCCTCCCAAAAAATTGTTTTCCCACTGATTGCCCTGCTTTTATGTGTCAGTCAATCTAATAGACCTTTGCTTGAACCACAAATAATCATCCCCTATTCAGAAACAGACCAGACACCATATATAGAGCAGTTTGGGTCAGTAAAAGGGTTACTGGAGCTTTAGATTAAGATCCTAGATATTAGACTGAAAGACTGCAATTGCTTTACAATCAGTGTAAGTGCTTTCAATAATGGAATATCTCACCTTTGCAACAGCTTAAAAGTCATTGAAATGTGATAAAGTCACATTAGGAACACAAAACCGAGCCAAAATCTAATCTCAGGCAGGAGAACAGGTCATTTTTACTGTTGAACTATTTTCAACATAAACAATAGTGTGATACACATTATTTATTGATGCCATTTCTTTAAGTACAAAGGAAAATAAGATTTTCATATTCTTCTAAGATAAGAAGTTCCACTTTATTGATCCTGAACTTCACTGCTTCAGTATACAGTTAATAAACTTTATTATCTTCCTCTACCATGGCATGCCACATCAATAATCAAGAATTTAATGCGAATTGTTCACTGTTGGCAAAAATTTACTGAGGATATGTTTTTGGGGTTTTTTACATTCTCTGAAACTTAGTCACAGGCTTGGTAAGAATAATCCTTTGAAGTATTTTCACTGAATGGTAGGACTGTGATCCACTTTGATCAGGATTACTTTTTAATTCATGGTTGTACAGTAATTATCAGCAAGTGATGACTGACATAATGGTCATCTGAACCTACAAGTCTCTATAAAAAAAGAAGTCTTTCCAATGTAAAAACAAAAATCTCAGTTGAGGCTTACAATTCTGGCTTCTTTTTGATAGAACTGTTGTAGTTTCCAACTGAAATAAAAAAGCAAAATTAATAAGCCCTGATTCTAAACCTATTTAAGTCACTGGAAATACTCCTGCTAACTTTAAATGAGCTTTAGATAAGGCCAAATGCAGATTGATGTTTGAGGAGACAACAGAGTTAAAGGATGATTGGAATTTTTTATGCAGATATTTAGAAAAAAAATATTTGCTAGGTAGCTTTGAATCCCTTTGCATGTTCCTTTGTGTGTGACACACAACCAGATCTTTTGGAAACATGAACAGTTTCAGATTGGAACTTAAAATTCAAAAAGCTGATTTTGAAATTTCAGATCAACTTTTTGCTCAGAATTATCTTAATATTAGGGCCCCTTTACACACACAGGTAAATGCACAATGGGATCTAATGTGCAGCTACACAATCACACCTGTCCGTGCCATACATGCATGGCAGAAGATACAATTATGAGGTCATGCATTAGATTCCATCGTGCCTTATTGCTGTGGCAGAGGGAACCTTGGATTTGTCTTGGGCAGCTGGAGCCAACCAGAGGATCACTAATTTAATCGGACGTCAGGCGGGCCGGTGATGGAGAGGTGAGACACAGAGTATTGGTTGCAAAAATAACTTTTACTTTAACTTTACTTACACCGCTAGTGGCCACGATGCAGTTGGTAAGGTTGCTTACGTAGGTATAAGTAACGAGTTGCTTGCGTAGTTACAGGTAACTAGCAACAAAACGAGCCAGCAAGTTTGTAGACAGAAACAAGCATGCAGGATGAAGGATACGTCGGGAACAGATGGTGACGCAGAGATGTTGGAGGATGGCCAGTCTGCCGGCTTTTCTCTGCCATGTGGCAAAGTTCTCCGCACTCTACCACATGCTCAGAGCTCTCCGATTTGGGCGGAAGCTGCACGGACCTTTCTATGTTTAGAGTAGCCAATGACAGACCTCCAGGTGGAAATAGCTAATGAGGCAGAACGTACCAAATTTAAAAGTAACTGCAGTTGCTTAGGGCAGTTCTATTGTGACAGGGGCACTCAACTGATTTG
>JAGPOW010003245.1:331716-342781 GCA_030014935.1 Caiman crocodilus
TGGCCAGTGGCCCAAGGAGAAGCCTGAAAGTCACAGCCTCTCTTCCCCCGTAAGCCTCTACACATGCCTCAATACTGTCCAGGGTGGTTGGAACATCCCTGGGGTGACTGAGATGATGATGGGGCAACAGCGCATTGCTCTGTGCCTGTGTCAATCCCAATGGGTGTACCCTCAGATTCCAGGACGCGTAGGATGCTCTGATGATGGCTAGCTGCAGCTGCTCTGCGGATGGGTTCGGTGGTTGTCCATTATGCCACGCATGAGATTTGTGGCACACTTGACCTTCAATGTGAGCTGGGAGTGGGATGGGCCAGTGAACACTGCCCGCTACCACCTCTAAGTCGGTGGCATGCCCCCCACTCCATGAGGCATGACGAGTTAGGAAGCAAGCTTTTTCCAAGTCTAGCAGGTCTGATCCAAATTGTACTACTAGGCACCCTAGCCACATAGCTAGGGTTTCACCAGGTTTCACTTTTAATCCTCTGCACAACTCCTGAAATTCGGCCCGGGTGCGGGTGTGGTATGTGGTGGTAATACGAGTTGCACCCTGTGCATCAGTAACTTGCTTGACCAGTGCTATTGGGTGAGATGCAGTTGGAAGAGGGTTAAATTTGTTGGGTGGGAGCACTGGATACAATCTTCCTCCTTTGTGGGGGGGCGGGTTTTCTTTCTCCGTCACTCCAGGGGGCAGGGCTGAGGGCGGTGACGCGACCGGCCCACTGCCCAGAGGGATTTTTGCACCCTTTTTGCTTTCCTTGGTGCCATTTTTTGGCAGCGTCTCCATGTGGCCGGCGCCATTTTCTAGCAGTGGCTTGGAGCCCCCCGCCACCTGCTTCGGTGACTCCATGCCCATTGTTCGTAATTGCATTTCTAAGGTTGCGTTTTCCCACAGTAGACCCAGTACCATACGAAACAGCACATCTATCATTTTCCCTTTACTCCATTTTGAGCCCCCCCAGGCCGGACAGTCAAACCAATCCGGTGGAGTGGGTTCCCCTCCTTCCCGCAGGCACCGGGTGCACTGAGCAAACTCTTGAGCGGGAGTTGGATTTTCCGCCTTCTTCGCCTTCCCCCCCTCCAGGGACAAGGTCACTATTTCATCAGGGGCTCGGTAGTGAACCCGGTCACTGTTCATCACACATCTGAATGCCCCAGTAAACAGCTTCACTCTCCACTCCTTTACGACTGCTTCTTCCCCTTTCACCGAGAAGTAGCTGTTGATATTCCTTCCATCCCCTTCTATTGCCTGGTGGTAGGCAATATGCACCCAGAGTTTATCCGCATTTTCCATGCAGCAGGCCCTGGTGCGCCGGGGTAGCACTCAATTAGATACATTTCCTCCACATTGCCCTTGGATCCTGTTAATGACACCATGTCTCAGGAGGCCAGAGCCGACCAGAGGATAGCTAATTTAATTGCACGTCAGGTGGGCCAGTGATGGAGAGGCGAGACACAGCGTATTGGTTGCAAAAATAACTTTTACTTTTACTTATGCCACTGGTGGCCGTGACGCAGCTGGTAAGGTTGCTTACGTAGTTACAGGTAATGAGTTGCTTGCATAGTTACAGGTAACTAGCAACAAAACGAGCCAGCAAGTTTGTAGATAGAAACGAGCGTGCAGGATGAAGGATATGTTCTCTACCACGTGCTCAGAGCTCTCTGACTTGGGCGGAAGCTGCATGGACCTTTATACATTTAGAGTGGCCAATGACAGACTGCCAGGTGGGAATAGCTAATGAGGTAGAATGTACCAAATTTAAAAGTAACTGCAGTTGCTTAGGGCAGTTCTATTGTGACAGGGGCACTCAACTGATTTGGTTATGACAGGATTATCATCACAGGTTTCCCCTGTACCAGCTTCTACAGCTGAAAGCCCTGAAGGTGTTTGGGCTTGATGGGGCTTACAGCGTCTCCTGCCCTACTCCTGCTGCAAGCCCCGCAGCTGACTTGGAGTCAGTGGGGACAGTGGGGAGAATGCTGTCACCACTGTGAGCCCTGTAGTTGACAGGGCTTGGTGGGGCTTGCAGTGGGGCAGTGTTTACCCCACTATCTCCCATGTGACCCCCCCCCAGCTGATGTGAGGGCATCAGGAAGACCATTGCCACCTCTGTGAGCCTTGTTGAGGTATGGAGTTCACAGTGGTGACAGCAGAAAGAATGCTGTTGCCATTATGAGTTTCACAAGGCGTGGGACTCACAGTAGCATCAGTTGCTGGCTGCTGCAAGGCTTACAGAGGTGACAGCATTCTCCCTGCTGCAAGCCCTGCAACCAATGAGAGCCATGAGGGAGCAGCATTCTTTCCATTTGAAGTCCTACAGCTACAACACTGGCACCACTGCAACCTTGTCAGCTGTGGGGCTGGCAGCAAGTGGTACACCTCTGTGTCTGGGCCCCTTTATTTGATGAGGCTTCCAGCCAAAGAGTTATACTTGGCTATACATTCAATTAATGGCATGATTAGAGCAAGTCACAATGTTATTACACATTTTTTGTGCAATAACTTTGTGGCTTATTGCTGGTTTCATCACAGTGTTAATTGGTTGAATGTGTAGCTGGCTCACAACTTAAGGCATGATTACCTATTTAATCATGCTTTAAGTGACATAGATAGAGAGGGCCTTAGAAAGAGCTGAAGAGTTTTCTAAACTTTGATTTTTCAATAAAATTTATGCATGATTTCAACAATAAAATCCATCTATTCAATAACTTTTGCATTACATTAACTCAAAGTTTTCAACCATCTTTGTTTTTTTACTTAGAAATTATGACTTTTTGATGAATGATGCCTATTTTTGTGCATTAAAATATTTTTTAAAATCAATGTTTTATTGTGTTTTATGAACCAATTTTCAACTTCAAAATGGGAATCAGTACCCATGGTTCAAATGTTACTTGAACAGCTTCACCGTTCATTGCAATTACTTTATACCCTTAACTGCCAACTTTATAATGAGCAACTTTATAATTAGCATTCTAACTAATGTCAGTTAGAAAGGACAGGCCATAAACCAGTGCATTCTATTCCTATTGCATCAAAGTCATGTAGTGGAAGAAAATCAAGTGATGAAATAGAAAAGCTGTGTCTTGCTAATCAGTAGGGGCTCCGACTGGCTGTTAGAATTGCTTATATTCAAATTCACTCCTGGTTTATCTCATATTTTGAAGGTGATTTTAATTTATTTATTATATTCAGGAACACAGGATTATTTTAAATCAAGGCCAAAAATCAGGTCCTATTTGTAATTACTTACTAGAATAACCTTTCAACTGGAAAATGTTTAAATGTGATCTCTTTATGGCTGACCCTGATAGCTGTCAGACCGTGAATGATTTTCAGTAAAAAACAGCAGAAGATAAGAGGACTCACTCTCAAGTTTTGTTTCATAGCTTCTGATTCTGAAGAGAGTTCTAGATAAGATAATTACTACTGAAGTGATTTGGGTTTTGAATGGGGGCAAGGATCTACATGCATAGAATACCTTTATACTTACTTTTCATTTCCCCCCAGTCTCTACTGACAGTATCTTAAGATGGTCACAATATTGCAGCATGTTTTGGGGGGTTTTTTGGCAATTCTATGAGTGGGAACATTTGCTAATTTTAAGCTCTTCTATCTTAAAAACTTGTAACAGTGAGCTATGAAAGTTAACCTACACAAGTGGAAGTTAGCCTCACAAATCCCAATACTGTTTTATACCTTTCCTTAAGTGCTTCCAGATGTTCTGTTTATCCATTTGACACTCTCTATTTTCATTTATTACTACTTCACATTGCTAGAACTTCCTTTTGTCCTTCTGATGAACACTAACACACAGATGCTGCTTTTCTGAAGGGATTAGGGGACCAGAAAAGCAACAATAAACCCATTCTGAAAATAACATATGGCTTTCTACTTCAGGAGCATGAAAAAAAGTTGTAGCTGTTTTTTCTACATAATCTGATCTAATGTGGCAGGCTGGGTTTTACACTTTAGGCAATGACTCTTACTGGGCACCTGTACAAGAGAAGCTAAATGCACAGTAACCTAATGTTGCAGAGCATGGAAGTGCCCTGCTCCTAAAGGGCAGAAACTGCTGGAGAAAAGCCCTAGCAGTGGATAAGGAGCACAGCTGCGAGTTGCCAGGGCAACTGCAGGCAACAAATGACCCACACTTGACAGTGGTCAGCTGGCTGTAAGGGGCAGGGCCTGGCTCTTATAAATCCCAGAGCAGAAACCAGGCTGGCAGATCCCTGTCAGCAGTCAGAGGGGCAAGAGTTAAGATGTGAGCACTGTAGGAACTGCTCTAGCAGAGTAAAGGATGGTAGCTCAAAGATGTTTGATCACCATGGTTTTAGTCAGGTGGCTTTAAGTTAAGTTGTAGCTAGGAGGCTTGTGGTTTTGTTTTTGTTGTTTATTACATTGGTGGTTTGGGTGAGGCTATAAGGGATTGGAGGAGGCTTCATTGGGGACTGACAATGGACTGTGAGGACCCTGGGGCCCATGAGGGTGCAGCATACTCAGGGAAACCCCAGTGGCATGGGGATCCTGGTGCCAGTGAGGGTGCAGCATCCTCATAGGGACCCACATTGGTGTGGGGCTCTAGTGCCAGTGAGGGCACA
This sequence comes from Caiman crocodilus, assembly GCA_030014935.1. Classification (NCBI taxonomy): domain Eukaryota; kingdom Metazoa; phylum Chordata; order Crocodylia; family Alligatoridae; genus Caiman; species Caiman crocodilus. Next base: position 336,316 of record JAGPOW010003245.1, read on the forward strand.
GTATTCTCAGGGGGACACCCCAGTGGTGTGGGGGCCCCAGTGCCAGTGAGGGTGCAGTATCCCTCAAAGGGGCCTCACAGTGGAGTGTGAGGACCCTGGTGCCCAAGAGGGTGCAGCTTATGGGGTGCTTAGACCCCAGTCCCATGAGAGGGGGTGTTTGAGAAGCCCCAGTGCAGGTGTAAAAAGCCCTAGAGAGGGGCACTTTTGAGAATCCCTAGTATGGGTACATAATGCCCCAGAGAAGGGGACAGCTTACTGGACAGCCCTGAGAGGGGGCTGTTATACTGAGACACCCCAGTGTGGGTGTGACAAGCCTCAGAGATGGGGCATTATTGAGAAGCCCTAGTGTGGGTGCAGAGAGCCCCAGAGAAGGGAGTGTACTATTGAGGAGCCCAAGTGGGGCACGTCAAGCTCCAGAGAGGAGGTGTTATCGGGAAGCCCAGTGCGGGTGTGGTGAGCCCCAGGAGGGAGCACTATTGAGAAGGTCCTGGGAAGGGGGCAACAGTGTATGTAGAAAGAAAGAGATGGAATTGACATTGGTCTGTCTCTAACGTGAGGCTTGGGTCATGGTATCAGAAGTGGTTGAACCCACGCATAGCCCATAAGGCTAGGGTGCCCCAAAACACCCATTTGTGCAGGACAAGACTCATGAGGGGTCCAGGAGTCTACAGGACCAGAGGGTACAACTAACCATGTCCAAGGAGACATGAGGCAGCCTCCCAAATGATTTAAACATCAAAGATGTGGCAGGCAAGAAATAGAGGGTGCCCTTGGGCTGACTTGGCACAGAGAGAGGGCCTTAAGGAGATCACGGCCCTCCTATAAGACCCCGCCGTGACCCCTAATAACACTGTGCAGAAGAGTGCTGTCAAAAAACATGTTAATATGCTATTGTGCATATTATTAGGCACTCCACAGTTAAGTGTCACTAAAACCCATGCACCAGCACTACTGCACAATAGTGTGTTACTATGCATTGATTGCAGTAACTATGGCACATTGCTAAAAGTGTAAACATGCATATCATGAATGGTTCTTACAGGGCATTATACAGTGGAAAGTTTAGGATGAAGTATTTGAAAATGACTGTTTCCAGAATTTTAAGAAGTTAAGATCAGGGCCAGAATCCAAACTGTAAGTTGGGACCACCCCCCACCAGACATATTTTGTTGATCAGCAGCCTCATTTTGTTATGTAGACGTAACTTGTCTTTTACAAAGGTTTTTATGGGTTATTTAGAATAAACAGTTTAGGTAAGAAATTCTATAGACAGATTAATCTAAAATAATAGGCACCAAAATGAGAAATTAAATTTTCTGTTGTGAAATAGTATAAAAAGAAAAGGTTATCCTGAGAGCTCATATTCTCAGAGCCCACTGAATAAGACTTTTTTTATATGTATTTGCAGGCCTTAATTTAATTAATTCTACTAATCGGAATACTATAATAATTCCACAGGAAAGCTTTTTGAAGAACCTCCTGCAAATTATATCCTCTGCAATGTACATTATGACACAAGGAGCAAGTTTTTTGATATCCTATTTGTCAAGGCTATCCCAGAGGCACAATTAAAGCTAACTTTCAGTGAACTGCAAACCAAAGGCCAAATGGAGTTCTCTTTGCCCTACAAGAATCTCTGTGAATAGAACAGCCTACATCAGTAGAATACTTTTAGTGTGTAACTGTATTTATTCATACTTATTGACATAGTTCTTTCATATTATGTCCCTTCTGGGATTCTGAACAGTTAACTGACTAATAGAGGAGAGCTGGCAATGATTATATTTATTTCAGACTTCTGGCAGAAGAGATGATTGCATTCAAGATATAGTGATTTAGTTCATCTCAAACCAATTTTCAGTAGCAAAATTATTTTGTTTTTCAAAGAGCAGTAACTACAAATTTATAGAATTCAAGCTGAAATTATTAATCTGCCAACTTCCTTTGGGTATAGATATTGACATCTTCCTGAAGGATTATCATTAGCATCTCTTCAGTTTCAGTTTCTAAGGGCAGTTATACTGTTCATTGTTTAAGTTCATTAGAAAAGTTGAAACAGTTTACTGTGCACCAAATGGAATAGTTGCTCTGAGAAATTTTAGTGTCAATATGGAACATACAGCAAGAGCCATTAGTTGCTATTATGTGACTTATAACACTGACTTCGTGAAGAGTCACTTTAATGGACTGGATGCGTTTAAGTCAGGAGGTCTGGATGAACTGCATCTGAGAGTACTGAAGGAATTGGCTGGTGTCATAGCAGAACCACTGGCACAGCTGTTTGAGTGCTCATGGTGCTCGGGTCTGGTCCTGGAGGACTGGAAAAGGGGCAATGTGGTCCCTATTTTCAAGAAGGGGAGGAAGGAGCAGCTGAGTATTTATAGGCCAGTCAGTCTCACCTCCATCCTTGGAAAAGTCTTTGAAAAGCTTATTAAGTACCATATTTGTGTGATCCCAGCTGGAAAAATAATGAAGCAGGGCAACCAGCATGGATTCACAGCAGTTAAATCATGTCTGACTAATCTGATTTCATTTTATGACCAGGCAACAAAATGCTTAGACACAAGAGTCAAGGTGGATGTCATTTTCTTGGATTTTAGGAAGGCCTTCAATATGGTATCTCATCCCTTCCCATAAATAAATTAAGAGGCTATGACTTAAATGTTTACACAGTCTGGTGGGTAGCAAATAGACTTGGGGATCACACCCAGAGAGTGGTAGTAGATGTGTCTGTATCAATCTGTAATGATGTGGGTAGTGGAGTCATGCAGGGTGCGGTCCTTGGACCTGTACTCTTCAATGTCTTCATCAGTGACTTGGATGTGGATGTGAAGTGTATTCTGGCCAAGTTTGCATATGATACTGAATTGTGGGGTGAAGTGAACACTCTGGAGGGTAGGGAATGATTGCAGGCAGGCAGACCTAGACAGGTCAGAAAAGTGGGCAGAACACAATAGGATGCAGTACAAGGATAAATGTAGAGTGCTGCATCTACGGCATAAAAATATCTAGCACAGCTCCTAGCTGGGAAGTAACCCTCTCAGCAGCACAGAAGTGGAAAAAGATCTCAGAGTCATAGTGAACTTCAAGATGAACATGAGTCATCAGTGTGAAATCATCAGCAAAGCTAACCTCACTTAATCATGCATTGGCAGATGCATGGCAAATAGATCCAAGGAGATAATACTTCTCTTCTGCAGCTGTGGTCAGACCACAGTTGGAGCACTGCATCCAGTTTTGGGTGCCATACTTTAAGAAGGGTGTGGATAACCTCGAGAGAGTCCAGAGGAGGGCCACTCATATGGTTAAGGGTTTACAGGCCAAGTCTTATGAGGTGAGACTAAGGGACCTGGACTGCTTCAGCTTCTGCAAGAGCAGGCTGAGAGGTGATCTTATGGCTGCCTACAAATTCATTGCGGGGGGTGGGGTGGAGGGATGCATCAAGGAACTGGAGATGCTCTGTTCACCAGAGCACCGCCTGGGGTAACAAGGAACAATGCTCTTTAACTGACAGAGAGCAGATTTAGGCTAGACATCAGGAAAAACTTCTTCATGGTAAGGGTGGCCAAAATTTGGAATGGGCTTCCAAGGGAGGTGGTGCTCTCCCTTATCTTGGGGTCTGTAAGAGAAGACTGGATGGATATCTGACTGGGGTCATATGACCCCAGCACTCATCCTGCCCAGGCAGGGGGTCAGATTCAATGATCTGTTGAGATCCCTTCTGACCCTAGCATATATGAATCTATGAACCAGTGGGTGCATCTACATGTTTCCCTGACTGTACAGTTGGTATTGTGCTGTCATTTAATACATTTAGTACTGTGATTTAGCAAGTACTAAATGACTGTCATATCCTGGCCTGGGAATGGGTTGGGGGAGGCAGGCTTCTCACAAACAGCACCCAGCAGCTGCAAGGAAGTGAACTGGGATGGGGCACTTGGACAGTGGTTGCCTAGGCCTGGGCCTGCCCACCCAACTTACCATGGTCCCTAGACACCTCTGCATGACTGACCTGCAGTCTGAGGCCAGGAAGTGTGCAACCCCTAGTGCGGACCATCTTATCTCATAAACATTTCATATTCTCACTAACAGCTTCTTTCTCGTGACTCTACAGACCCTGCAACTGCGCACAGGGGACAGGCTACAGTTGGCATCTCGGATTTGGGCTCAGGATCACTGCTGCCAACACCCAGACTCTGTGGATGTGCCAGCTCCGTGGGGTGGGGGCGGGTGGGGGGGAGAATATGAACCAGTCCAGGAAGATGATGTGATCCTGGGTCTGAAAAGAATGGTCTTGTGGATATGTGGGCCTGTCAGGCAGGGGATGTCACCCATGAGGATGCAAGGGAATGGATGGACTATGAATTCCAGGCATAGTTTCTGGCTCTGAAGTGGAAATGTATGGAGGCCATGCAGAGAAGCAGAGTTTATTTGTGGCCAGGGCAGTGGCGGCCATGGAAGATGACCACCAGGTGCTAGACACTGTCCTGGCCCTGGCAGTTACCTTTGTGCTGTCTGCTGCTCTGCCCCTGACTGTAGGCCTGCCTGGCCCCTGATAGCCAGCTGCCACCCAACAGCAGGCCCCCTTGTAGGCCTGGGTGGAGGTCCAGTGCCACGTCTATGGACCAGGAGTCCCTGCCCTGTAATGCCTGCCACTCACCTCCCCTTCTTGGGCCCAGGACCACCACACGAGCATGGAACAGGAGTTGTGTGCACCAGGCCTGCAAGCCCTGGACACTGGATGCTGGAGTGGGAACCACTTAATACAGGTGACCAGAGGCTTCCATCACCCCTGGGCTAGCTCCCTACCCACAGGGCTCACTGCAGCATGCACACCCATGGGTGAATGACTAGAGGCTATGGTGCTAGTTGCTTGTCTTCAGGTTCTGCTCCCTAGGTGCTCCCACCCTTTTGCTACCTACCCCTAGAAGGTACCCACATAAGCCACCACACTGTAAATAGTTTTCATGGGGAGGAGGATGTTTTATTGTTGTTAAGTTGGGTGGGGGGTTGAGGGTCTCAGTTGTTGGGGAGGTAGTAGAGGGGATTGGTTTGTTAGGAAGAGGGTCCATTTGATAGGAGGGGAATAAAAACTGTTTCTGATATGTGTCTGCAGTCAGTGTGGTGCTGGGGGTTGGGGGCAGGGTGGAGGGTCTATGGGCAGCTGTCCAGATGGGCTACAGTGGGGAGTGCAGGAGGAGATGGCATACAGCACCTCTCACACTCTGTGCCTTGGTCTCTGCAGGTGGTTGTACAGCTCTTCTGTGGCTTTAGTGAGGGAGGCATCTCTTACTGTTGCTTTCACTGCAGCTGGAGCTCCTATTGCCAGACATCTTCCATGTGCTGCACTTTCTCCACCCAGGCCTCGCAAAACATCCTGCCCTAGGCCTCGCATCTGTTATGAAGCACACAGGCTGTGATGATGGCATGGAGGTTCTTGTCCTCAATAAACTTGTGGTGGACAGTGTGGGTGTGCCAGCATCCCTTGAGGCAGCCAAAGACACTGCACCAGGGCAGAGATCCAACCCAGGCACCAGTTAAAGGGGGCCTGGCAGGACTGCAACTGGACAGTGTAGGGCTGCATGAGCCAGGCAAGGAGCAGGTAGGTGGAATTCCTGAGAAGGAGTGGGACTGTCACCTTGGTTAGCTGGAGGTCTGGTGCCTCTGGCACAAAGAGACTGCTCCTACCAGGTCTGGCAGGGTATGCTTCTGGAAGACACAGGCACTGTGGGGTCTACCTACCTAGCTGGAACTCATGTTGGCAAAGGCACTATGGTGGTTGATGTCAGTCTGCAACATGATGGTGGGGTCATGGAACAAGCAGGTGACGGACATATGGCTCCAGTCCAGGGCCCCAAAGCACTGGGGGAATCCCAGGGCACAGAACCTCATCACCACTCTCAGGGGGTCATGCACCTGGACCACCATGTGCCTCAGCACATCCTAGAGGGTGCCACAAACCTTCAGGACAGCCTCCCTGGCAGTGACCTTGCCCTGACCAAAGAGATGGCCCACATAGAGGAGGCTGGTGGCCATGATGTAAGGCAAGGGCCATCACTTTGGTCTGAGCCCCCCCAGTCTGGAATAGTCTGCGTTCAGAGGTGGTTCAAACAGCTATATTAAACACCTGCAAGAGAAAATTGGATGCTTACCTTGCTGGGATCCTATGACCCCAGCTGACTTCTTGCGCTTGGGCGGGGGGCTGGACTCAGTGATATTCCGATGTCCCTTCCAGCCCTAATGTCTATGAAACCTGGGGCCTTCTGGAAATGTGCTGGTTTGCCCATGGGGCAGTGTTGGGAGGCAGCAGGAGGGAGGTTGGTTGTTCTGGAGAAGGCGGTAGGGAATGCATGGGGTGCTGGAAGCCTGGGTTGGCTCAGAGAAAAGTTGGATTGGGCACCTCCTAGCTGGGGCAGCACCCAGCCCACTAGTAGGCTGCCTAGCTGGCTCCAGAGCCTGCTGCCAC
>JAGPOW010003245.1:357925-387190 GCA_030014935.1 Caiman crocodilus
TTGCTAATTGACGAGGAGGTGTATTCCTCCTTGATGTAGAGTGCCACTCCCCCACCTTTCCTTCCTATCCTGTCCCTCCTGTATAGCCTATAGCCCTCGGCATTCACCGCCCAGTCATGCGATGAGTCCCACCACGTTTCTGTGATCCCCACTATGTCAGGGCATGGATGACCTCTACCTGACTCAAGAAGTCTATGGGCCAACGAGAGGCAAAGCACTTCTCAACCTGGTACTGGCTACTGGGGATGACCTAGTCGGCCACCTAGTGATCAGTGAGAAGCTGGCTGACAGCAACCACAAGCTGATCACCTTCACCATCCGCTGAAAAGCTGGCAAGTCAGTCAGCAACACAGAAGTCCTTGACTTCAGGAAGGTTGACTTTAACAAGCTCAGGAGGCTTGTCAGTGAGGCCCTAAGGGACCATGACCACAGGGAGAGGGGAGTTCAAGAAGAGTGGTTGCTCCTGAAGGGAGCAATCCTCAATGCACAAATGAAGGCTATTCCATCTTGGAGAAAAGGCAGGCAGAGGGCACAGCAGCCCCCCCAACAGCTCTCCAGGGACCTAGCAGACCTCCTGAGGCTAAAAAGAAAGGCCTATAAAGGATGGAGAATGGGAGTCATCTCCAAGAAGTATTATTCTGCACTGGTCCAGTCCTGTAGGGAGCATACGAGGAAAGCCAAGGCTGCAACTGAACTCCAACTAGCTTTGAGCACCAAGGACAATAAAAAGTCCTTTTCCAGATATGTGGGGAGCTGGAGGAAAAGCAGGGGCAATAATGGACCCTTGCTGAACCAGATGGGGCAACTGACAACTAACACCCAGGAAAAAGCCAGCCTATTAAATAGGTACTTTGTATCCGTTTTTCATCAATCCCATGGGACGCCCATACCTGCTATGGGACAGGGAAGTCTGGGTGAGGGTGATCCCCTGCCCTCCATTAATGCTGACTTCATGAAGTAACATCTTGAGAAGATGGATACCTTCAAGTCACCCGACCCTGACAATCTACACCCCAGGGTACTCAAGGAGCTGGCGAGCATCATAGCCTGTAGCATGGATCTTTGAAAATTCTTGGCACTCTGGTGTAGTGCCCAAAGACTGAAATAAGGCCAATGTGGTGTCTATCTTTAAGAAAGGGAGGAAAATGGATCAGGCTAAGTATAGGCCAGCCTGACTTCTATCCTAGGGAAGTTCTTAGAAAAGTTTATTAAAGAGGCCATCCTAAATGGACTGGCTGACACCAACATCTTAAGGGATAGCCAGCACGTGTTTGTTGCAGGTAGGTCTTGCTTGACCAACCTCATTTCCCTCTACAACCAGGTGACCTATCACCTGGACAAGGGAGAAGAGATTGATGTCATATATCTTGGCTTCAAAAAAGCCTTCGATCTGGTATCCCATGATCACCTCTTGATGAAACTAGCCAATTGTCGCCTTGGGTCCACCATGATGCACTGGCTGGAAAATTGGCTCCGTTGTCAGACCCAGAGGGTAGTAATTGATGGAAGTCACTCATCATGGTGTCCTGTGACCAAGGCTCTGTCTTTGGATCCATAGTGTTCAACATCTTCATTAATGATGTGGACACTGGAGTCAGAACCGGGCTGGCCAAGTTCACCAATGACACCAAACTTCGGGGCAAAGCATCCACACCAGAAGTCAAGCGGGTGATCTAGGCTGACCTGGACAGGCTCAGCAAATGTGCGGATGAGAATCTGATGGTGTTCAATGCCGATAAGTGCAAGGTTCTCCACCTTGGGAAGAAAAACCTGCAGCATCCTTATAGGCTTGGCAGTGCTATGTTGGCTAGCACTATGGAAGAAAGGGACTTGGGGGTCATCATTGACCACAAGAGGAACATGAGCCTGCAATGCGATGCTGAGGCTAGTAAAGTAGTGACCAAAATGCTGGCTTGCATCCATAGATGTTTCTCAAGCAAATCCCAGGACGTCATTCTCCCCTTCTCCTCAGCCTTGGTGAGGCCACAGCTGGAGTACTGAGTCCAGTTTTGGGCTCCGCAATTCAAAAAGGATGTGGAGAAGCTTGAGAGAGTCCAGAGAAGAGCCACGCGCATGATCAAAGGTCAGGGAAGCAGACCCTACGATGACAGGCTGAGAGCCCTGGGGATCTTTAGCCTGGAAAAGCGCAGGCTCAGGGGTGATCTGATGTCCACCTAGAAGTTTATCAGGGGTGACCACCAGTATCTGGGGAACATTTGTTCACCAGAGCACCCCTAGGGATGATGACTAGGTTGAACGGTCATAAATTACTACAAGGCCATTTCAGGCTGGACATAAGGAAGAATCTCTTTACTGTCTGAGCCCCCAAGGTCTGGAACTGCCTGCCACTGGAGGTTGTTCAAGTGCCTACACTGAACCTTCAAGAGCAAATTGGATGTTTACCTTGCTGGGATCCTATGATCCCAGCTGACTTCCTGCCCTTTAGGCAGGGGGCTGGACTCGATGATCTTCCGAGGTCCCTTCCAGCCCTAACGTCTATGAAATCTATGAGTAGTGTTAGCATCATGGTTTGTGCCCACTGGCGCTATGTCGCTATAGCAATCAGATATGTCGCCGTAGCTCATCACTACAGCCATGCAGCATTTCATGTGGATGTCCCCAGTGTTCAAAACATTGGAACCTAAGTTCTTACTCCTCAAAATTGAATATTAAATGAACCACTGACTACAGAGTGGATAACCTAATGAAACTATTTAAGCCACTATTACTTCAATTCAAGTCAAAGGCTACATTCATTTAAATTCAGTGCGGGTAGGAAAGAGAGGACTGGTGAAACTTGTAATCTTCACTTTTTCATGCCCTTTACCCACCTGTGAAAAAATCACAACTCTCAATTGCTCCCTACCTCATTCTTTCTCCCATCTTCTTTCAATCCTCATCCCTCCCCCCCACTCAACTCAACAAAGCAAACCAAACCAACACAAAAACATCTCAGAAGTACAGTTCCAAAATTCACTAGCACAAAAACTCAGGGCAGAATACTATCTTCAGTCACAAACCAGTCTATATCCTAAGAAGCTCCCTATGAATACTTGAGTATCAATGGAAAGCAACTCTAGCTTTATATTTTATCTAACATTGAAGGAAGTCTAGCTTACTGACAAAGACCAATGTAAGACTGCATGCCAACATTTCTTGTACTGAAAATATGCATACTCCTGGAAGTTGGCAAGTAACAGGAAGTATAGGAAAACAGAAAGATTGAAAAAAGAAATTGTATATGAAGAAAAAGGAAATAAAAGGAGAGGTTAGTAATAGCTGTCATGACAAAGTGTTACTTGTTTTATCTTCTATACCACAGAAAAATAGCAGAGGAATCACCAAAGAACTGTGAGACCTATTGTTCTGGGAGAAGGTGGGATAAGAGACAGAATGACTAGTTTTCCCTTAAACATATTCAACACTGTAAGCATAACAGCAGTCACAATAACAATTAGCATTATCGCCAGAAACAGATGTTTTCATCAGCAGAGCTCAGTAGGCGAGTCTAGATGTCTGATTAATGAACATGAATAAACTCCGGAGCTTATTGCTCTGAATTTTTTTGCCCCAAGAAGCACCATTTGAACATGCATATTTCTCCAGAGTTTATTTGTGTACAGCGTGTGAAGCCAGGTTGGAGCAGTCCAGCCTGGCAGGAGATCCGAGGGGGTCAACCTGCCAGGCTAGTGCTGCTCAGATAGAGTTTCATATGCTGTGAAGAGACTGGCTAAGGCATGGGGCCACCACATAAAAAAGCTCTGAAGCAGGGTAGTACTTGTAAAATGCTGTGGAGTTCATTGGTTTCATGTGCCCTAATAGGGACGCATGTGTAGATGCTACAATGTTTACTGTGCAATTATTTAATCAACTGTGAAGTAAACGTCTTATGTAGATGCATCCAGTGTGTTTTGCAAATGAGGACAGCACCTTTTCACCTCTATTTTAAATGTAAGAAAGAGAAGTACAGCATCTTTCCAAAGATCACTCAGAAAGCTAGTGGGATTAGAACCCAAGTCCTATAAATTTTAGTTGATCCACTAGTCTGCATTACTGCACTGCACAGATATAGGGATGCATTTATTTCTTTTCACAGGGGCCACAGCTTTCTCACAGCAAGTAATGCTTAATTATGCAATACACCCGCTGAAAACATCAGGACTAAGTACAGAGTAAGGGGTAGGTACCAGTAGGCCCATAGATTAGTTGGATTTTTCAAAATACATTTGTTTTAATTGTCAGGCATTTTCTCATGTATGTATTTACTCTGTTCTGCAACATACTGTCCCTTTCACTTTGATCATCTTACATTCTGCTGTTGGTGCCCCTTAACTAGTAACAGCGATAGAGAAAATAAGTAGGCAAAAAGAGATCCATCCTCTAAGTAATTGCACATATATACATACACAATGGCAGACAAGGTTCTTTTGGTAAATGTGATATCTTTTATTAGACCAACTAGTTGGAAAAATTGTTCTTTGCAAACTTTCAGGCATAAACATAATTCTTCAGGCATAAGGAGATTCTGTTTGTGTTCTCATGGATGGAATGGAAGCCAATATGCAAAATGCATGTCTGTGAAAATGCAAATTCATGGCAGTGAGGATCAGAGGCTATGGGAGACAACAGGTATGAGACACGTAGTTGGAATGGGGAGAATGTAGACCTGGTGATAGAATGTAGCTGTTAAAATGTAGTGAGGTTACCTGGGGTTACCAGATGTCCAGCACCAACGTTTCCTTTTTAGACACTATGATCAATACAAGAAACCCATGGACCAACATATATATCTGTACATACCCAGCAATCACTCTAAGCACACTAAGAAAGCTATAATATACAGCTATAACATACAGCCAAGCCCTCCCATATCACTGAATTTGCACTGAGGAGAACACTTGTGATCATCACCTCACAAATCTCAAAAGGGCTTTCACTCAACAAGGACACTTCTCCAGAGGGATAGATCATACTTTTTCATTGAAAAAGCCACCTGGATACCACATGAAGAATTGCTGCAGTACAAGAAGAAAATACCCACAAATTAAACACCATTAGTTATGGCATGCTATATCTCCCTGGAACCTATACAGATCATCCTCAAACAATTGCAACCCATACTACAAGAAGGCCCAGTTCTTAAAGAGATCTTCCCAGAATCACCCATCCTAGTCTTTAAACAAGCACTGAACTTCACCAATCTCATTACCAGAAGCAAAACACACCAAATGTATCCAGATCATGCCGGGACAAGAAATATAAAACCTGCCAACACATCTCCGCCACTCCCAGAATAACTACCACACAACAGAAACATCACCATTCCTGGATCTTAAACCTATACCTCCATAAATGTTATATATCTCATCCAGTGCACCAAATGTCCTGGTGGGAAATATTAGGAGAAAACAAGCAACGACTGTGTACCAGAATGAATGCATGCCAAAAATCTATCAAAGACAAAAATAACCAATTACTTGTGGGTGCAAACTTTTCACAAGACAACCACTCTCTCTCCAATCTCTCAGTTCTAATCCTCCAAGGGAATTTACAGAACATCTTTCATAGATGAGCCTACAAATTTCACTTCATCTGTCTACTGGATACAAAAAATCATGAACTCAATACAGACATTTTATGTATGGCCCATTACGACCTGCCTGCCATCTGATAACCCCAGGTAACCTCTCTACATTTAACCAGCTACATTCTACGACCAGGTATTCTACATTCTCCCCCCTCATCTTATCCTACCAGCTACCTGTCTCATACCTATTGTCTCCTATAGCCTCTGATATTTACTGCCATGCGTTTGAATTTTCACAGACCTACATTTTGCATGTTGGCTTCCATTCCATCCAGGAGAGCACAAAAAATACCCAAATCAGCAGATTCTCCCTATGCTTGAAGAAGGGTGGTTGTGCCTGAAAGCTTGCAAAGAAAAATTTTTCCAACTATTTAGTTGGTTTAACAAAAGATATCACATTTACCCAAAGAACCTTGTCTTCCTATGTCCTTAGACCAGCACAGCTACATCCAACACCCCTGATACGTACACAATGAGATTTTCGAAACGTCCACTCCATCTAGGGCAGCTTTTTGTCTTTTAAACTGGGTAGTGGAAATATAACTCTTCTATTAAAGATGCCCTGATACAGACCAAGGGTGCCAAGGAAAAGGAACAGTTTTTCCAGTTATAGATGTAGTAACACATTCTGTTGCAAATGGACATATCTGATTTCCTGGTCACACAAAGTTGGGACAACTAGTATGAAAACTGAGCAGATCACTTTAATGTCTTTTTCTTTAAATAGTCTCAATGTCTGTGATTCTATGTACATAATTACCCTTCAGATGTTTTTTTTTCCTGTAATTTTATTCCTTCTCCCCTCCCCCAACTTTGGTTAGAGCCCTTGCAAGCAAACAAACGATTCCTTCCTATCCCTCTGTTCTTGTTTATAGACCCTACAGTCCTCTGGTTACAGCCAGATCACTTGACAGCATTTTAATACTTAACTCTTCTAACTATACCTGCCATCCTGGCCTGTCTTAGCTAAGACATCTAACTGCTGGGGAAGTATTATGCACTTACCACTCTGCCCTGTTTGACAGAGGGCAAAGGAAAAGTTGTTTATATGAAAAATGTCCAGAGCTCTGTGGGTCACATTTGCTGACTACTATCATCTATATGAAATCAGTATTAAGTTGCACCAGAGAGCCAATAATGATTGCAAAGAGTGTTCTCCCTGTAGCTTATCATCAAGTCCATTGGGGTAGTTTCAGGTTTTTTCAGTTATAAAGCAAAATTTGAAAAAGCAAGGAAACAAACAAAAAAGGACCCTCCTCAAAAATCTACATTAAACTTGAAAGTCATGTAATGCATTTCTGATAGAATCGATGTGCAATGTTTGCCACATTGAATTAACCTACTGACACATTTTGCCTTTGCTTGGGCTTGTAGCTTATATTTCAAATGAAGGACAGCGCAAGGAAGAAGAGGTCCTTTGCACTTATCTGGCACTGCAGTGCTGTACATGGAGGTGGGAGATTTTTTTCTTAAACCAACTGCAATCATATCATGCTCTGAAGCATGAGATTTGATTACCCTTCTTAGCTCTGTGAGTTTGTAATTCCTTGAGAGAGTAACTGGGAACAGAAAACCACGAAAAGGTTAAAAAGAAAAATATGAAGATGTTACACTGCTAGGAAAGTAACTTGGTTCAATTTATAGATGCGGTAAGCTTACTGCCATTTTAAATAGGTGCTCTTTGGGAACAGGAAAAAAAAAGAAGCAAGAGAACAGCAATACAAGCAATCTGAGGGAGAGAAAAATTATAAATCTACAAGAGAGAAGAATCCTACATTTCTTTTAAAAAAAAGATAAATGTTAAATTGCTACATGCTAAAACAAGAATTATGAGTACAGAATCTGAATGAAATACATCCCTGTGCAGAAAGCCTATGCTTTTATTTATTTTATGAGGGAGGCATGGATTGTTGGGATTTTTTCCCTTAACTTTTAGAGACCAACCAACTACAGAAGCCAACAAAGCACCTGAGAGCACCCTACCTCACATACTGTCTCTTATTATGACTAGGATGATTCTTTAGTACTTCCAAATCAGGAAATTGTTTAAATTGGAGATTTTGGTTAAAACTGTTTTTTTCTAAATCTCACAGACACACATGTGGGGTATGTGCCCCACTGCAGGAGCATCTTTCCTGGCAGCAACCTCTTCTGTGGCCATATCCTGGCATACCAGATCTAGCCTTCTCTGTAGTGCTTCAAAATATTAAGGGACAGGACACAGGAAAATAGAAACCTGCTTTCCATTCAGTTTTTATGCCAAAAAATCATACTTTTATATTAGTAGGGTATACATTGACCAGGAAGGTCTCTAGATTTGGTTGTTGTAGGCAACTTTTTCCCACAAGTGGCAGAAATGTATTTCAGGTAGAGATCATTCACCCGTGTCAGAGAAGTTACGTTGCCAATCTGGAAAGTAGTGCTGGAAGCCATCATATTGAAATCCAATTTGGCTGCTATGAATTCATTTTTTGGTCAATATTTCAGGCCCCACTATGGTTAGAAAATTAATTCTGATGATGAAACCAACACAGTATGAACTGAGGGGATCAATTGTAACATTTCTGTCATGGTAGCCATATTGGATTTCAAGGTGACTGCTGTGAACTTAGTCTTTTTCATTATTAGGTAACCAGAAGTTTGGAAAATTGTTACCTGAACTCTGTTCTGTCTTAGATTACCTTGACATGAAAACATCCAGTTAAGATACATCAACACAAGACTTGCCCTTATCGCTCTTAAGCAAATATTACATGGAACCAATAGCATCACTGACCAAAGTAAGGGATGTATGACTCAGGATCTACAAGATGCTCACAACTTGAAGTAGGTTCACAGTCAATGATTAGGCAAAGTACACCTGCTGAAACTGCTCTTGTTCAGCATAAGACAGTTACTGAATTTGACACTCCTTTTGGCAATATTCTTGATAGACTGTCACGTTGTACTGAGCATGTGCTTCAACATTTCAAAAGCGTTAATTGGCATTGCTCTTGCAACAATTCTTTTACACACAAAGGACACTATGAGGGACTGTGAAGAAAGTCATGAAAGTAGAAGATGAAAGGGAAACCTTACCAACAACATCAAGTGAAGAACACACTAGAACATCAAACAGATCATTGACTCCAGCAGTACATATTCTGCCAGAAACATTCTAATAAGAAAAGATTGAATCAAGTGTTGTCACCTGAATCAGCCAATCCTATACACAAGCTTACAGAGAAGAATGAAGTGTTGCATTGTCAAATTGTTGTTGAAGATTTAATAGCTACTGAGGTATGTTATCATCCTGAATGCAGGCAACAGAAACAACAAGTCTCTTATTTCCATTCAGATGCAGAGATTGCTCAAGAAAATATTCTTTTCTTTCTTGAAGCAAGAGCATGGCATCAAGTGATTGATGAACTAGATATCAGTTTTGCATGGAACAATGTGTGGTTTGAAAAATATACCTGAAAGATACTGTGATTTAGTAGAAGACAAAGGTGGTGAACATCTAACCATGCTAAAGCAAATGAAGCAGGAACTTTAGATTTAGACATTCTGAATGCCCATGACAATGGAAGAGAAATCTTAAACACTGTTATTCAGAAAAGTCTTACTGCAAATGCTGTTGAGTGCTTCTATGAAAACGTACCCAAATCAAAGTTGAAAACCTTCAAAGATGTAAAGTTAACTGTAGGGTAGCAGAGCAAAATGAAACATGCAGAAAGATACACCTAAGGCTACTCACAGCATTTTTAGTGTGCAGCAGGTAGAAGGTTCAACGTGCACTCTTTCCCACAGCATGAACTGTCTGGATACCCTTCATCACTTTGCCAGACTCGCAATTCTACCTGAAACACTCTGCTGCTATGTGGAGCAATGAGTTACCTATGGGGTGACACTTTTACTAAATAAATGCATTTAGTAAACCGGAGTTACTGTGTTGTAGCATCAGCAAACATCTTTTAAGTGATGCTACTATGCAGTAGCCTAATGAATGCTGTTGGTGTTGCGATACTCTACTGTGCAGTATTATTTGGCTACTGTGCAATCACTGTCTTGTGCAGATGCACCCACTGATGCTTAACTACTTATACATACTGAACTCTAGCATTTCTTCTCTTTTATGACAACTTGCTCAGACCTACTTGAGTTCTACATACACAGATGAGCATGTTCTATCACTATCAGTATAGCTGAGCCATTTTTGACAATTGAAAAATACTGTCATTAGATTTTGTACTGTATAAAAAGCCAAAAAAGCCTTTTACTGAACACTGACTCTAAGTCAAGACTTCTTCTGCACCTACAGTTAGTTAGAGTATGCTACTCACTCAAGAGAAGCCTTCAAAGAAACTGTCATGTTATAGAGCACGTCATAACCATACCCTGAACCTGCACATTCAATCAACAGTGACAAATTCTACCTGACTTGTTGCCACAGTGAACCCCCATTTCCCCATATTATGATAGGAAACCTTATGTTCTCCAGACAGGAACTTCAAATCTTAAATCCAGTTTCAGCAGTCAGAAAAGTAGATATCCTTCTTCCTTGTATACTCTGATACTGAGTAAAGCTAGAAATTAAAGTCTTTTCTACTTTAGTTTAATAGTTCATCCATCAAGGGTTAACTTAAAGTGTAATCTGCCATTTTTAATGTGCTCTAAGAGCCATGAACATCTGTTCAGCTATGGCTTTAGAGCACTTTCTCCACAATTAACATCCAATAGGGAAAATGTCTGTACCTAGATGGAGTATTCCACTGGGAGCTTTAAAAGCCGAAGGAGAGATCAGGAAAGGGCAAGCTGTGAGAGAAGGGCTTGCAAGGAGAAGCCAGGCTACTGTGTTTGGAAAAAGCCAGAGCAAAATGTGGTTCTTCTCCCCATGTCCAGATGGAAAAAAACAAATGAGAATTTTGGTGCATCTTGTTTCTGTTGTTGAAATTTGTTTGCTAGAAACTGAGCTGTCTCAAGAATTAATAAAAGAGCTAACAGGCTTGCAAAAGGTAGCAGTATAAAGTACCTGTTTACAGTTCATTATTTTAATTTTCAGTGTACCTGTTTCCTTTGTTTTGGTCTCTTTACATTGTAAGGTTATCAGGACAGGAATTGTACTTGGCATGAGTCTATCTTGTAGAAGTACAACTAAACTGGGGCCTGAGCCTGCTTGAGTCTTCATATTGTAAATGTAAATTATTACCAATCAATTACTTGGATATATTGTTAAGGGATTTAACAGTTTGTCTGATTAACTAAAATCTTTGTCTCATGTTTGTACAATTGAAAGTATTTTTTAAAAAGTATTTCTGAAAAGATGAAACAGCACAAGCAGCAACTTTTTCTTTTCAGTTGGCATTTCCTTGTAATTCCATCATATGTTGAAACTCTTTCAGTAATATTCTTGCAGCAGGTTTGGCTCTGCATGATGTGACCTATTGCTCTGGATGAAAAGGCAAAATGACATTTTATAAAAGCCAAGAGAAGTTTATGATTAGGGAGAAAACAAAGGGTGAAAACAGAATAAGGAGCTGGAGTGGCATTTATCTCACCTGCCAAATAGCTTTACCATAGGGAGAGAACAACAGTTGTTATTGCATTAGGCAATCTGTCTAATGCTAGGCCAAAAAATGTGACTTTAGGAGTTGTTTATAATGTCTGCTTTGGTACAAATAGCCACCTGACAAACTGGTAGTATAAGAATTGGAATAGTAGCCTAACTAGAAGTGTGGAGTGGGACATGTGCGGCATGAGCTAACTAGGAGTGGGGACAAGTGGGGCATGAGCTTTGGGTGCCAAGTCAGAGGAGGCACAAGTATGGACCCCTCCCCCAAGAGACTTTTCCTTGGCAGGCACACCTCTGTGTGGCCCAACCATAGAGGAGCCAGGCAGGTGCAGTTCATGCCTAGTGGAAGGGGGATAGAATGATGCCTCCCTGAGAGGCTTTTACATGGGAGGCACAGACTGGTGCCAAGGGGAGGTAAATGGGGCACCAGGAACAGCTCCTCTCCCCCCCGCTCACTGCTGCTTGTCCCCGTGTGGCAATAGCCTGAGCCCATGAACTAGTTTAAGCTTTTATTGGACAGAAGCTGAAATATTATTTCACTTCATGGTTTCAAATTAAAAAAGAGTATCATTGAAGCTATAATGAAATAACTCTTCGAGTGAAACATAGGGATGAATGACCTTTTGCAGATAAATATGAAGGGGAAAAAAAAGTACCATATTTAATTGAATACAAGGTGACCTGAATTTAAGATGACTCCACAATAATTAGATTCTATATTTGGAAAATTTATAAAATTGCTATAATTTTCTAGTTGTAGAATATAATTATTGGAGGTCTGCCTTGAATTTGTCCCCCACCCACTCATACAGCAGGGAAAATAAATCTGGGTGGTTCAGGTATCCCCTTACTTCTGTCACCACCACGTGTTCCCCCCACTCCCCCACTTCTTATCATCAGACCCTACTTTCCCTGAGCTCATAGAAGTGATGAGAAAATTTGAAAATGCTGACTCTGTAAAAAACTATCTATAGTATTTTGTATATTGGTAAATTACTACAAGTACCCATGTCTTTAGTTCACAGAGGACTTAAGCAGTTCACCTTCTCTGAAACAGCAGCAAATTTTAGCACAAGTAATCCATAAACAATCTTTTAAGCAGCACTTTTGTGTGTGTATATATATATAGTACAGACTATACACGATATTAGTCTGCAGCCAAAATGCTCACAATTTACCATATAGTTTATTGGGCTGAGTCCCAGTAGCATCAAAAGCATTTAAAATCATGATGACCTCACTGCTTAGCACTGCTCAGTATACATGTGTACTCTAGATACCCCCACCCCAACAAATGAGTCATGTGCTAATTACCCCTCCATCCCCCACTCTCATGCTCCTAAGCATGAGTCCTAAGATGCTCAAAAATATTTTATGCAGATGAGATGCAGGGCAACCTGGTCTAGTTGCACCCCATGGAGGGTGTGGTCACACTAATCATATGCAACCGGATGAGAAAGCAGATGACGGAAGTATTCTAGGTGAACTGTTTGGGGCTCTGTTTGGTGATGTTTGCCAGAAATTTAAGGCTGATAAAGAAAGAGGAATAATTGGGAATGGGAAAGAAAAGCAGAGCTCCGCTGTGCCTAGGTATGAAGAAGAAGTTAAACGTACTCAGTGTAGTGACCCACCATGACTTGAGTTGGCATTGAGGGGGGTCTGAGTGCAATGAATAGTGCCATGTGTTTAATTCAGCTGTATCTAGTATGGGGTTTATGTTTTATAGCTGTGCTCAGTGTGGGCTACGTTTAATCATCTTCATAGTTGGTTTCCATTGATGAGCATATAATGCTTTTGGCAGAAGTGTAACAACAGATGGTATATTTAATGTTTTGTTCTATGCGCATATAAGATGTGGGAATCCCCCCCAATCCAGCATTTGTTGGCAAAACCTTGTCATTTATTCAAGTATATGCAGTAAAAGTTAAGATTTCTGTAAATCAAGCCCATAGATTTCTAGGGTTCTAAAATACAGGAAACGTAGGTCTTATGAATCACTGAAAGATGATTAGCTAAGTTACAAGCTCTGGAGATACTATGAATTATATAGCTGTGACAGTTGAAGAGTGTTCCTTTATTAAGTAGCTGGTTTTAAGCAAAATAATTTTTCCCTAAGTTAACTTTTCAAGTGTCTGATATGCTAAAGAGCTTGGAAGCAAGCTGTTAAAGGGATTTGGGTACCAAAATTGGCAAATACTTATTTAGATCTATCCAATAGGTCCCACCTATATTGTCAAGACTACATCTCAGGGGTGGGCAAAATGTATAGCCTACAGAGGCGGGCAAAATGCAGCCTACCAGGCCATTCTATCTGGCCTGCAGGACCGTTACAAAAATTAGAAAATTAATATTTATCATGCCCTGGCTGCCTGTCATGCAGCCCTCAATGGCTTGCCAAAACTCAGTAAGCGACCCTCCACCCAAAAAAATTGCCTGCCCCTGGCCTACAATCACTAGTGACGCAAATTTTGAAAGGGCTTTAGATGAGTTGAGTGCTAAGTGGCTCATTACCTGTAAGTTAGGCTGATCTGGGCAATATCTCTGGCCGGCCACTCAGGAGCACCATGTGAGCCACTGAGTACTTTCCCCTCTTTTCTCATTGACATTTTATGGTTGGCTAGCTAAGGCAGCTTCTCACTCAGCTGGCTAGCTTCTGAAAATGCAATTCTTAGGCACTTAACTATTTCTCTGACCTCTGTAGGAAGCCAAGGCAGCATGGAACCACCTAATTTATTACTCAAATTTCCACTAACAGGCTGGTAGTCTAAGATTAACATGTGTCTCCACTCAGCCAAGTAATAGTTAAATCCTCTAAAAATCTGTCCCTCAATTTTCATTTCACAAAATAAAGTATTTAAAAAATGCTTGCCATTTTGCATTTAACCAATAAGCAGAAATCAAATAAAATGAAACAGTAACCCCAAATCCACACTTTTCCATGATTAAAATGAAACAACACTAATATAAATAATATTTAATCACATAGAAATGTGTATTTGGGGTTATCTTTTTTAACTAAAAATTGGGGTTTATTTTTAAATCAGAAAAACCCAGGATCCCTACTAATAAGAGGCTGTCACAAACACAATCCTTGGGGTATTCTCAGAGGCCAAAGGTTTTCCCCATTTTCTCACTGCTTATTCCCATTGCAACAGACCAAGATTTGCCCTGGGATAGCTCCAAGAGAATCTCTGCCAATTCCAGGTATTTTCCCCTTTTGGGTTTTAAAAGAATTCTAAGTCATTCATACAGTAGACTATCATAGAATATCACTCATCCCGAGATCATGCTTTATGACAGGCAATCACTAGGAAGACAAAAAAAAAAGGAAAAAAAAGAAGTTATTATATAGAAGAACCAATAATTTGAAGTCAAAATAAAAAGACAAGTTAAGGGTGCCAACTCACCCCCTCGCCTGGCTACAACTCACCCGTTCAGATAGTTTTGCCAGTATTTTCAGAGCTTAGTCTTCCTGCTGATCTTGTCAACCCTGACCTCTGGGCACTTGGACGCCCACAAAGCCTGGGATAATCCAAAGATCATGATTATCTCATAGATGGCCCTTATATACTTCCAGCATTGTCCTGATTGCTGAGGTTTCAGAATCTTCCAGAAATTTCTTTCCTTCCTGGATGATCTAGAATACCTCTAGCTAATGGCCCATTGCTATGAAATGCATTCAGTATCGCAGGTTTTCTCTCCCCCACCCACACACACACACACTCCCCACATTAGACAAAGTTTCTTCCCAGGAAATGGTTTGATGACATTAACAGGGAAATACAAGCTCTCATTGACAAAAAAAGGCTATGCCCTGCTCACCCCCTGCCACCTGTGCCATGTTTAAAGGGCTCGATGCAGGCAGAGAGTCCCTTCCTGGCTAAGTGGGGGAGGAATTCCCTGCTCCATTCCCACCCTGGTCCCAGGGAGGGAACCCAGACATCTCCAGTAAGCACTGCCGCCATCCTGAGCCCCCCACAGTGCATCCCATGTGTGCATAGTCCAGCCCCAACTATTTTATTTCAGTGAGCTCATACCACAATTAACCACAATTTTGATTTTTTGATGGATAAGGGAGGCCCAAATTCTATATCTTGCAGGGGGCCCCCCAAAATTGTGGGCTGGCCCTGGAAGGAAACGTCATAAAATTCTAAGAGTATTGACTTGAGATGCACAGAAGTACCTGTTAGATATACTATATATATCATGCCATTCTCAAATTTCAAAATAATTAATTTTAAAAGAAAAAAAATGTGTCTGATAGCAACAATGGGAAATTTCATCAGAAGTTGATGAGGGACCATATATTGGTCCCATTGAATTCTATGCAAGCTTCTACAGCCCAACGAAGAAAGGAAACATTCGGGAACAATTTTTTTAACCTGGAATACTTTGGTCAGTTTCCTCAGGAACACTCCCCGACCCCACAAAGGATTATCTGGGACATGCACAGGAAGAAGTTATTTTTGCTTACTTCTGTTTCTTGTCTAGGAAGCTGTGTGAAACCCCAAAATGAAGATCACAAATTGTAGCAGTGCCTGATGGCTGCTGGAGATCAGAGTCCAGTCAGATATACCCCATGTGCAGCTGGGACCAAGAGTCCCTACACCTGACTGGAGTCTTGGTCCCAGCTGCACCACACACAGAACCAGGGCCAAGGGTTCTTCACCTGATTGCTGAGATACATCTGGAACTGAGAGTCCTGTCAGCTAAGGGATTCTCAGCCCTGGCAACACAGGGTCCCTATGGCTGGGAGCCCCATCGGCACAGGGTTCTTCTAGCTACAGGATCCTGCTTCTTGAGAAACTTGCAAAGGGGACCTGTATATCTTAAATGACATAGTTCTGTCTACTCTTTTGAACTTTACCCGAATTTCTTAGTTCTGCTGTGGGATTTGGTGGGAAGGTATGTATCTAAGAGATTAAGTCTGTATTTTGTTTCTCTCATCAATTAATGAAGTATGCTCTTAATTTTCCCTAGGGCAAAGAGAAAGCACTCTTCTCTGGGTGAAGTATTCACTGAATAACTGCCTACAGCTCAATAAAAGTTTGATAGAAAGATTTTATCTTCTGGTACAAAAGATATGCCAACGTGTCAATAATTCAGTATCCATCACTGTGAAGGTTTTGCAAGACAAATTATGCTGTGTGAGTTCATGTAGGCCTAGAAGTGACATTGCACACTGCAGCCTCTCAGTTTTTTGCTCCTTAAATGGAACCTGTCTATTTTCCAAGGAAAAGAAAATTTTAAAGCCAATTATTTGGGATATTTTCTACTTCAAAGCAAATGAAGCTTCATATTATGTAGAGTTCATAGTTTGACTGACTAAATATACCAAAGAGTGATGCTGCAAAAATGCTTTTTAATATTCCAGACCTGCCTCACAACAGCTAGGGATACAAGCTAGCCAACAGTTTAATAGTAAAATTGCATAGGAGATTTGAGTCCCTGTCTCCTGCTCTATGGACTTACAGTGTGAAATCATTGAGAAGGCAGTACGGTCAGTTATTGACATCAAGTGAGTGCTTAGCAACACTATGGAGGCAATGTCAGGAAAAGATACTGACTCTGGAAGATGATCTCATCTTCTCCTCAGTGAGAATCATCTTCACATAAGATTCTGATAAGGGTCAACAATAATTGGGAAAAATGGAGACTGAATAGGTCAGAAGTTGCTTTGAAGGAATAATAGGGGACCTTCTAAAGTGAATTATGATCAAAATATTTTTTGTTTCAAAAGTTTCACATTGAGGTACAATTAAAATACTTTATAAATCTAGGGGTATAGGTTGCAGCCACGTTGGTCTAAGGCTATAGGAAGACAATGTCTTTGGGTAAATCTGTTATCTTTTATTAGACCAACTGAAATAGTTGGAAACATTCTTATTTGCAAGTTTTTGGGTATAAATACCTTTTGTAAAGATGAGGAAGCAAGCATTTGCAGTTGCTGTATGCTCTTCCTGGATGGAATGAATAGCCATGGCTTTCTTGCATGTATACCAGCCTCTGGCTTCTTTACTGTTCATTCCATTCAGGATGAGCACAAACCAATGTCTGATGCTTCCTCAGCCTGACAAAGAATATTTATACCCAAAAAATTGCAAATAAGAATTTTTCCAACTATTTCAGTTGGTCTAATAAAAGATATCAGATTTACCCAAAGAACCTCATCTTAATGAGAGCTAATCACTTTCTAATTTTCTTCTCTTTTCTTATTAGAAATTAATGCAGATATGTGCTACTGAATTTGGAGACCAGTTAAATCACCTCAGTTTTCTTCATCTACTTGGCACTGTAACTTTATAATCCTGAGATTACAGGATGAACATCTATGCCTATGGTGATGTTTAGGTTCACAATTTCTCAGTTCTGAAAACTTTATTATAAGATTAAGTTGCAGGAGCTGGGAAGTTAGAAATTACCTGTTTGAACACATCTCTCTGATGAACAAAGAATATTTTTAGTCAATATTAAATTCAATAAGTCATTAAATATACGAAAACTGTTAGTGCTGTTCATGTATTTTTTTCTGCAAATGTGCTTGCAGGAATGGTCAGTGAAACAGCAAGGAAACATGGAAGCAATTTTGATTGCATGAATTATGATGTTTGAACTAGAAATCAGGTTCTAAGAGTTTTACTTAACCTGTCCAGGAAGAGAAAATGTGTCCATTCAAAACCAACATAACTCTAATATCAAATATATGAAATCATAGCCTCATCCCCAATCTACAGATGAAGAAATAACCATAAACTTATTTGCTAAATACAATTATGAGACAGTCTGGCTGGGAAAGTCATCAATTTTTTCATGGGCAATATAAAAATAAAAGAAAAAAGAACTAACTTAATAAATTATTTGCTGTATGATAGTTGTCCAGTTTAATGTATATCAGATGTAGAAATAAAAGATGACACCAAATATTTTCCCCACCAACTATTTTTTTTCTGAATATGATCACACAATTCCTTATAAAAATAACATGTTAATATTACAGTCAAGTTCCATTCAAGTGTTCTTAAAATTTGTATTTACTTAGTGGAGCTGTAAATAGATATTGCTGAAAATTATTGGGAGGGTCTACTTTTGTCTAGATAAAAATCTGCTAGACCAAATACAAGCAGATACAGCACAGAAACAATGTACAGTCAATAAGGTTTCATGCTTTGACCTGAAGTCAAACCACAGTCAAAGAAGATGAGTTTGTTCATTGAGCTAAGGGGCTCAGTCCCTAACCTCAACCGTCTGCAACTCCCCATAATGTTCAGTTTTCCCATTCTCCTCTCACGTGGCAGAGGCTTCTGTCTGCCTGGAACATGTTTTTTACCATGCAGAGACCCCCTTCCACCTGAAGCATAAGTAGCTTCATTAGAGTGGATCCAGAGAAGACGCAGTGGTAGTCACAGCTCTCTTTCCACAGTGTAGCTCTGGAACCCTGTGAAGCCTGGACTACACTGCGGGAATCCCTGAAGCATGTATGAATCCCACCCTTCTTAGCATCTCTTCCCTTCTGTGCTTAATGTGCATTAATGTGCTTAATGTGCCCTTCTGACACCTGTGCCCATGTGTCACCTCTCCTCTCTTCCTCCCTACTTATGTCTCCAGGTGCAGGAAGAGGGGACCTACCCACAGCTGATGCTTTCCTTGGATGACTTGGAGACAGAAGGAGCCTAAGAGCTGCTCCTGCCCTGCTCCACTTCCATGGAGTAGTTGCTTAGAGAGCCAGGCTCAGTTGGGGTTAGAAACAGCAATGGCACTGCTGTTAGGTTCTTCCTCCCTGTCCAGTTCCCCTGGGTGTTCTCCACCAGCCTGGGAGCTGCACAGGTAGGGGAAACCCATACACTATTACCATTGTTTCCAGCCAAGACCAGCTTCCTGCAAAGCCAGTTCCCACAGGAGCCATCCAGAAGGGGTGCTAATAGTGGTAGCAGTGTATGGGTCTCTCCTTCCTATATGCACAGAAATTAGTAGAATGGGCTAGAGGGGGAAAAGGAGAGGAGAGGAGGTGCTGTTGAGGACTGAAGGGAGGGATTGCCAAGAGGAAAGAGGGGGAAACTTATGTTATTTGGAAACTTAGAGAAAAAGTCCTGTGGCATGGTCTGCCTCATCCCTGGGGAGAGCCTGGAAGCTGGGGTTGCAGCCACCTCTGTAATATCAGTTGCTTCTTCTGCACTCCTCTTTTCAAAATCCTGGATCCACCTATGTAGCTTCATTCAACTTTTTTAGCTCTATTTTTCTACTTTTTCCTTCAATGGGATACTTGTTGTGCTACAGTCTCTCTCCTTGATGGGAGTAGCAGAGTGAGCAGATCCATTGCAGCTAGACTTCGTCCAAACCAAATCCAAATCATAGGATTTTTTAAAAAATTGTTTTCCCCCAAGTTCCTGGCAATTTGTTTGCCTTTTCATTGAAAGCAAGCAAACATATCAAAACACTCTATTGCTTCTTGTTTTCTTTTCTCCCAATATTAAAGATGGTGATAAGAAAGACAATGATAACATAAAAAAGAAAAGGCGTAAACAACTGCCTTCTTTGGAAAAGAAATGGTGTTTTTGATGTTAGAGTGTTAAGAAATCTGATTAGATTTCTATACAGTAATGCAAATTTAATACAAACATTCAGTATTTATATCAAAGAAAATTTTAGCATTAATTAATCATGAAAAAACAATCATATTTTGATTATTAATACATTTTAATACACACTTTGGTTAAAATGCACTCTCTCTGATGGATTGCTGAATTATTAATATATGATTATATAAATTTACCCTCGTGCCTCATTTTATCAATATTCTGGCTACAAATTATAAAATAACAATAAAAATCCAGGTTATTAAAGAAAAGCTATTACATGCACTTAAGCAAATCCAACAAATAAAAATTGTCTTGATTTGTACCATTATGGTATTTGCAAAGCAGACTTGCTGTGAAATAGGCAACCTTGCAACATACTCTAAAACATATGCTCGTTTTGTGTTAAAAACAAGAAAACTTAATGTGCCTAATCATATTTGACAGCATGTATAAATTAATTGTACTGAAGATAAAATGATCTGTTCAGCCTTAGGATAAATATTGCATAGAAGAACTAGAAGCTTATCTTAACAAGAAAAGAAACTAACTGTAGATTAGTGGGCAGTCAAACTCTTGTATGCACTCCCCTATGAAATTGTAGCAGGTTATCTTGCTGGACTAGACTATGGTCATGTGAAGTTATTATTTTCCCCATTAGTTCTACCTTGTTGATCCTGTACACATCAAGAAAGAGGTAGTGGTGAGATCCAAGGTTGTTGCTAGGGAGTGCACACTCAGTTACATAACAGATGCTAGCTCCACAGGAAGTCCATCTGCATTGATAATATGTCACGACTAGCAAAAAGGATTTCTGCTAAGATGCTGTCTTGGAAGCATTGTTGGAATCCATCTAATGTATAAAAAAGACATACTGCATTATAGGATGAGACATTTTCAAAATCCTGTCATTATTACCTTGGCCACATGAAAGTCATTATACACCAAACTGAAATTGTCTTCTTAATTTACCATCACCTTAGAATGTGCATAATCATTCTCACTTGTACAAGCAACCAATCCAAAATCTCATTTATCCTAAAAAATGCTTTAGCTATCTTCAGGGCCTTAAAGTGGGTGTACACTAATTGCAATTTAAGAGTAATCATTAAGTATTTCATTCTTCATGTAGGAAATGAGGAAGAGCAAAGATCTATGCATTTTTTGAGGCCTGGTCTACTGTTAAATTATTTGCTAGCATTTATCTCACCTAAGATATAACTTCTTACCTGACAGCTATACCAACAAGACTCTAGGTGTAGATGTAATTATGCCAGCCAAATAAGCCCCTTTGCTAGAATATCTGATTTCACTGAGCACTTCACATTAGTTACACCATCAAAAAAGGGGGGAGGAAAAAACTTCCTGTAACAGAGGGCTTCTAGTGCCTGTTACTTTAAGAGGGAGAGAAGGCAGTAATACGTGTCTTCAATATTGTTGGTGACTAACTTGGTGCCTGCTGTAAAAAGTCAGGCAACAGGAGGGAGTTAGGAGTCATAGCTCTGCCAGCCACTTACCTGAAACAAGCAGGGAAAGAATAGGCTGCTGAACTCCAGACATCTATTTAAGTAGCAGCAATGGCAGAAATAATGAGAAAACCTGTGGGCCTGGTTAAGAGAGCAAGGGTGAGGGTAGATCCCAAGGCTGTAAAACCTGGTTCCTGAACTGAAGAGGGTGTTCAGCAGGGATCCTGGTTTTCTGTGTTGAAAATTTGCAAATTCTCTGATTAAAAAACCTGAAATCTGTGATTAAAATGAAATGCCACTATATATAGGTATCAATTGAACACAATATTTTATTTATATATTTACAATTTTAAACCAGTTTGGAAGCCTACTAGTGTCTCAGTCACTATAATAAAATGAATTATAAATACCTATAAATCTTGGTGTTTGATTTTGGGGTTTTTTTAATCATGGAAAATCAGAGCTCCCCTGCACCCTTCATTCACCAGGATGCAGGTCAAAGCCTGCCATTCCCAAGCCACAGGCCTCAGCTCTCTGGTTCCCCTCACTCCATACCCAAACTCCCCTGGGCCTGCTGGTGCCCCTCAGGCCCCACCCACTGTCCCCCTACAAATTTTGCCAGAGGGGGACCTTAGCTGCCAGGGCTATGGGGCCTGGGGACCCAGGTCCACAGCCCCCGCAGTAGCACCTGAAACCTAGCTGCCACCTGGAGGAGTGGAGCCTGTCTTTCTCTCTCCCATGAGTCGCACATTCAAAGCAGAGCCTGTGGGGTTGGCTGGTGCAGGTTGTCCACTGCAGGCTTAAACTCCCTGTCCTGCTGCCCTCCCCTGGGGCATCCATGGCCAGGCAAGAAGACCCAGTGAGGCAGGGCAGAGTGGGGCCAGGTGGGTAGTCTCATGCTGCCCCTGGGAGCTCCACACCACCAAGGTGAGGTGCCCCTGCCTGCCCAGCGGCAGCAGGGATCACAACTCAATGCTGCCACCACCACTGGTGCCAGGACAGCAGGGGGCATCTCACCATGGCAGCATGAGGCTCACAGCAGTGGCACTGAACTTCTCTGTCCCACTCTGCCCTGCTGTGCTGGATCCCACCCACTGAGCCATGGTGGCCCCAGGGAAGGGCAGCCTGCACCTGTCCCACCCCCATGCACAAATCTGGGGGCCTTGTGCCCCCCATGTCTCCTCCAGGAGTGTATGAAGTGGTGGAGAGCCATCCAGCTTCTCCCTACACTGCCCCACCCCAGACAAGTCACTCATGGCCCCATCCTGCTCATCACCAGGGCCCTGTGGCCATGCATTCTAGCCTTGGGCCCCAAGCCCCATGTACTACCTGAGCTAGGCAGCAGCCCTAGCCCCAGCCCAAGGCCATGCCCAACTCCATCCTTCCTTCACTATGGGGACTTCAATCCCTCCCCCCCTCACCCAACTAACCTGTGAGGAGCTGCTCTCCAGGCTGCCTGGCAGCCATGTACATGTGTGCGTGTGCACATACACATAGCCCTCCCTGCCTGACTGTCTTCCTTCCACTCTCCCCAGCTGTTTGCAGGCTCGAACTCTGCCATCCTGCAAAGTAAATCCCACTGTCTTCTGCATTTTTGTCCTTTAAAGGAGAAGCAGCTAGGTTTTTATCCTTAAAATTTGAAAATCTGGGTTTTTATCCTTAAAATTAGAAAGTCTAGGTTTTGCCATGGTTTTCCATGCTTAATAGAAAACCTGGATACCTGATATTCAAACTCATGATATGGAAGAGAAGATCTTCCTGAAAGCTTGTTCAGAGTTGTCCTTTTCAGCCTTGGTGAAGGAGTCCCTGAGAGTGAAGAATATGAATGGCCCAGAAGAAATTGAGACTGATGAGCTGGCACTAGCCAGCAGGCAGGAAACCAGGAAGGTTAGATGCTAGGTGGAATTGCCTTAGTGAGGGCAATAGGCAGAAGTGGGTAAGGGCCCTGTGAAAGGGAAACCCCAGGCTATAACTGAATGTATGGGAGAGCCTAGGGAAGGGCAAACCCAAGGCTTCAGTTGAAGATTAAGATGACAACCATGAGACTTGGGGTGGCTTGTAAGGGCTGAGTGGGGACTACCAAGGGTGCTGTAGTAAAGGTGCTGTAAAATGTTTCTTTCGTCAGGGTTTGGTAGCTCTACAGAACCACTCCAAACACTCAGTTGGGGGGATGGCATTACAAGAACTGGGGGTAGTTGATAGCAGGCATCTGAGCCCAAAGGCTGCACTAGAGACAGCTGAGATAGAGATAGGAGCCCAGTAAACCCAAGGCAGGGCTAACAAAATGTCCAGAGATATCCAGAAGTTTTGAAAGGAAAGCATGCCCCAGAGATGCTGGAGGTCACAAGAGCTCTGAGGACAGTGCTGAAAGGAAGCACAAATACTGGGTCTACTCTGGCTTCTAAAGGAACTCTTCCCAAATTGATCATAACATTTAACACCACAGGCATGGCAGGTGGAAAACAGGATCTCTTGACATGGTGGTAGAGGTAGAGGCCCGGTAATATAAATGTGCCTTCATTCTGCAAGTAAGTGGATGATCTCTGGGATTTAAGATGGCCTTATAATCAGTTTACTGTTTGACCAACATGAAATTCACGGCTTAATAAATTGGATTGCCTGATTCAAAGAGCTTTGATGCATATATTTTCACTCCAATATAAAATATACAATTTACTCCTTTACAAATCAGATAATTGTGTTTCTTTATATCCTTACGTATGGATAATGCATGTACTTCCTTCACTATGAATCTCATTAAATTGTAAAACTATGAAGGATGATACAATTAAATACAGTACACACCATGTTTGCTAGATTTCAAGGAATTATTATAAACCTACAATTATAAGTAAATGGGCCTAAGAAAACTAATAACAATGATAGAAAACTGACTGATACAATATTTTAATGCTTTTCTCAAAAGTTCTCCCTTGTAATTCATTCTCCTTACTGCCCAGCTTCTCCACCCAGACCCTGATTAATCTGAATGCAGTATGCTAATTAGCTGCTTTATCAGCAGCTCATTATCAACTCAGAAATTCATTACTTTAAATGGTAATTGAGTTTTTATGAATGAACTTAATCTGAATTTATGCTAAAACATATAGGAAATATCTCAAATGAAACAGACAGCCAGTCATTTAATGTTAGAGTTTCCTTTGTAAAGTGGAATTGAAAATTTCTGAAAGTGTTTCATTATAAATAGAGTTAAGTCAAGCAACTAACTTACTATTAATTATAATGAATAATATACAAAGTGAAGACTCATCAATATTGGTAAATCTGTAGTGAAAGCTAAATCTGAAATTTTAATGAACATTTAATAAACTAGAAATATCCTATTGCACAGTTCAAGATAAATTGCAATGGAAGGAATATTTTTTGTCAGTAGATAATGTTTATCCAACTATAGTATGTAGCTTTTTGTAAAAAGGAGATTCTATGTGTTCACTGTCACCTCTTGAAAACTCACAAGGGCCAGCACAACAGGGTGCAATATTCAATTTTATTTTGAATGTAATTACAGTGCTTAATTAACTGTGGGGAGCTAGCCCTAACTCTCAGTGAAATCAGTGTGAGGTAGATGCCTAATTGCCTATGTGGATTTGGCCAGAAACTCTTTGCCTCAGCACTGTTTGTGTGATGAGGGCCTTTTTAGAGGGGAAACATAGGAGGCTAAATAAGATGAGCTGCTACTTTCATCTCTTATATGACTTGCAGATCAAATGCAAAAACTCATGGGTACAGGATTACATTCCAGGAAAGTTAAAAAAAAGAAAAAATAATAAAACTCATGGGTTAAGGATGTACATGGATACTTGCAGCAACATATATGAAAAATAAATGAAGTAAGGGAATGTATTTCCTATTTATAAGACACTCAAATTGTTCTATTTTGCTCCAAGTATTTGTTTCTTCTCATCAGAGAGAGATAAATCACATAAAAAATAGCATGACTTTATTCTACTTGACTATATAGTATTGCCTATATCTGAAACCTATTTTTTTCTGACTGCTGTAAACTATACTTTTTAAATACAGTATCCTACATCTTGAAAGTTTCCAGCAAATTATTTTCCTATAACTAAGAAGAGGGTTGTACTACTGGGTAAGTCATTTTCTGTTCAAATGGTGCAAGTGTTCGTGTAGCACAGATAACACAAAGTACTCAAAAGTGAATAGAGTATGACTAATGACATCAATTCATTCATAGCAGAAAAAAAAACCCCCTAAACCAGAACCACAATTTTTTTGTTTTTCTTTAGAGCATATCTCTGGCGCTTAATTCAGCTTTGTCTGTCAGTGTGACTCTCCTGGAAATTTCTCTCTCAATCATCACTGCTGAGAGCAAGATAGTTTGCATCTATATACCATGCCTTCCACATTCTTTTTTTTTATGGGGCAACTGTTCAAGATTATTTAAACTGGCACATAGGAAAACAAACAACGAAAAATAAAAATTCAGACAAGTACTCTGTGATGCAATCCTTTGTTTTGACAGGGCTGAGAAATGAGCTCCCAATAGATTAGTCTGCAAAATGTGAGGCCTGAAGCTGTACTAGTTTGGTAAACAATGGCCCTTCAAACACTTCCTGTTATATATGTATTAGGGCTGTGTGAAGCTTTGGTGGTCAAATCTCCAAATGCAAATCGAATCAAGAGACCCTTTAATCTGAACAAATTGAATTGGAACCCTCTGAATCTGTTTGGAGAGATTCAGAAGGATTCAACGTTTTGGACATAGACACAGCTTTAAATATTTTTTCTACGTACCTCAAGGTACCAGGCAGCTCATGAATGTTGCAAAGGTAGGATGGATGGAGCATTACACAGGTGTGTGTCTGTGTGTGTGTGTGGGGGTGGGTCTTAGTGCACTTGGCAGCAGACCTAGAAGTGGACCAGAAGCACTTCTGGTCCAATTCTGGGTCTACTGGGGAGCACACGGGGGTCCCCTCACATACCTCCCCAGCTTGGCAACTGGTGCCTCCCAAGCATACAGGGGCAACTGGGGTCCCCCTGCAGCTGATTGCTGAGCTGGGGAAGCACAGGGGGTGCATTCCCTGGTGGCCCAGAAGTAATTCTGGTTCCAGGTTTGCTGCCGAACATGGGGGTCCTGTCCTGCTCCCCCTCTCTTGTGAGTTGTTCCATCTCCCCCAGCATTGCAACATTTACAAGGCATGCCTGGTACCTCAAGATATGTAGAAAAAAAACCATTTAAAACTGTGTCTATGGCTGAATCACCAATTCTCCAATCAGCATCGAATCTTCAGGTTTGGATTCGGCCTAATTGAATCAGGGACAGTGATCAATTAACTGAATCAATGTTCCTGATTTGGGCTGAAATCAAATCTGAATGAAATACAGCCTGTTTCACAAATTCTTAATATGTATGGGAAGCTCAGCTGACTTAAAAGTTCAACCTCAGCGGAAGGGTCTAGATACAGCAAGAGAGCTTACTGAATGTTTCTGGGACCTTGTCCATTGTTACAAGAATACATTGGACAGATAAAGTAAATATTCTGAATCACTGAATGTTTAAAGCAATGCAGTAATAAACAGGACTCAGTGTAATATTCTTTAGCTTAGAGATATTAGTAGACTATACTAAGGAATATTTCAATTTAAAAGCATTTACTAAATAATGTATAAATAATTACATTTAAATATTGTAATAAATAATGTATTCTGTACTTGTCTATGTGGCCAATACAATAGTTTTATTTCTGAGGACTTAGGTAAAGCCTTTGCTTTGTGCAGGGCCTCTGTCATTAATTAGCAAATAAATATATTTATGATGGTGTTTAACACTGAAAAATTCAAGATTCTCTACTTTGGGAGGAAAAACCTGCAGCATATTTATAGGCTCGGCAGTGCTACACTGACTAGCACTATGGATGACGGGAACTTAGGGGTCAGGATTGACCATAAGATAAACATGTGCCTTTAATGTTATGCTGCAGCTAGTAAAGTGAGCAAAATGCTGGCTTGCATCCATAGATGCTTCTCAAGCAAATCCCAGGATGTCATTCTCCCATTGTACTCAGCCTTGGTGAGGCCACAGCTGGAGTACTGTGTCCAGTTTTGGGCTCCACAGTTCAAAAAAGATGAATGAGTCCAGAGGAGAGCCACACACATGATTAGAGGTCAGGAAAATAGACCTTATGATTAGAGGCTGAAAACTATGGGACTCTTCAGCCTGGAAAAGCGCAGGCTCAGGGGTGATCAGATGGCTACCTATAAGTTTATAGGGGTTGTTCACCAGGATCTGGGGGAATGTTTGTTCACCGAGAGAATGATAGTTGATGGGGCTGAGTTAATATAGCATATAGTGACCAGTGGCATCCACGAAGGCTCAGGACTTGGACCAGTACTCTTTAATATATTCATAAGTGATCTGGATACAGGTATCAGAAGTGGGCTGGCTAAGTTCATGGATGACAGCAAATGATGCGGCAGTGTGGTTACTCTAGAGGATAGGCTGGCAATTCAGGCTGATTTCAGTGAGACTCAGAGAGTGGCGCGAGATGCATTGGTGCAAACCCATTGTGCCTCTGCACCCCTGAAGCCCTGCAGTGACCTCCAACATCTGCAGATCACCCCCGATGACCCCCAGCATAGCCTAAGGTAACTGATCCCATGGTGGGAGGGGACTAGCCCAGCTCAGCTGCAGGGAGGCAGCTGACAGGAGCTGAGGAGGGTCTCACCTGCCCTGGTTTCTACTTTGCCCAGCCCCACAGGGAACCAAGCAACCAGAGCTTCAAGAACAGGCCATGCAAACAGGCATGCTTGTCTGCCTGGCACATGAGTTAGTGTGGGAGCTTGTGCAGAAGGGCGAGTGGGAGGGCTCGAGTCCCTGCCAGTGTGCCCTAGGGAAGCTAGTCCCATCAGCAGCCGGTCTTCCAGAGGCATGATGAATATGAACACACACTGCACCCCAAGGGCCTCCTCAGAGTCTCTGGCCTCCCACTCTGGCACCTCAGAGGCCTCCATCCAGATGGAACCCTGGAGACGGTGGGTAGACCAAGATCACCTTCCAGGACAAGGGAGGACTCAGGGATCTCCTGTACTGTTCAGCCAGAGGGTTGGATCAAGGTGATCAGGGGCCCTAAAGCCCACCACATGAAGGTCCCCATTCCTCTGGGGCTTTGCAACAGATGCAAAACTCTTGCAGCCCCAGTAGAGTCTGCAGAGAAGCCAGGTCTTGCAGGCAAGGGAGGATCACCCACCCCTCCCTAAGACAAAATGCAGAGTGCTTATCATGGGAGACTACCTCCTGAGGAGGACTGAGAGGGCAATATGCCACCCTGACTCCCTAGCCCAGGAGGTCTGCTATGTTCCAGGGGCCCACATCTGGGACATAGCTGAGAAGATTCCAAAGATTCTCTGGCCTTCCAACTATTACCCTATGCTCCTCATCCTTGTAGGCACAAATGACACAACTCGGAGTAATCCAAGCTGGGTCATGAGAGACTATGGGGATCTGGGAGTGGAGCATAGGGGTTTGGGGGTGAAGGTGGTCTTTTCCTCACTCCTCCTAGTTGTGGGTCAGGGGCTGAAGAAGGAGAAATGGGTTGAGGTAGTCAACCAAAGACTGAGGCACTGGTGTCATCATGAAGGCTTCAGCTTCCACAATCACAGTCCACTCTTTGATGAGAGTGTAGCAAAATCACCAGTTTTACTTTTTTTTTAAATTTTAAAATGCATTCTTTCCCCTTCCCCAACCATTTCTGACTTGTTCTCCCCCTTTCTATCCCCATAGGTAAGTATAAGTGAGCTCACACTTAGGATAAGCTTTAAACATTTTTATTTTGGTATAATAACCTTGACAAGAACCCAGCATTTGAAAGACAAAAGACCCTGCAGAACCAGCAACTCTCACCATTACAGACACCCAAAACTGCACATCCCTGCATGGAGCACACATGCTCAGCACTCCAGTGGCTGACCCTTGTCTGGGCATTCCTCCTATCACTAGGGTCACACAAAGTCTGCCCCTATAAAAAGGGGCAGTGAAGACAGACCCAGTGGGATGCCCTCTCCATCTGGACCAGCACCATGCCACACCACCTATCCACCCAGAGGCCC
>JAGPOW010003245.1:391525-405268 GCA_030014935.1 Caiman crocodilus
TCAATGCCACAGCTCCCCATCTTTTTAATGAGGATGGGGTGAGAGACCGTGTCAAATGCCTTCCTGAAGTCTAAAAAGACTACATCGACAGGGATGCCCACATCCATGGAGTTGGTCACCTGGTCCTAGAATGCGACCAGGTTGGTCTGACAGGACCTGCCCTTAACAAACCCGTGCTGGTTTCCCTTCAGCATGAAGTCTCTTGCTGGTCCCTCGCAGATATGAGCCTTGAGAATTTTCTCAAATATCTTTCCCAGAACCGAGGTGAGATGGACAGGCCTGTAGTTCTCCGGGTCCTCTTTCCTCCCTTTCTTAATGATGGGAACCACATTGGCCACCTTCCAGTCCTCCGGCACCTGTCCAGAGCAACTTTCCACTAAACCTTTCGAAGAATAAAATAGAGGGTACATTTGGAACTGGGTAGGATAGCAATCATATTAGTGAACAGGATTAGTATTCAAAGGACACTTCTACATGTGATACTATGTCACCGTACTGATGTGCTATGGTAATGTAGCATCCATGGGTGACCAGCAGCTGCTTTCCTATAGCAGTGTGCTCCCTCCTTTTACTGTGTTGCTGTGACAAAGTAGCTACTAAAAATAACTGTGTGCCATGCAGTTATATAACTATAGGCAGTTACTGCACTGTGTGCCAGTATTTCCAACATGTAGATGCAACCAAAATGGCTTTAATAACATAAGAAAAATGATCAGATATAATTAGGATGAAATCCAAAAAAGGACAAGAAAAAAGAATTACATGATAGAAAGAAAAATCAAATGTACAAATACAAGATGAAGAATAATGAGCTATGTTACATTTACAGAAAAAACGGATCCTGGGAGCACATGGCCAGGAGACATTTGTGTCCAGTGTCAGAACCAGTTGGAAGGACTTAGCTCCGTGCCCTGATCTGCCAGTGGGGCAGCTAGCAGTGAGCTCCCAGCTGAATGGGGATTCCCTGCACATCTGGGGACTCACTGTTAGCTACCCTGGTGGATTGGGCCAGGGTGCTAGTGGATTGGGCCAGCATACCCCACAGCTCTTTCCAAGTCCAGTCTTTGATTGCCCAGTCGGGGCATGGGGCTGAGAAAAAGCTGCAGGGATGGGACCTGCCTCAGACCAGGACAGTTCCTGGCGAGCCCCAGGCTGCATAGGGAAGTCTGAATGTGTAGCCTGAAGCTGGGTGTGCACTGCCCCAAATGGGACCATCCCCAGCCAGCTCCAGGCTGTATGTGCAGACTTAGCCTGGGACATAGCCTGGGACTGGTCAGGAACTGACCTGGTCTGGGGCAGTCCTAGACAGTTCCAGACTGGACAAGGGAATCTGCCTGTGCAGCACCCAGCAACTAGCCTCAGTTCTGTGATCACAATTTCAGAGCAGGAGTTGGGAGCTCCCAGGACAGGGCAGACATTGTCCCCACCCAGGTTCCAGGGGCAGAGAACAATCTCTCACTGCCTGCTACCCAGCTGACCAGGAGCAGTTTGCTCCCAGACAACCATCTATATGTGCCTTACTGCTCAGCAGGGGTATGTGAAACAGGCCATATATGATTTGGATGTGGCCCAAATCAAGGACAGTGATTAAATTTTT
This sequence comes from Caiman crocodilus, assembly GCA_030014935.1. NCBI lineage: Eukaryota > Metazoa > Chordata > Crocodylia > Alligatoridae > Caiman > Caiman crocodilus. Next base: position 393,123 of record JAGPOW010003245.1, read on the forward strand.
TGATTTGGATCACTGTCCTGATTTGATTCAGCTGAATTCAAATCTGAAGATTCAATGCTGATTTGGAGAATCAGCTGTCTGGCCATAGACACAGCTTTAAATATTTTTTCTACCTTGAGGTACCAGGCATGGCATATGAATGCTGTGATGCTGGAGTGGACGGAGCATCCCACAGGACCATGGGTGGGGGCCCCCATATGCTCAGCAGCAAACCAGGAAGTGGACTGGAAGTACTTCTGGTCTACAGAGCACATGAGGGACCCCCCCAGTGTCCCTCTGGCATAGTGATCAACCTCAGGGGGACCCCGGGTGCCCACCCAGACCCAGGAGGCACCAGTTGCTGAGCTGGGGGAGCATAGGGAGAGAGGGCCCAGCATGCTCCCCAGCGGGCCTGGAAGTGGACCGGAAGTGCTTCTGGTCCACTTCTGGGTCTGGTGCTGAGTGCTCTGGGCACCCCCTCGCACTCCTGTGGGACACTCCATCTGCCCCAGCATCTCAGCATTGATGAGCTGCCTGATACTTTGAAGTATGTAGAAAAAGCATTTAAAGCTGTGTCTATGTCTGAATTGTTGAACCTTGCTGAATCTGTCCAAATTGATTTGGAGGGTTCTGATTTGATTCAGAGAGATTAAAGGGTCTCCCAATTTGATTTGGATTCAGAGATATGGTCACTGAATCAGGTTGAATCTCTGCTGAATTGAATGAGCAACTGAAGCTTTGCATAGCCCTATTGCTTAGTAATAACTCAGCAGTTAATTTTCGATATGCGTTTTCAGGTAGCAAATTAACTGCCAATTAGAGCAAATTACTGTGCAGCAATCATCTGCATGTGTAGACAGCAACACTTACTGCACATTAATTTGTTCTACTGCTCAGTAAAACGTCTCATGTAGATGTATCCACTGAGCCCACTGGGTCCCAGTCCTGCCCTGCTGTGAGTACAAATCCAACTCCTAACCTTGTGTGGCATGCAGCGAGCTGGCTGGGTTTCACCTGTGCCCTGGTGAGAGTACTAACCAAACCCCCACTCCCTTTCCCACCAAAAAACAAAACAAAACAAAACAAAAAAACAATCCCAATTCAGTGAAACACAGACAGATTTTGTACCTTTTTTCCCCACTCCTTTCTCTTTACTTTTTCCCCCTGCCCATTCGCTTCAAACAGTTTTTTGTTTGTTTTTTTTCCCCAAAAGATTTTCCCTTCCATCAGTATTTCTGGCTGGCTCCTACTGGCTATGGAGTGAGGGATGCCAGAGACCCAATGCCGTTTTCTCTGCCTCCAAACTACATGCCACCCTGCCCCATCATTTCCCACCGCAGAGGAGGGATAAAGTTCTGGCTCCTGTTAATGCCTTTCCTCACCAGATCCTCTGGTGGCAAGATACAGTTGTGCAAGTCTGAGACAGAATTCAGCCCTAACCTATGACTGCTCTGAAACTGTTCTAACTTTCTGATGGTATAACACTCCACAGATTTAACAACACCCTAACTCTGAGGCTGGTTAAGATGTGAAGCAGATTAGCTAGAGAGGATGTGAAATTTGTTGTTGTAAGTTTTTAAATACAGGTTAGAAAAGCATTTGTTGGGGATCAATTAAAAGGGCTGATCCTGGCCTAACAATGGGGAATTGCCTACATGTATTATTTTTCCATAATGCTACAAAAATGAAAACAATATAAAAGTATTATAGGACACAATGCTAACTGTAATTTATACAGGAACTAGTCCATGCAACATTTATCAATTCTCTGAAAACCCTATTATTTTAATAGTGGACCTGGTATAATGGTCATGAGATCCAGTCTTGTTGTGACCCCAACTGAGATCACAGTCCTGTTGTGTTAAGCACTGTACATGCCATATTAAGAGACAGGTTCCCACCATGAAGTACAAGTCAAACAAGGAATGTCACAGTGCAAGATAAAGCATATATACCAGTTTTACAGATGGGAGACTAGAAGAAAGAGAGATTAACTTGTTCAATGTTTTATACAAAATCTACAATAAAAATGGGAATTTAGCTAGATTCCCTAAGGTCACTGTGTGGTAGTTTACCCATAAGACCACATCCTGTTATATTCTTTGGTCCATCTTATGTATTTGTAACATTAAGTTAAACGCAACCTTCAAAAAACTAAGAGCATTATGCTTTTAAAAATAACAACATCATGCATGACTTGTCCAAGAAATAGAATGAAGTTTATATTAAATACTTACATTTAACAGAAATGCTTCCCCTATATTTATATTAGAATTATATAATCCTTTGTTTTTCTTTTTGTATATAGTTTGTGAGATGTGTTGTCAAAAGATCAAGGGCTTCCAATTCTGAAGATGTGTAATATTTGGAAAATCCACTGTAGTTGATTAGAAACCAGACCATTGCAATTCTCTTACAATCTTTCTGTAGCCAATGGATTTGGGTAAATTGTTTCTGGAGAAAATATTGATAGATTCATAGTATTTGAATGGAGTCTAAAATGCATTTTTTTGAATTGGTATTATTATGGCCTTTATATGTTTCTAATTAGTCAACTGCTCAATAAATATCTTGTATAAACATGCCAACAGATTCCTAAGCTGGAGATTTCAGCTACAAGCTCATTGTAGTTGAATACCCAGTAATGGATCTTTCCTGCATGAATCTGCAAATCTGTTCTTAAAGAGAGTTAAAGTATCAGTGGGCACATCTATATGAGACATTTACTGCACTGCTGATTAATTAGGTCTACAGTAAAGTCAGCATCTACATGTATGACTGTATTACGCCTCAGGAAACTAATGAACTCTGCTATAGGTTAGTACTTGTAAACACAAGTGTTATTCAGTAAACAGCAATGCATGTGTAGATGTTGCCGGGGTAGGCTTGATTACAATGGTGCGTCAGTGTAGGAGCTGCTTGCTGGCTAGCCACACAGTGGAGCATCCTTATGCCTAAGCCAGCCCCTTCACAGCACACTGAGCTGGGTTGGAACAGCCCCAGTCTGGCAGGCTGACCCTCAGACTCTCTATCAGCCAGGGCTGCTCCAACCTGGCTCAATTTACTGTGCCCCCAAGCGCACGTGTAAATGTGGTACTTGGGAGCAATAAACTCTGGTGCATATTCACTGGAATTTATTACTGTGTATTAATACACACATGTAGAAACACCCAGTATCTACAAAACCTTGTGCTAATGAGTTCCACAAGTTAATCAAATCCTGCACAAAAAATGAACAAGCAGACAAACAGAAAACTTCCTTTTGCTTGTTTTAAACTTGCTATCTACTAATAAGAATTGTCATTTGCCTTGGCCATTATCAAAGAATCTGGGTCAAACTGAAGAAGTATGGCTAAGAAAGAGACCCCAAAATCTGTTTCTGAGGGACCACTGAATGGAAATTTGCAGATGTGACCACCAGTTGGTCAGCAAAGTAAAGAAATCAGTCAACACATCCAGCTAAACCAGTAATGCGATCCAATTAAGAAAAACACAAAGCCTAAAAGGAGATATTTAAATGAAGATGTTAAACTAAATAATTCAAATATATTATATTATAACTTTTTTTTAAAACCTAAGTAATAATAGTAATAGTGATTGATATAACCAACATGTTGTTTTGAAATAATAGATAAGAATCTTAAAAAATATATTCATTGAAAAAACAAAGTAGTCTTGTTTACAGAAGGTAAAAAGAAAAATAGGATGGTACCAGGGAGCATTCCATGATAGTGAAGGAAAGAGATAAGGAATTCTTCCCTCCAGAAGTATAATTTTCACAGGAACATAAATCCAAACTAACTGATACCTTTCACATCCAAAAGGGAACTAGTTCAATCCAGTTCCAAATGTTTCAGTAAAACAAAGGCATTTTAAATAAAACCACTCAGAGAACATGTATTAGAATAATCCAACTATAAATATAGGGTATGTTAGACCTTGACTGCATGCGATGCCTGATGACTGGATAGCAGAGCAGCAGACTGGTATATGCATTGGATTTTCAAAGCTGTGGTTTATTGCATGACAACACCTGGGACACTCAAAACCAGAGTGACCCAGAGTATTTTTTTAACAGTCTTTTATTAAGCTTGATTAACATATACTCCACCTTGTTCCCTCCCTTCTCTCGCCTTTCCCTCCCATTCTATGATCTTACCCCTGTTTACTGTTTACTTGCTTTACGTACTATGATATCCTTTATATGGCACTTTACTTCCAGCCCATACTTTGACTGCTGGTACCCCTCCTTGTTGCTAAGCAGTTGCTGGGGTCTTTATCTATAGCATACTTAGCACATTCTTGTTACTTTTGTTCCCCTCTTCCTGTGCATTGGTGGCCTTCAGCATTTCCTCTTATCTTAACTTTCCACTATGCTAACAGGGTATAGGATGGATGGATATTTGACAAAATACCCACTTTGCCTGTATTTTTGCTACATCCCTCTCCCTCCCCCACCAATCTTGAGTCTCTCAATTTGTATCAGTAAGAGTCTACATTGTGCCATCACAAATAGCCACATAGACTTTGGGACACATTTTTTGGTTTTGTGTTTTGAAGTATAAGCAATAAAAAGTCAGGCTTTAGACCTGTATCTTGCCTTTTTTTTAATCAGTTGTCAATCTGTAAATCTGTCTGTAATTCAGGTAACAAAATCCTTTGTCTGTTTTCATCTTGTCCACATCTCTTCTGATGTGTGATGCCCAAACTTGGACATAGTATGGCAAGTAAGGCATTGCCAATTCTGAACAAAGTGGAATAAATATTTCCCTTTTATTTTCATGTAATAGTCTTACTGGCATTTTTTTTTTTACAAGAAAAGTATACTTCGATTCATATTCAACTTGCACTCAACTATAACTCCTACATCTTTTTATGTAGTCCTGTACTCTAGCTAGTTGTTCCCCAATTTGTATTTGTACATTTGATTGTCCTGTACTTTGCACTTATCTGAATTTCATTTAATGTATTTCAGATCTTTTTTTTTTTAACTTAGCAAGGTATTTTAAATCTTTTTCCCATTCTCTCAGGTACCCACTACCACATCCAACTCGATGTCATTTGCAAATATGAAAAGTATCTATTCAGTTCCATCCTCCAAATCATTAATGAAGGTGTTAAAATTCTAGCACAAGATTCACACTTGAAACCTCCTCCCCATTTAGACATTGAGCCACTGATAATTACTTTGACTATGATGACTCAACCAGTTGTGTATGAACCTTGTGATAGACTTATGTGGACCAGAGGTCAGCAACATATGACCCACAGGCTGATGGAGCCACTGGATCTGACATATGGAGTTGGATGGCTTTGCCACTGTCTATACCCATGCTGGCATTGGGTAGTGAGGAACTACACTAGGGTTGAGCTGCTGGAAGCTACAACTACAATACTGCTATATTTCTATGCCTCCTCTACCTTCCAGCTGGGGCACAGGTGCAGCTTCCAGCCTGCATGGGACTGACCTGAAGCTAGGAAGCTACGAGCTGCACCTATGATGCAGCCAAGGAGCAGGGAGAAGTAACAGAGGTACAACTGAAGCTTTTACCTACCCAGCCCTGCCTCAGATCCCTACCAGCTGGAAGATGTGCCAGCGCTGCACCCAGGGAGATGGGAGAGGCAAGGAGAAGCAGAAGCAGCATATGTACAGATTTTAAATGCCTGGTTTTGGCCCTACCTCATTTCCATACCAGCTGGAAGCTGTACTCGTGCCCTAGCCCATGGAGAGAGAAGCAAGGGGCTGGTAGAAATGTCAGTAGCACCTGGCCTTTGCATCGGTACACGCAAGCCCCCACTCACCTCTGTTGGTGACACGTGGCTGAAACCATCCAGAGTAGAAACCATCCAGCCAGTGCTGGATTGACACCAGGTGTTTTCCACCCTGTGGTTTATAAAGGTTGCCATCCCTGATCTATACTATACTTCCTATGCTTACTAATAAGAATGTCATGAGAAACAGCACTGAAAGTCTTTACAAAATAAAAGTTATCACATCCACCTCTTTCCTTCCCTCCATAAAACCCGTTACCCTGTCACAGAAGAAAATTGACTTATTTAACTAAGGCTTGCTTATAACTCCATTTGAACTGTTCCTGATCATCTTGTCTTCTAGGCATTTAGAAATGGGTCCTCCTTGTTCTCTTTTTTAAATATGGGCACTGTCCTTAAAAAGTCATCTGGGACCTCAACTGACTTCCATCAATTCTCACATAATAACAAATGGCTATGAAATGTTCTTGGCCAATTCTCACATAATAATGAATGGCTATGTAATGTTCTTGGCCAATTCCTACAGACAAGCTTTATGTTACAACTGGATCTGCTCTGTCCTTACTGACCAGGGTAAATACCTTAAGGAGCTAGATCAGGGAATCCTACAATTACAATATAACCCCCAAACTGTAGCCGATCAAATCTATAAGGTGAGGCTCAGCCCTTGGTCCAATCTGCTACAATAACAACACTGGGACAAAAACAACACAATCCCTTTAGTTGGTTCCTACAACTCCCAGATGGAACAAACTCCAACCAGTCCTTCAGAAAGATGGCCGTCTCAAGGTAGCTTTTGGAGACTACACTTTCCTGTCTTAATCAGACCCTAACTTCAAATGTCATCTCTTAAACAACAGACTAACAAAGCCCACCCTCACTGAGGCACTAGATCTTTCACTGAACCCAAATGCCTACTCTTTCTCCACATTATTACAGACCACGTCATCACCTGAACCTAAAAAAAGTAGTAAAATACCAATGTTCATTAACGTGTAACTCTACCAACATTATATACACCATCACCTGCTTACACTACTCTTCTGCTGCCTGCATTGGACAGACAGAGTAATCGCTATACATAAAAATGACGCCAGATGCAGAAAGATACAAAAGCCTGTGGCAGAACACCTCAGCCTCCCTGAGCACTCTATTGCTGACCTTAGGATTGTGGTTCGCATGAAAATAAAATAAAATAAAATAAAATAAAATAAAATAAAATAAAATAGTTTGAATGGGAAACTGTAGAAAAAGAAATTATCCACAAATCAGATTGTGTTAAATATGGCTGAAATGGGACCTGATTTTTATCTTATTAATTGGATCAGTTCTTGTGACCCTCTTTGTTTCTATGGGTTTGCAGGTTGCTTGCTTTTCTCTCCTAGCATTGTCCCCCTACTTCCTCTCCCCACTATTTTCCTCTCTCTCCCTCCTTGTCTTTTATATCCTAGTTTCTCTCTCCTTCGTATACTCACTTTGTGTTCTTTTACAAAATCTGATGAAGGTAACTTGAATTCACAAGCTTATGATTTCTCTCCCTATATATATATATCTTATTTAGTTAGTCTATAAAGGTGCATATCTAGTCTGACTTCTTTTTTTATTTAAACAGAATTATTTAGTCATTTAATTTTAAAGGAGGTCTTTTATCTTTCACTGTTGAAAATTTAATTTGAAGTCCTATAACAAAATGTCACACCATTTTTTGACTTGAGCAGTTATGTAGAACATAGACCTAACAATATGAAATGATGCGAGTCATGAAACTAAGAGCAGATACCTAACCTTTAAAGAACCAAAAGGCAACATTTCAGAAATTAAAAATGAAACACGCGTGAAGTTAAAGATTTTTTTTTACCATAGGAGGGACAGTTGTAGTGACATTACTAATCAAAATGTTGTTAAACTAAATGTGGAATTGAGTCTTTGAGTGAGATAAATCTAAAGCCAAACACATTTTGGAAATAAAACAGAATTTTGAAAGAATAAAGCTTTGTCTCAAAAAAATCTGTAAAATAACAGAACTTGCCAATGCGGGAACAGTTCCTACCATTTTTAAAAAATATTCTGACATTTTTTGGTACAAGATCTTGTACCATTTTTTGGTACAAGATACCATTCTTGAAAAAGATATTGCTCCAATGGGGCATAATGGTTACTGTTGTTTGTGCCGTGTGGCAAATGAAGCCAAGCATCTCCAGCCCTCCTTGTCAGCTGCTCGTCTTTCTTAAATTGACCGTCCTCTTACAAATTTCTTTATTTCTCTCTCTCTTTTTCTCTTTCATTTCTCCTTGGGCTTTCTGCTTTTATTTTTCCAACTGGTTTCCAAAATATCACCTATTTAGATATTTCTTCATTGTCCATTATTAGTGGTGACCATTCTATCTCTTTAAAAACAAAAACAAGAACAAAACTCCCTGATATTTTTTTGCCTGTTCCCCTGTTATGACTGTGTTTGTGATAAAAGTTTTCAAAAATTATTTTGTGACCTCTGCATTCAAAAGAGCCTACCATCTTCCCAAGACTTTTTGCCAGGAAATTTTGTTTTGCTGACATATAACAATACTTATATTTACATTGCAGTTGAGTATTGTTACATTTGTTCCAAGGATCTATTTCTTTGACATCTAAATGCTATTTACTTGTATAAATACTGCTCTTGTCTTTTGTATACAGTTCTGAATATCTTCATGTCCTCCCATTTTGCCAACTTTGGATACCAGGTACACAAGGTTGGTTGGGTCTTTTTCTAAAGGGTATGGTTTGCAAGTGATTGATTGCATATACTGAAATGATATTGATCCTCATTGTTTGTTGAGGATCGGGTGGAGGGATAGAAAAGGAGCCCTGCAGTGCAAGCCCAGCCCTGCCCCCACCAGGTTGAAGCTTGGGTGGGAGGAAGAAGGAGAGGGGGGTGGGAGGAAGAAGGAGAGGGGTGCAACCTGTCAGGGTGCCTCCTTTCCCACCAGCCCCCTCACCAGAGTTCCTAGTACACTGAAAAGCGGTACTGGGAACTTGCACTGTCGCTTCTGCCTGAAACTGGGGGAAGAGAGACCCCCATAATAAGCCCCCCGCAATGTTCTGGCTGGGGTTGGAGGAGGGCCAAGCTGGGTTCACATGGCAGGGGCATCTCCCTTCCCCCCCACCTCTTCCTCACACCTGCTGCCAACAGTCCCCAGCTGGCCAGGGGTTGGGAGTGAGGGTAGCGCTCCAGCACCCTCCTGCAAGGTATCTGGGAGCACCTCCAACCTATTAGCCTTGGCCAATGTCTGTTCAGTTTAAACACACTATTGTTGAATAGTTGCTGTAAAATTCTAGATGAGTCTTGGCTGTCTGCTTTATATAGTTCTCCGTATAAATTGTCCATTTCTGGAGATTTTCTTTTGCTTGTGACCAGAAACGTCTTTGCAATCTCTTTTGTATTGATTGGCTGTGTCTACATGAGACACTGACTGTGAAGTTGTTATTTAGGACAAGTACTAAATAAGTGCACAGTAACTGGACAGTTACTGTTACAAGTAACAGTTGTTGTGCAGTGGTATACCCAATTTTTTTTTGGTGATACTGACTTGTAGCTCATTACTAATGTGAAGTGGCTTGTTACTACTGCCCAGTAGTGTCACATCATTCTGTGTGCCATGCAACACTACTGTGAAGTATTAATGAGATACTGTGCTGTCAGTGTCTTGTGTAGATACAACCACTGAATTTCTTGTTATAGGAAAGTCTTATTCCACTTCTTCAGTTTATACCGACCTGTTGGACTCATGGTCAAGGACCAGTCTAAGTGCCCGTTATTTCACTTGTTTATCCATTTTAGTTTTCCATCTTTATTTGAACAAGTTTATTTCTGATTTTTCTCATTACATCAAGGTATGAAAACAACTATAGTGCATGAAAACAAAGAATCAAATGTCTTTGACAGCAACAATGGGGTGAAACAGGGATGTGTCTTAGCCCCTGTGCTTTTTAACACCTACTTTTCTTTCCTGCTTCATCATGCTTTCAAAGACAGCAATGATGGTATTTATCTTCAAATGAGACTAGATGGTGACCTATTCCACACTGAAAGATTTAGAGTGAAAGTCAAGGTGAAAGAGCTGGCATTGAGGGATTTCCTGTTTGATGATGTGTCCTTGGTTTCTCACAGTGAATCTTTCCTACAAAATCTCTTGGACAGATTTTCTGAGTCATGCAAGAGTTTTGGGATGTCAATTTGTCTCAAGAAAACCATGATCATGTACCTAGGGGTAGAAGTACCAATATCTGACATCACTTTAGAGAATAAATCTCTTCATGTTGTTGACAGTTTTTGCTACTTGATTTCTATGAGGAGCAGCAATATTGACCTTTAGATTGAACTGACTACCAGAATCAGAAAAGCATCTCAAATTCCAGGCTATTGCAGAAATGTGTATGGGATAACAGCAAGCTATCAGCAAAGGTGAAGATGTGAATCTATGAAATCTGTGTGCTGTCATCCCTGCTTTATCATTCAGAAACATGGACTACATACACTAGGCACATCAGGAGAATGAACAGCTTCCACATAAGATCCTGAAAATAGAACGGGAAGACAGAATACCAAATTCTGAAATGCTGGAGTGCATGGGACTGACACACTTAGAAACCAGTTATAAAGAAAAGAAGGTTGTGATGGACCTTCCATGTCAGGACTATGGGAAGAGACCATATCCCCAAGAATATTTTCTATAGCGAGATTCAAGACAGCCCTAGAAAGCAAGGTTGTCCTCTGTGGCAATTCCACAATGTGTACAAAAAAACCCCAAAGTCATTGAACATCAACATACAAAGCTGGGAGGAGCATGCAGAATCCTGTCTGATCTGGAGTGAATATCTAGCACTGGGTGCAGCTTGAAATAAAGTGGCTTTGATCCAGAGGATGGAAGCAAAGCAAGAAAGAAGAAAGCAGCATGCTGTAAACTTGGACTCCAACTCAGACAGCATATGCATTTATGAAATTTATAACAAGCTGTGTCGTTCTCCATTTGGGCTTGTCAGCTACAAACAGAATCTTCAGGCATGTGACTAGACCTCTTGCATGTACACCATGGTCCAGAGGATTGATGGCTTCCTACTATTTCTGATATTGCATTTGTTCATGAGGTTTCTAGTGACTTGGTTTACTTTTGCCATGTCTCCTTTCTTTGTAGCAGTTTTTGCTGTCTCTGAAAAATTCCTTTAATCCCTTTTGCCTCTTTTAGTGTTTCTTTTCTACCCCTTCATTCTTTTTCTAATATTCTTTTCTTAGACATTCTTTTTGTTCTGGTGTTTTGTTATTGTTAATGTTTTGTTTGATCTCTTTTCTTTTATGGTGTTCCAAGTTTCTCAGGATATCTTTTTCTATTTTCATTTTGCATTCCAAATATTTCCTTTGCTGGGCAAGCTTATCCTTTGATTCAGGAGGCCAGCTCTTCCTTCATCAATTGCATACCTACAGCCCCTAAAAATCAATAATTAGGATCACTGGAATTCACACCGGAGGTACACGATGTGGTGGCTTCTTTAACCTTGGAGTTTTTCCCAGACATTCCTCCCCACACTGATTGGTGGGGAAGTCCCATTGTTCACTATTTGCTACCTGTGCTTGATGGTGGGGAAGCAAAAACTGCAGTTTTAAATTTACTATAGTTTTCACCTCCTGGCCATCAAGTGCAAGTGGTGAGCAGTGAGCGACAGGCCCTCTTCATCAATCAGTACTGGGAGGGTGCATGGAGAAAACTCCAAGATTAAAGAAGCTGCCACATCGTGCACCTCCAGTGCAAATTCGAGATCCCTACTGATAATACCTAAGGGTGTGTGTGTGTGTGTGCGCGCATGTGTGTTGGGGGGGGGGTCCTCTTCCTCATCTCTTTTTTCTGACCTAGTCTTACATCTAAGATTATTACAAAAAAATTGATGCATTAAGTGGTTTGTAAGGCTCAAACAGGGTGGGATAGGATCATATTCAGATATCTACTAAGTGGAGTAGGATCTGGCCTCAACTCATGCTGCCTGCAATTACACAGCTAGGCAAACCCACACAGAAATGCCTCACTATCATTTTTCAGTGCAGGTATGCTGATACAAGCGATGTTCTAGGTGCTTTTAATTAGCATGGCTCTTGGAGTTATGCTAATTAAAACACCCCCTACTCCCACACTGCACCTCCCAGATCATGTGTATAAACATCCTAGGAGTCCCTAATTATTACAGGGTGGGGTGATACATTACCAAAGTAATCCAGAGATTCTCTTTTCCCTCAGGATTTCATAGTTTCATAGTATCTAGGGTTGGAAGGGGCCTAGAGCAGGCCATCTAGTCTGACCCCCCGCCAATGGCAGGAACGAGTGCCAGGGTCACAGGACCCCAGCCAAGTACCTATCTAATCTACT
>JAGPOW010003245.1:405368-442026 GCA_030014935.1 Caiman crocodilus
TTTCCTGAAAAGGGCATAGCCATCGAGGCCTACAGCCCAGTCATGAGTCGGGTCCCACCAGGTTTCCGTGATCCCAATCAAGTCCGGGTGTTCCTCAGCAACCAGGAAAGACAGCTCCTCCTGCTTACTTCCTATGCTGCATGCATTTGTATAGAAGCACTTAAGGCTATGCACTGCCACCTCCCCCTCCTCATGTGTATCCCCCAAGCTACCACCACCTTTGCCCGCTCGACTTACCTGACTTAGCGGCCGAGCATCCTCTCCCCTTCTGGCAGGCCCAGCCCCCGGTGAAGCTAGTTTAAAGCCCGCCTCACGAGATCTGCCAACCTGGAAGACAAGAAATGCCTACCCTCAGGCGATAGGTGAAGTCCATCCTCCACCAGCATGCTCTGCGTAGAGAAACGTGGGCTGTGATCGAAAAATCCAAAGCCCACGTCGTAGCACCAACCCCGAAGGCGCTGGTTTACAGCCTCGATACATGCCTCGTGTCACTTTCCCCGTTGACTCACCAGCAGAATGGAGGAAAACACCACCTGCGCTCCAATTAACTTGAGCTGCCGTCCAAGAGACTTAAAATCTTCCATGATGTCCTCCGGCCAGCCTTTTGAAGTGTCGTTGGTCCCCACGTGGACTACCACTAGTGGATAGTAATCTGTGGGCCTCACCATCTTCTGGATGCTCTAGATTTCAGTAAGACTTCACATAGGGTTTCTATCCGAGGAGCTTTTGCTCAATACTCATAGAGCTCACCCCAAGAAGATACTCACCACAGCACCAAACAACCCACAACCAAACCCATTCACCACCCAAACCCACTTGCACACATTTCTCCACACAGATCAAGGGCTGCTTGGCCTTTTAAATACTGCAATCATGCCACAACTATCAACCAACCTTCAGGCCAAGCATCGCTCCCAAACACCAGTCAATCACTCTGGATCCAATTAGACATTTTCTGGTGGCTGTCACTTGCTCACATTTGAAGCAAAGATTCACACTTCTAATTCACCATCCAATTATCTTCTATTATGTCATCTGCCTTACTCAAAAGGTAGGCAACACGTTTTTGTACCAAAAAGTTTTCTCAACCAAGCATACTCTAAACACTGAGTTAGGGCGATTACCTCACTATAGTTCAAGAGTTCAGTTCTTCTAGAAGCTAGAACTCTATCAACCATGTCCGAACATAACATAGTCAAAATTACTAATGGTACAGAAGTTACATAAACTGACACCATTAATGTAAACAAAGCAACGATGGGGGACAGTTCTGGGAGAGTCCTTCCTACACATTGGCTGCATCTACATGAGATGCTGACTGCTCAGTAACCACTCTGACTACTGCATATTAGTGTTGTGTGGCAGAAAGCATGACACAACTCTACTGTGCAGTAATCATGGGCTACTGCATAGTCAACATTATAGTCAGCATATCCAGATTGCTGAATGTATTTGTGGAGAAATACTGTTTCTCCTATTATAGGTTTTTATCCTTACAGAGGTTTTTTTTAACCATTATATTGTTTCTCATGGTCTCATCTCCCCATTTATCTGATTTTCTTTTGCATTTAGGTTGCTCATTATTATTGACAGGTTGTGTGGTGGAACTTCATTGTGACATGTTCCAACATGTTATGGAAACCCACTTTTTAATTTTCTTCTGAGTAATTTGTGAGTGCATAGCATTTGTTTGTTATTTTTCTGCATGATGAAAGAAATTGTGCACATATTTATTTATAGGTTTCCATTCTAGAAATATCTTTTCTATGCCTCTAATGTATTTGGTACTCTCCATTGACGTTCTTGCTACTCTTAGCAGGTTTAAAGTATTCCTCCCTTGCTGGATGCAATATTTCCCCCTGATTCTTCCCCTCTGTCTTCAATGATGCCAAGTTTTTCAAGTTAGTATCATGTAATTTCTTGGATGAATGATACTGTTTTTCCTGCTTCATACATTGTGTACTTTCCATATTAGAATATTCTGTTTTGTTTGTAGCAATATCTATATACTGTCCCTATTATCTGTCTCTTGTTTCCTCATTAGGAATTTTGCCAGCAGCATTTTGATTGTCAATTATTTCAGTAGGCATTGCTGCTGACTTATATAAGGTATGGCATCTTTCCTGGGTTTCTCTAATTGCTTTATTTTGTGAGTTGGCGGTTGGCAACCTACATGTGTCTCCTCCTTTCTCAGGTATATACTATTTAATTGCCTTGTAAAGAATGCTGTAACCATGATTTTTTCTACCACAAAATATAATATACATAATTTGTCTTATTGATTAACTAAAGCTATCAAACCCTAATGTTTTATAGTATTTACTTCTGGAATGAAGATAGATGAGTTGCAAAAATATTCAGTAACAAAAAAGTTATCATTTTGCTATGATTCTGGTGAAAAGTTAGTTGGAGCAGTGGCTGGTGTGGATCAAGGAAATGGAATGATAAGTAGATATTCTTTTCACACCTACCACGTCCTTTTAACTGACTGTTTGTTAAAATAAAAGCTTATTTCACTTCTGCTCCTTCAGATGTCCCCTTAAAGTGAATAATGTTTCCCTTTTCTTTTCTCATCCTATGCATGGAAGCTGACCAATAACCACTGTTTGAAACCTGTAAGACAAGAGTTTTCAGATAAATGTCTGAAAGAGGGAAAGATGGATTTTATTACTTCTTTTTTCTTGTGCCCAATAGCTTGGAAGGTTCTGTTTGGCTCATCTTTAATTTTGCCAACACTTCTATAATGGTCATAGACTACTTACTTAAAAAACAGAGGTAATAATGTCTTGTTTTGAACATTTTAGAAACTAGTAATAGGGTGGGGCAGGGCACGGTCCAAGACTGTGCCCTGAGGCAACTGAAAAATTAGGTCCTCCAAAGAGATGCTCTGGTAGCTGGTCAGAGAGTCGCTATGGCTCTCCCTTGCCTTGGTGCTGAAGCATGTTGCCTCCATGTGTGGGGCAGCTTAGACTGGTGCAGGCTGTATGGACCCTGGAGCTCTGTCCAAGTAATAGGGCCCAGGTTGGATTTATCACCACCTTATTCTGCACCCTAGACCTTCCACTGATTTTAAGCATGACTTTATACAAGTAACCTATCAGCTTTGTGCTTCAGTTTGTGTGTGTAATGCATATGATAATGCCCTTCCTTTGACAGTGCTTTATTATTTTTGCATGGACTTTCTATGAGGTATAAGGTATTTTTTAAACTGACTTTCAAAACTAGGTAATCTAGAAACAAATTAATTATTAACTAAATCAGCCCACACTGTCTGGGTTCAGCACATTGTTTGGGATTTGGGATTACAGTTGAGAAGTGAAAAGCTATCCATTTCTATCCTTCAGTCCTCGTTTCTGTTTTTTTAGGTTTTCTTTTTTAACTGAAACAGAAAGGGCCAGTTAACAGACTATACTTATTAATGCCTAGATTTTCCCAAGGGAGAAGGTAGGGAACGAATCACAGCTATTTTACAGTAGACAGTTGAAAACATCATTCTCCACTTTATAACTGTGTGTTTTCTAATTAGTGCCTCTCATATCATACCCATAAACACATATTTAAAACATTCTTAAAATGCAATGCATATCCTATAAAAATTAAGCAACTCTACAAAGTTCATTTGGTCTTATCAGTAGAATGAAACCAGATAAATTACCATTTGATTATCTAATTTTAGATACAAACATTCACACAATAACCAGAAGAAGATTGAATTTCCATCTTGTTCTTCATAATGATCTATTTGAGATTCCAATATGGTAGATTGCAAAAAATGGGAAAATATATATTACCTAGTGCTGCTTCTCAACTTTAATTTATCTTCTACTTTTAGAAGACAGAAGATGAGAGTAAATATGAATAAGCTGAATGTTTCACTGTGTGACCCACAGTGGGGGGACTGAACCATTACTTGCTGTCATTCACAATATGCATGAAATGAGTAAATGACAAAGTATGTGCACTGAACTAGGCTTAGTTCCTGTAAGAGCTTCAGAGACCCCATTGAAGGTTCACTGTGGAGACTCAGAAAGATCACAACAGGGCAGTATGTTTAACACTACGGGCATCTATACACGTGCTTTGGGGTGGAGGGCATTTTAACTAAAGTTCTCAGAGGTGCTCTAATTAAAGCACCCATGGTGTCATGCATATTCATCATCCCATACTTCAAAATGGCTATGGAGGTGCTTTAAGTAAAGCTCATTAACAAGCTTTAGTTGAAGTACCCTCACCATCATTTTGAAATGCAGGGACATGAATAGTAGTGAAGTGGAGGCTGCTGGAGGATGCCAATTAGCACCAACCAGCAGACTTGCAGCAGACTCAATTAATAGAGTTTGCTCTAATGCATGCTAACTAGCACATGTCAGAGCAGAAGTCTGTCAAATGTATAGGGACCCTATGGGTTCCTAGTTGAAGATCTCTGGCTGGATCCATATGTGCAGGCACATGCAGTTTGTGGGTCCATACACCTCTCTGTGATGCCACAAACTGCATGCCTTTCATGCTAAAACCTGCCTGCCACTGCAAATTTGCACTGTGGGGAAAAAACTTGGTACAGGGAAATCCTGATAGCAAAAAAATGATTCAGTGAAAAACAGTGTGGCATATGCCATAGGAACATGCACTGGGAGACAGAGGCTCAGTCTTCTTGGAAGTTTCGCTAGCTCCTGTAACCTGTCAGCAATCAGGAAGAACAGGGAAATGGCAGTTTACTTGACATGGGGCATTTTGCCCTACACCAAAGCCCCTGTACAGGGGTGTGCACAGTGGCAAAAAGTAGTTTTTTTGCCACTGCAAGTGAATGCCCCTATATGTGCGGACATGCCTTCTTAGTTTATCTTCTGAATCATATTTGCAGACCTAACAGGGCTAACATTTTGTGGCACCACACAACACTCTTGAAAAGATTTTAAGGCAGCCTGGTTGAGAGTCATTGACCACCTGGTCTGCTTTCAAACGGTATAGATAGGTTAATTCTTAACTAGGATACTGGATAAAGGGAGAGGACAGAAAGGAAACCATAGGAAGGTGAAATAGGAAAATAAGTGAGCACATTTAGGTGAAAGGAATATAAGTGAGAACAGATGGAGAGTGCAGAAAGAAAAAAAATAATGGAAGAAAGGGACTGTGATGGGAAAAAAAATGAGATACTAGCACTTAACATCTGAGAACATTGCCATCACTAATAGCTCACTGAAAGCAGGAACTTCAGATTCTGTTTAATGCAAGAGTTTGAGGGTGTAGTGTTTGGAACTTCTGATATAGGCAGTATTTTAAGGACCATTTGGAAAGAGAGTGCCTTGTGCTTTGCCTGCTTTGTACTGAATTAAAGAATCAATTTGAGTAAAATGTTCTTGCAGATATATCATTTTCTGACCTTTGTTGCAAATAATCAATTAATAGGAAAGCAACAGAATTTCCTTTTGTCTATGCATGTGGGAATTCACTTACAACTGTTTTGTTTTTCACTTATACACCATAACTAATGACGTTTTTAAAATGTGTATGGATAAACACGATGCAATCTCTTTAATCATCCTTTAATATAACAGTGCATGTATTCCTCAAGTATTAAGCACTGACAGCTGATATTTTTATAGCCCTGTTTTCACTTGCAGCAGCATAGTACCATTTGCAGTGTTACAATGTAGAGTCTGTTTTTCACCTTATAATATTGATAATATGACAGAATTTTGATAAAAGTTTCATCTTTCCAAAGGAAAGAAATGTCTACTACCTTGGAGAAACTGAATGGTAGGCATATAGTCATGACTTCTTCAGATTTAAAGCATTCAGGTCCTTTGACACTGTGAACACCATGAGCTAGTATTCTGTATAGATAATGCATTTGCAGGTTATGGAGGTGGGCAAAAAAGCTTTAAAAAAGCTTCAAAACTAGCCAAGCATGCAAGAGGACATTTGCTTTCCTTTTAAAGAGATAGCTCTATTTAGGCAGGTAGAAATTAAAAACGTCTTGCTTCATTTTATTTGAATTTAAAAGAATAGAATCGAATCGTTAAATTAATTATTGTATTTTAAGATTTGAGGGGTAGTTTCTTATACCATAATATTTAGAGCCATAATTTTAAAAGCATATTACTATAGCCTTATAGTACCGTATGGGGTGCCAGTGAAATAAACAACTGTTTTTCAACATACAAAAATTTTTCATTGAAAATTGTGCATTAACTGTCCTTGTTAACATAAAATATCATATTGCTAGGTGAATATTTTTTCTTCTTTCCTACTTTCACTATATTTAAAACCAATTGGTCATGTCTATAAGAGATGCTGAATGTAAATACTAAATGACTGCACAGTAAATGGAGTTACTGTACAGTAGTATCACCAATTGTCTTTTAGATGACACTGTATTGTAGCTTATCACTACTGTGCAGTAGTGTCATGTCATGCTTCATGTCATGCAACCCTACTGCACAATAGTAATAAGCTACTGCACAGCAAGCATCTTGGGTAGGCGCAGCCAATGTTACCTGAAATGAAAGAAGAGGGTAAGTGGGATATGTTTTAATTCTATTTATTCAATATATTTGCTTTGTTAATTCACAACATATCAGTCTGATAAAAATATATATTTTTTTAAATCAGGAATTTAAAGAAAAAAAAATGAGAGAGGGAATTAGTGGATGATGTGGCAACTTAAGTTTTTTTCACTCCAGTTGCATTTAAACACTGTTTCTTTAATATCAAATCCTGACATCCTGTCTATTGGTGGTAGTGCTTTTCAAAATGTAACATTAAAGGTTTTCTATATTTAGCAGAACACTTGAGCATTAATTTAAAGCTAACACTTAAGTGCTTTTACTTAAATGCAGGCATATAGTAGATAGAAATGGATGTATACTTTTTGGGCTTGCTTTTTTAGTATAGCGTGTCAAAAAGAATATTGACACCTAAATAAATTGAAAGTGGAAGTTTTTAGATGTGTCAGTTATGAGATGTCATATGAGACTTGACTACTGAGATCTGTAACAGTAGCTCAGAATGTCAGCAAATTAAATGCCATCTAAAACTGGCATGCTGACAGTGATAGGAAAAGTGGAGAACCTTTGCTGGGATCCCCTTTTAACAAGTTTATCTGAAGTGCAAGATGTTCCGCTTTAAATCACAGGTAGAGCTTGCATGCTAGACCAAGATTATCTCTGGAAAAAAGTGATGCCTTTCAATTTTGTTACCTCACAAATCATTTGGAGGGAATATTCAACTACTACAGACATGGTTTGGCACCTCTAGGCCATAAGGAATGTAAGAAGTCAGAACAGTTAAAAACCTGCAGGAACCAGCAATGGATCAGAACATTGGGAATTACTCAAGAACATCCTGAGATGAATGGAATTAATACAAATTGGTAGAATAGCTGAGGAAAACCTGTTGGATGTTACAACCAAACTTGGTATAATACATACAAGTAGCATGTAGGAATGTTGTAATTAAATAAGTTTCTTAATCAGAAAATTGGTAAGATGCATCAAACTAAGCATGATTAATCATGTGTGAGCAAGGATGCAAGCTTGATGTGAGCTCTTCTAATGTATATCAAGAGGAGAATAGAAAAACACTTGGAATTAGTGCGTGGTTCCTACCTTCAACCCATCTAATCATCTGGCTGATAATATGAAAAGGGTGCATTAAGTTTGTAGCCACTGAATAGCTGCTGCATGCTTATTCAAACCACACTGTACTTGGACCTAATGGGTCCTTGGAGTAAACAGTACTAGGAGAGAGAAAGTAGTTTACTGAACATGAGTTGCACAAAGGTGCTCAATGTTTTTTAAAAATTATCGCTAATGCATTTTGCAAATGACCAAGATGGATAGAAATGGTACTTAATGATGATGGGCATGTTTACTGGGAGCCATACAGTGCCTTTGTTACTGCACCTTCATTTAGTACTTCCTTTTGGTACTACTAAGTGGTTTTGGAACCTGTACTGTGCCATGCTGGCTGTGTGTAGTTATTTGTGGCTGTTATGTCACCATAGCAACAAGCTATTATGAGAAAGCACATTGTTATGGTGACATAGTGGCATCACCATGGTTTTTGCCAATGAGTGTTATGGTGCTGTAGCATCTTGTGTAGACATGCCTGATGACAGCTTTAGAGGGTTTTTCAGCTCAGCGTATAAAGGCATATAATCTAATGCAAAGATGCTGAATTTAAACAAATATATGCTGGAAGTAAGGTGGACATTTTCAAAAGTGAGCATAATGAATCAATGGGATAGCTGGCTAAATAACTATGGGAATTCCAACATTTGAAATTTTAAAATCCAAATTGAATATTTTGCTTAAAGAGATATGTTTTGACTGAAAAAGAGGTTATGGTCCTAAGATATGCAGGAGACAAGATTATAAGATCATAAATATTCCTTCTGGCCATAAAAAAATATCGATAGCATATGAATGATTTGACCAATTGCAAGGACATTCCAATTGAATTGGTTTAAATCAGGGATTGGGTGGGGGGGAAATGTCTGGCCTGTTGGCTGGATCTGGTCAGCTGGGGGCTCCATTTCCTAGTCAACCCAGCCCACATGGCTTGCTTCAGAGCTGCTGGGAACATGGGATGGGGACAGCTTGCTCCGGAGCCAGGCCAGAGCTCTGATCTGTAGCCTGCATGCTCTGGGTAGGGGCACACATGCAAGGGATCCTGGCTGTGCCCTGGCTCCTTGCATCTGTAACAGCTTATCTAGAGCCAGGGCAGAGCTACAATCCCCTGCATGCATGCCCCTCTCCAGAGCATGCAGGTTACAGATTGCAGCTCTGGAGCAAGCTTCCCCCATTCCATGTTCCCAGCAGCTCTAGAGTATCCCCTTGCACTGTTCTGCCACGTGCACTGCCCGTATGGCTGAGGTCTCCAAGGAGACCATCACAAGCCATGCAGACAGGGATGGCTGAGATACCGAGTTCCTGGCCAACTGGCAGCCCGGAGGTTCCCTAGCCCTGGTTTATATATTCAGTAAATTTAGGATCAATTTGGTTTTAAAACAGAACCAACAATAAACAACACCTTCTGTCCTAATCTAGGTAATAAAACACTTTTGTAATCAGACCTATCTTTATACCTTTTTTGTTTGCTAGGTTTGGTGTTTAGAGACCTAATGCTGATTGCTTCAACTGCTTGTGCAAACAAGAGTTTAGCTCCTGATTACAGTAAAACACAATCTGCATACACCCATTCAAATGATCTGAGAAAATTCACTAAGGTTTTTTTTCCTGGTAGAAAAACTTACCAGAGTCACCTGTACAGACATTCAAAGGATGAAGCCCTGAAGGCTGGAAATCTTGCAGTGCCGACACTATGTAGTCAAGGGAGAGGGATGACCAGGGGAATGGAGATGTGTTTAAAATTGTGGCCCTGTGCACACTGCTCAGTATGCTCCCTTAGTCTACCTGATGACATATAGCAGCAGTGCATAGGGCAGCCATTGGCTGATTCAGACTGCCTATGGTTAGCCTGTGCTTCCTTGCAGCCCAAAGTGGAAATTGTAAAAGGGGAATGTTCTGCTCCCTGCTGAAAGAGCCAGGTCCAATAAGCCACACTGTCAACTGGGTGGAGAGAGAGGGGATGCTAGAGGATTATGCTGTCTTCTAAGAGTCATAGCCTGTACAGACATTCATTCTCCTAGAAGAAACTCTTCTGGGAGTGATATAACCCAGGTTGTTCCCAAGGTATTCTTATCCTGGTCTGACCATTTTTACACCAGGAGAAAAAGTCTGAACATCTCTATACTCATGATTTTTCCTGGAAAAGTGGTGACTCTCCCATGAGAAGCTGAATGCCCGTAGGAAGCAATAATAAGCACAAATAGATCTTTAAGCATAAGTAGTAAGAAAAGAACTACACTTGAACCTAAAATTGCTGACATTTTTTTTAAGCGACATATGTCTGATACACAGAATTTGGTCTCAAATTTTTAGAAGAAAAGATTTAAAATTGGCAGTACACTAAAGGGTCCTACTGAGATTCTTATCCAGATTCTCTCAGAAGCAGTTAAATATTATGTATTAATGTCTTTTAGCAAATTGTTGAGGCCCTGTAAATACTGGCAATCCCTATGGTCAGTTGCAGTTTTGCACAAAATTCAGCACTGGGAACTTTCTTAAAGAGTACATATTAAGCTGTCAAAAATTCTAGCAAGACATCTAAGCCCTAGTATGAAAATAATGAGCATTTAATTTTTACTGAGCAAGTGAGTTGTTGAGCATCATAATTCTGCACCTGTTAGGAATCACATTTTCAGATATTAATTCCCACACCCCAGTGGAAACCCCCCCACACCAACCTCCCCCTCAACCCCCCCCAAAAAACCCAAACCTGAATTGCTGTCTTATATGGTCATATGCTAGTTATCTTCTATGTAATTTTTTACTCAGTAATTGTTAGTTAGTAATTTGTAATATATATGGAATTAAATGCTAGTAATCAAATCTAGATTTATTAGCTATTATATTTCTGTGGGGTTTTGTCACAATCAGCACTGCCAGGTATATGAAACAAACACATCACTGGATAGTGACTAACTTAAATTACACTGATCTCTGTCTCTATATATATTGGGGGACATATATGTGTATGCATGCGTTCATGCATGCATGCATGCATGCATGTGTGTGTGTGTCAGTCACACACACATTCAGGTCATTGCATATTTTGTATAAATTCAGCTTTCAATTGTTGTATGTTCTTAAATTTTTATCTTCTGAACTGACTTTCAGTGTGGATCTATGTATAGCCCTTAACATTGCCTAGCTAAATAAAGTAGATTGCTATATATTAGAAATATTCCTATATATCCTAATAACATATATATTTCAATAGGAATCTACCTTATTTATCTTAGACAATGTTAAGAGCTATATATAGAGCTGCACTGAAGATCTATATATATACATAATGAAGCTTCATAAAAAATTTTATTCATATTTGAAAAATGATATTACATTATCACACTTCTTATACAATATAGTTAAGAGGTGTGTGATTTTAAAAATAATGATCATTTTCACAGCAGACTATACGCATCCCATCCAGACATGGGCTGCAGACAATGAAGTTAAAAGAAATTAAACCAGTTTAATGATCTGAATGTATAATAAAAGCACTATATGAACATAAGAACTTTATGAACACATAATTAGACACCTAATCCCATATACATTTTACCTTGGTCTTTCATCAGTTGTTTGTCTTATATGGTGATTGTTGAGAATTCTTGGCTCTCTCAAGCTATGGTTACTACATTACGCTTTCCACCAATATCTTCAGACTACATCTCCCATAATCCCTTTGTTTCAACTAATTCAACATTGGAACCAGCAGATCTTATGTGTAGCCTAGC
The DNA here is from genome assembly GCA_030014935.1 of Caiman crocodilus. NCBI lineage: Eukaryota > Metazoa > Chordata > Crocodylia > Alligatoridae > Caiman > Caiman crocodilus. The sequence goes on from JAGPOW010003245.1 coordinate 416,734, forward strand.
GCCACATAGTCTGCAAAACTACTTTTTGCCCACAGTCAAAGGAGAGAAGCTCTGAAACCAACATCACAGTATTTCAGCAATATATTTTCTCTTTTGATCAGTTGTTTATACAGAGGTTTGCAAAGTGGTTTGTGGCCCTACTGAATGAAAATCAAAACAAAATATAAGAAAGTAATATAGTACAAGAATTATAAATAGTATAACCTAATTTATTCTGTACATACTTCAGTATATTATATTTCATTTATTTTTAGCCTTTTGAAAATTCTTCCATTAAAATACCATCTGCATTTTTATTTATTTTTGATAGACACCCTGTTAATATGTATTACAGTGTGGGCACAATGCCTTTTGTCCCTTATTTTCCTTCTTGATGCTGGCTACAAACCTAAGCATGCATACATGGTAAAAGATCCTAGGTATTTGTGATGTCTCTATATTTTAGTGCCTTATGAAAGTCCTGTTTAGTGAAAGAGGTTAAGAATTAATGGTGTTTTATTAAATATTAGATGTGGGGAAGGATCTAGAGCTTTAGGCAATATTAGGTGCCAAAGGCTATTAAATATTGTCTGCTGAACCCCTAGCACCAAGAACAAAACAACAAAAACATTACCTTAGTTTGAAAATGGTCCTTTGTGACTTATTCACATTCATTGCCTATTATGAAGAGGTAATTTTTTTGTCAAGAAGGGAAACTTCTATTACACAACAGCTATATTAATTATTGCCCTACCTAATTACAGAACTATCTGAATCTAAAGCAGCACAGAAGAAAACATTTGAATCAATAATGTCAATTAACAGATGTTAGGCGGTTTCCCTTTATTTTTACACATACAAAAATGCAAGAGAGCCTAGAGGCTTATCAAATTTAGAACTTCAAGAAGTTGGTGCTTCCTAACTAGAGATGTATTTAGAATTTTTCAACTTGCATTATACTAATTACTTTTTAAAATTCTCAAACCAATTTATGAATTAATTGACCATGGTCAATAGAGAAGAGAAAAGAGCTGATTTCAGATGGGCTCATTACCTGGGAAAATCAAGTATAATGGAAAACAGTGGCAAATATAGAAGGACATTCTGATTTCTCATCTTTGTTTGATGTAAGTATTGCTTGGATTTCAGGAAGATATTTAAAGATGTTCCTAGGGTTTGATAATTTTAGTAAATGGGGACAGTGGCATGTTTAAAAGTTCTGTATGCACTTCATTATTTTATTGAATAGCAGGACCCATAGGACAGAGAAATTACTCTCTGTTTTTCTCCATTGGTCTTATATAAACTGCATGATTGGTCATCCTACACAGGCCAGACTCTGTGGGTGCCTGTACATGAGCATAGCTGCTCTAATATGCTGTAATTATGATCAATCAAGTTTGCTGGAGCATGGTACTTACTGCACTCTAGGGGCGCTTTAAGTAAAGATAATCAAATGAGCTTTAGTTCAAGGACCCCCACCACAATTTTGAAGTGTAGGGACACTGATACACAAGATGCAGTGCTTAGATTAGAGTGACTCTCAGAGCCTTCCAACCCTGGAACACATGTAAAAGTGCCCCTTAGGATTTATAATGTAGGACTTGTTTTTCACCCCAAACTGTTTTAAATTACTGTGGCAATAATTGTGGTTCCAATCATATGAAATATACTCAAATTCCATTAAGTCAACAAATAGTTGAGAGGATGCAGGATTGTTTACACACTAAATCACAATGGCTTAACTAAAACTATTACTACAATTTAACTACACTGGTGTAAAATCCCCAACAAACCTACAGGCTTGGCAACACCAAACTGAATAGCATCAAGAATGAAAGGGACCTGGGGGCAATAATAGACCACAGTATGCCTATGAGCTGACTGTGTGATGCTGTAGCCAGTAGGGCAAATAATACTCTGGCATGCATCATTCAATGCATATCCAGCAAAACTAAGGTTGTGATTCTTCTGCTCTACTCAGCACTGGTAAGACAACAGCTGGAGTACTGCATCTAGTTCTGGGCAACACACTTTAAAAAGAATGTGGACAAGCTTGAGAGATTCCAAAGAAGAGCCACCCATATAATCAGTCTGAAAAGGCAAGCCAATGAGGAAAGGCTGAGAGATCTGGGACCCTTCAGCCGAAGGAAAAGAAGGCTGAGCGGGGACCTGGTAACAGCTTACTGCTACACTAGGGGAGTACATCAAGGGCTTAGTGAGCAACTGTTCATCAGGACACCCAAGGGGAAAACAGGGAGTAATGGCCACAAGTTCCTGGAAGATCATTTCAGGCTTAACATTAGGGGGTCTGCAGCTCCTGCCCCCCCTGCTGGCACCTCACAGATGACCACTCAAACAGAGCCCATGCAGATGGAGCCCCTGGCTCTCAGCTGCAGGGGCTGCCTGTCTCTTTTTCAGGCTGTGGGGCCTGGGAGCATGGCTACCTCCTCTTGTGGGGACTGCTCCCTTTTGGGGTCTATGGCATTCCAGTTGAAGGAGCTCCAGGCCACAGTCCAGAGACTGCATGCCAGCAAGGGCTGCGAGCAAGAGATAGACTCCTATTGCCAGGCCCTTCTGCCCTGGGAGCCAGAAGGTAGACCATGGTCTCCCTCCAGGACAAGGGAGGACTCCATGTCCTCCCATTCTGTCCAGTCAAGGGGACGAACCAAGATGGTTAAGGACCCTAAGTCCCGCTGCACCAAGGCCCCTGCCTCGCCAGAGCTTGGCAGCAGGTATAAACCTCTTGCAGCCCCAGCAGAGACTGCCGAGTTGCCAGCTTTCTCAGGCAACACAGGCTTAACTGCAGCTACTGCCCCCACTCTCCCCAAGACACAAAGTAAAGTGTATGTTGTGGGAAACTTCATCCTGAGGAAGACTGAAGTGGTAATCTGCTGCCTCGACCCCCTTAGCCCAGTAAGTCTTCTGCTTTCCAGGGGCCCGCATCCAAAACATTGTGGAGAAGATCCCTAAGCTCCTCCAGCCCACAGACCACTATCCCATGCTCCTTATTCGAGCCCTGTCATTGGTGCCCACATGGAGTGCTCCCAGCTGGGTCATGACATGCTACAGGGATTTGGGAGCAGGGCTAAAGGGTCTGGGGTCACAGGTGGTGTTCTCTTCAATCCTCCCAGTCTCAGGGTATGGGCTGAGGAGGGAGAGAAGGATCCAGGTAGTGAACCAAAGCCTGCAGTGCTGGTGTCATCATGTGGTTTCCAAGACCACAGCCCATTCTTTGGTGAGAGAGGCAGTAAGCACTGGAAAGAGATGACCTCCACCTTTCTCCGCTGGGAAGGAGGCTCTTCTCTGCCAGACTGGCTGATCTCCACCAGACTTTAAACTAAGCCCACTGGGGGACGGGGGGACTACCACTGCTGGCACACTGATCAACAGTTGCAGAGTCAGCAGGCCAAGGCATTTAAAGGAGGCGACCCCTGCCCCAGTCCTGGTACAATCTGTGGGCAAAGCAACAGCCCCCAAGGGGACGCTTGCCTGCCTGTACACAAATGCCAGGAGCTTGGGAAATAAGCAGGAGGAACTCACCCTCCTGCTTAACACATATAATTATGATATCATAGGGATAATGGAGACCTGGTGGGACTCCACTCATGACTGGACCATGGGTATAGACAGCTATACTCTGTACAGGAGAGATTGAGTAGATAAAAGGGGTGGGGGTATAGCTCTGTATGCTAAGGAAAGCTACGCAGCTCTGTAAGCTGATGTTGGCAACCAGGGTGGACAACTGGAGACCCTCTGGGGTAAAATTCATGGGAAACATGGCACAGAGGACACAACAGTGGGAGTCTACTACAGACCTCCCACCCAAAGTCAAGAGCTTGACCAGGAATTTGCCTGGGAACTGGCTGAGGCTGCTTGCTCCAGGGCCATGGTTGTCATGGGTGACTTCAACTACCTAGACATCTTGTGGGAGGATCACTCAGCAAAATTTGAGCGGTTGCAAAGCTTCCTAGCATGCATGGATGACCTCTGCCTGACTCAAGAAATCTACAGGCCAACAAGAGGTAAAGCGCTGCTCAACCTAGTACTGGCAAACGGAGGATAACTGAATCGGTGACCTAGTGATTCATGGGAAGCTGGGTGACAGTGAACATGAGCTGATCATGTTCATCATCTGCCGTAAAGCTGGCAAGTCAGTCAGCAACACTGAAGTCCTTGACTTTAGGAAAGCCAACTTTGACAAACTCAGGAGGCTTGTAAATGAGGCCCTAAGGGACCACAACCCCAGGGGAAGGGGAGTTCAGGAAGACTGGCTGCTTCTCAAGGGAGCGATCCTCAATGCACAAACAAAGTTTATTCCATCTCGGAGGAAAGGCAGCAAGAAGGCACAGCAGTCCCCCTGGCTCTCCAGGGACCTAGCAGACATCCTGAGGCTAAAAATAAAGACCTACAAAGGATGAAGGGTGGGATTCATCTCCAAGGAGGAATATTCTGCACTAGTTCGGTCCTGCAGGGAGCAAACCAGGAAGGCCAAGGCTGCAACTGAACTCCAACTAACTTCGAGTATCAAGGACAATAAAAAGTCCTTTTTCAGATATGTGGGGAGCCAGAGTAAAAGCAAGGGCAACATTGGACCCCTGCTAAACCAGATGGGACATCTGACAAATGACACCCAGGGAAAAGCCTACCTATTAAATAGTTGCTTTTGCATCAGTCTTTCATCTGTCCCATTGGATGCCCGTGCCCACTATGGAACAAGAAGGTACAGGTAAGGGAGATTCACTGTCCTCCATCAATGCTTACCTTGTAAAGGAACACTTTGAGAGGCTGGATACCTTCATGTCAGCTGGCCCTAACAATTTACACCCCAGGGTTCTCAAGGAGCTGGCAAGCATCATAGCCCAGCCCCTGGCATGGATGTTTGAGAACTCCTGGCACTCTAGTATAGTGCCCAAAGACTGGAAGAAGGCCAATGTGGTGTCTATCTTCAAGAAAGGGAGGGAAGTGGAAACTATAGGCCCAGCCTGACCTCTATGCTGGGGAAGATCTCAGAAAAAGTTTATTAAAGAAGCCATCCGTAATGAACTGGCCAACACCAACATCCTAAGGGATAGCCAGCATGTATTTGTTGTGGGTAGGTCTTGCTTGATCAATCTCATTTCCTTCTATGACCAGGTGACCTATCACCTGGACAAGAGAGAAGAAATTGATGTAATCTATTTTGACCTCAAAAAAGCCTTTGATCTGGTAATCCATGATCACCTCTTGGTGAAACTAGCCAATTGTGGCCTTGGGTCCACCACAATCCACTGGCTGGGAAATTGGTTCCATGTTTGGACCCAGAAGGTGGTGATTGATGGAAGTCAATCATCATGGTGCCCTGTGACCAATGGGGTCCCCCAAGGCTCTCTTCTTGGGCCCATATTGTTCAACATCTTCATTAATGACGTGGACATTGGAGTCTGAAGCGGACTGGCCAAGTTCGCCGATGACACCAAACTTTGGGGCAAAACATTCACACCTGAAGACAGGAGGGTGATCCAGGCTGACCTGGACAGGCTCAGGAGATGGGTGGATGAGAATCTGATGGTGTTTAACACTGAACAATGCAAGGTTCTCCACCTTGGGAGGAAAAACCTGCAGCACCCTTATAGGCTCAGCAGTGCTACGTTGGCTAGTACTATGGAAGAAAGAGACTTGGGGGTCATCATTGACCACAAGATGAACATGAGCCTTCAATGCGATACTGCGGCTAGTACAGTGACCAAAATGCTGACTTGCATCCGTAGATGCTTCTCAAGCAAATTCTGGGATGTCATTTTCCCCTCATACTTGGGCTTGGTGAGGACGCAGCTGGAATACTGTCCAGTTTTGGGCCCCACAGTTCAAAAAGAATATGGAGAAGCTTGAGAGAGTTCAGAGAAGAGCCACGTGCCTGATCAGAGATCAGGAAAACAGAACTTACAATGACAATCTGAGAGCTATGGGGCTCTTTAGCCTGAAAAAGCTCAGGCTTAGGGGTGTTCTGATAGCCACCTATAAGTTTATCAGGGGTGTTCACCAGTATACCCCTGGGGGAACATTTGTTCACCAAAACACCCCAAGGGATGACAAGGTTGAATGGTTATAAGCTCCTGCAAGACCATTTCAGGTTGGACATAAGGAAGTATTTCATTACTGTCTGAGCCCCCAAAGTCTAGGATACCCTGCCATTGGAAGTGGTTCAAGCACCTACATTATAGTGCCTACATTATAGGCACTCTAATCACTATAAATCCAGCTTATTTTAAGCTAGCCTTAAAATTTGATTAGGAATGGTTTTAAGATGTATTAAGAAAAGCTACTCAGACTGAAATTAGAATGTCTGCATAGGGTTTTGTATAAGTTTAAACAACTTACTTTAAAAACTGATTTAAGATAAACTAAGAGAAGTGCTAAGCATAGACAATACTTCATGTTTTTCTATTGTAACTCTGCATGTTCCAAGAATGTATTTCTAAGGCTGAGCAAATGGCCTGAAGAAACACAGCAAAATACCTCAGCATATTCTGTTGCTAAATTCAGGCTATTAACCTTACATTAAAACTTTTAGGAAGTGTGATAGTTTTTTATTCATTTAACAATTTTGTTTGTTTTATCCTTTGGTTGTAAATTAGGATTTATGTACGTGTATGAAACATTGCAGGTCCATCAGTATCGCCACATTAGTAAGTGCATTTGAGCAACAATTTAAATGTAATTGCTAATGCTTGTTAATGTGGCGATACTAAACCTAAACATTTAAGTGATGATTTTCATGTCACACAACATCAGGCAACAAAGTAGGAAAGTGAACCTAAAATAAAGGTGAAATAGGTGACCCAAAAAGAAATTTTAAAATGTTGGACTTAGTTCAGATTTTTGCCAAAAAGGATATATAAGAATAGCTTAAAATAGGTGTCCATATTTTGGGGGAAGGGAGTTTGGTGTTAAAAAAAATATTTTCTATTAGCTTTTCTCTTGGCAAACAATATCCGTATGCATTAAATTAAAAATTAAGTTTTCCTTTTAAACTGAAAACAATAAAATAATAATATAAACTAGGCATTTTTGGTTTTGGTGTATTAGCTTGTAAATCATGTACATTGTGAGCCCTGCCATGTTCATTAAGTGACTGCATTTTTAACGGGGACTTCTTTTATCCAAAGTATTAATCAGTGAATTGAAACAAGTTATTTGCAAACATGCTGAAAAACAGAGCAACCAATAGTTCACTAAATATTTCATGCCCTGACATTTATTGAATTATCAGTCACAATTTGGACTCTACTAATGTTATTATTCCATCAAGGATTCATTTATATGGCAGAATGCAGTGCTGCAAAAGCATAATCCAACTGGCTCTGAATGAGTTTGATCAGATACTGGAAGCAATACAGTTGCATTAGCATGGCTCTTTCCTGGCTAATTAGAAATGGGCAGAGAATTGTGCTAAGCCATGTACACTGTTCTGTCTACCTACACTCTCAAATATCTCTGCATAGCACTGCCCTGTGCTGTGTAGATGTACATAATTTAGGATCAAAGTATCATTTCTCCAACCAGTGCAAACATTTCCAAAGTGACCAAAAGTGCAAAACACAAGACAGACAGAAAGATAGATGCAGAGAGGGCCTTATTACATTTTACACTGGATACATCTACATGTCTGCTTGACTGCAGAATTGACTAATTAGCCATGCAGTCAAGTGTTGCCATGTACATATGCACTCATATGAGGGTGCAGTAAATTAATTATATCTGGCATTGGATAGAACTGTCCAGGACAAGTTCTATTCTACAATGGAGTAATTTACACTGCCTCAGTGCACTTGTACATAGCAACTAGGGTTGGCTGGGTCACAAGGGTGCTACAATGTGGGGGCTGCCCAGTAGCCAGTCCCACACTGTAGCACTTTTGTGTCCTAGCCAGTCCTTCTGCCATCCAACACTATGATCTGGATCCTAGGGCTGACTCCTAAGCCTGCTGCCAGCCTGGGGCTGCTCCATCCCAGCCCCAACTACTGTGGTCCTGGGTGCACATGTATATGCTGTACCTGGTAGCCAATGACTTGGGTATGAATTGTGCTGGAGTTTATTGCTTCATGCTAACTGCATGCGTAGATGCTCCCACTGTGAACCACACAAATGTTGATCAGTGTTAATGTTAGCTCAAGTTTGGAGAAGTCGCACTTTGTGTCAGCAACAGCCTAGAGGTCAGCCAGGGGGAGCAGACAGTGGGTGAGGGTCCAGGGTCCTGGCAGGGAGAGGCAGTGGGACCAGTCTGGGCCAGTGGGGGAGTGGCAGGGGGGACAGGTGGAGTGTTTACAATAAGGTGTAGGCTAAAGTTCCTACATCTTTGTCATAACATGAGCTGGGTAGCACAGATCATAGATAATCCTGCCCTAGAGTAACATAACTTTGAGCCACATAAGAAGTGCTTAAAACCAGTTTCAGTGGTTAATGTGTGGACAATCTAGGGGTTAAGAGCTCCTGGAGCCGCCCAAAATTACTGTGTAACAAAGCCCATAATCCTTATAACATATGAAAAAGAGATACAAGTCCTAACTTCTTACACCTACTTTGCAAGCTAATTTTACATAGATGATGCACTTTATATTGTTCTGGTATGTAACACTGCAGATCAGTTTCTATTAAGGTATTTCTGTAAAGAAAGGAAATAGTTAAACACAGAATCATAATGATCCTCTGTTTCCTTCATGCTAGATACAATGTGCTTTTGAGAATGGGTAGGTACAATGCGGCCTGAAAATTGAATGCTGTATTCATGCCATGATATTTAGGAGGTTCCTGCAGGAGTTCTAGGATGTGACTAAATAATTAAGTCAAACTTAGCAGGGAGTTTAAATAGAAAGGAATTAGGATTTCATAGTCACAATACAAGTATCCCTAAAGACAGGAATACATTTCACAGTTCCAAGAAACTTAGTAATAGGATTTTACATGGCCTATTCTCATCATGCCTGGAAACAGCATGATACAATTTATATGCATTTCAGACTAGCTTTGGAAACGTATTGTGTCAAGATGGAGCTATTTCAGATCCAGCTTCCCCTGAATCAAGGAAATTTCTTTAAAATAAATTCTTGGTCTAATTGGAAAGCACTTAAAATTTCAAGGGTGATTTGCAGAAGTGCAAATCAGTGCAAAAAAGTGCAAGAAGTGACTTTGGCATAACTCTACTCCCATAGAAGTAACTGGGAAGGCTTCACTTAGACTAGACTCAGGCTGACTTCAAAGGCTTTTGAACCTCCTTCCCCCCACAAAGTAGATCAAGAAAATGGAGGTCACCTATTAAATACAACATAATACTTTCAATGTGATTCCAGTTTTGGAACTCATATTTTTTCATCTGCTAAATTAAATTTCATGCATGAATCTGAATACCTGCACCCCTATCCACACCACTTACTGGGCTCTGCCAGTCAGTTGTATAGGTAAAAGTGTACACAATTCATACATTTGCAAACTGCTTACAAAAGACAGGCTTCACTTTTGAATATTCAGCCTTCAGTAATGTTACATTTTGCTCTAAGTACCAGTACTGCAATATAATTTGTTTTGTTTTGTTTTTAAATTCATGTACCAGGGTCAATTCATCTTTTTTGAATAACTCTGCCTGGCAAGAATCCTGGCATGATACTGAGAATCACACCATACATACGCTTTTTCTTTACTGGACAGTTTAATTGTTATCAGTGCTTCAAATATAAAAAGCACAGAAATTAAAGAAGATAATTTAAACAGCACAATTTCTATTCTAGGGCTTTAAAATTAATAAAAACCCTGCTCACCTTTGTCAGCAGTAGGTCAAGAGAAGCCCTCCATGAATTATTAATTAATGCTATGTCAAATGAGACAACACATTTCCTTCCCTTTTGATTACCCTTGGCCTGTTTGAAAGAAGCTGCACAATCAAAATCAATATACGTTCAGTTAAACTGAGGAGATTTTCTTAGAGGAGAAAAAGTGCTAGACAAGTCCATACTTTATATTTTTCTAAATATTAAAAGTTGTGATGGATCCTATTTTAGTTAGCTGCAGTAAATCATAGAATTCTGGTGCCGCCCCCCCCCCCCCCTTCCCCCGGGACATACAAATCCTTCAACATAAACTCATGCTTGTCTAGCACAGTCCTTTGATTCCCTAATCATCGCATATAGGGTTGCACCAAAAAATCAGTGTATATCATGGGGAGAATAATTAGCCAGGTTAAATGTTTAAAATTATCTCTGTTTAAGTATCTACATCATGATCATCATTAGATACACCTCAATTCCCTCATCTCTTTATTAAAAGAAAATACACATGATTATAAGTAAACAGTAAGAAGACATGTATTGTTCTATTCAATAAAAGAACAAGGTCACAGTGAGAACATAATTTGCTGTAACCCTTGTTTCCAAAACCTTCTATCTTTTAACATGGCTCTAAGTGTCATTATCAGGGATCCTGGTTTTCTCTGATTAAAAAAGTCTCCAATGTTCAGATTAAAAAAAGTAACCCAAAATCTACATTTTTCCATGATTAAAATGAAACACCACTATATGCATATCATTATATTTGTAGTGTTTCATTTTAATCATGGAACATTTTGGATTTTAGGTTACCTTTTTTAATATGATCATTGGGGATTTTATTTCATCAGAGAAAACCAGGATCTCTGGCCATTACCAAACAAGTAATCAACTAGGTCACATACAGGGTAGAGTTTCAGGTTGTAAACATTGTTCAGTTTGGTACCAACCACACAGTTGGTGGGCATTTGAGTTTCTGTTTTTAAAGCCTCCGATGTAAATGATGGGACTTACATTCACTGCAGAAACATTGCTGCAACAAAAACCATGTTAAAAATTGGATACAATATAAGATACCCTGTAAAAGACAAACAGTATAAGGAAGGAAACTTGTCAAATGAGCAGTGTAGGACAAATATTGTTCGCTTAAGCTACAATGATTAACTGCCAACGCAGTGTACAAAATTCTTAAGCTTCCAAGGCTTAAAGAAAAGAAAAAGAGTGAAGACAAATGAAGTCTAGTTTTGCTTTATCAAAGAATTTTCAAGTAGACTTAGCCAAATCAATACAGGAACATAATTTTAAATCATAGAAATCATAGAAAATTAAGGTTGGAAGAGACTTCAGGAAGTCATCTAGTTCAATCCCCTGCTCAGTGTAGAACCACCCCAACTATATCATCTCATACAAGGCTTTGTCTAGCCAGATCTTAAAAACCTTCAAGTATGGTGATTCAACAACCTCTCTGGGTAACCTGTTCCAGTGTGTTCCTACCCTTCTAGAGAAAACATGCTTATAACCTAAACTTCCCTTGCTGCAACTTGAGACTGTTGTTCCTTGTCCTGTCATCTGCCACTAGCAAGAACAATCTAACTCCATCCTCCTTGGAACCACCCTTCAGATAATTGAAGGCTGCTGTCAAATCCCCTCTCGGTCTTCTCTTTTCCAGACTAAATAAACCTAGTTCCCTCAGCCTCTCCTTGTAAATCATATGCTCCAGCCCCTAGCCTTTTTTGTTGCCCTCTGCTGAATTCTCTCCAGTTTGTCTACATCTTTTTTATAGTGGGGGGCCCAAGCTTAGACATAGTACACCAGATGTGGCCTCATCCATGTTGAATAGAGGTGAAGAATCAGTTTCCTCAATCTGCTGGCAACACTCCAACTAATCCAGCCCAATTGGCTGTTAGTCTTCTTTGCAACAAAAGAATACTCTTGACTCCTATATGCAGATAGGATCTCAGCTATCATTTCTTCTGTATTCCAGAAATGCTCTGCAGTTAGTAAGGATGGTAGACGAGGCTATAGCCTCATTGCTTCTGAATTGTGGAGCAGGAACAAACAATGCCAGTTGTCAGTGTCAGGACATGGACATCCTGACCGAGCAACCAACCATAGATCAAAGTTACAGGGTTAAGGTAAACGCCAGGGTCAGAAAAGGCCAGCAAAGTCCAGGGATATACCAAATCAGGATACCAGCAGGTTAAGAAAAGAGCAAGTCAGCAGAGTACAGTCTAGGATCATTAAATCCTTGTTGCCTAGGCACTCCCTGTTCTTATCCCTGAAAGCAGAGGGTCAGGTGATATTAAACATCAACCACCAACACAAACCTGAGAAATGGCAACCTCAAAACCAGCATTCCAGGGTATAATAGGAAGCCTTCTCTGACACCAGCCAATAGACACATTATTCTACTGCTTACCAGAAAGCCTAGGGCCTCCATTGGCAAGCTTAGTTGCCTGTATACTAATGTCAGAAGCATGGGAAACAAGCACAAGGAACTGGCCCTCATACTAACAAGCAATACAATCTTACAGGGATCACAGAGACCTGGTTAAAAAAAGGTTGAAAATCCCTGTACTACTACATTCCCCACTAATTCTTCTCTATTTCTGAGCAGCAAGTCAAGAAGAGCACAGCTTCTAGTTGGCTTTTCCAAGACTTGCACCAGGAAGTTGTCCCCAACACATTCCAAAAACTTCCTGGATTGCTTGTGCACTATTATATTGACCTTCCAGCAGATGTCAGGATGACTGAAGTCCTTCATGAGAATTAGGGTCTCATCCACTAGCTGTCTGAAGAAAGACTCATCTACCTCATCCTCCTGGACTGGTGGCCTATAGCAGAACCCTACCCTTCATAATCTCCCCTCTGACCCTAACCCAGAGAATTTCAACAGGTGTGTCTCATTTTTCATATTATACCTTTTAGTGATCATACAGCTCTTTCACATAAAGTGAAACTCCTCCTCTTCTTCCCTGCCTGTGTGCCTGAACAGTTTATACACATCCTTGACAGTACTCCAGTTATGCAAACTATCCCACCAAATCTGTTATTCCAATCACAGTATAGTTCTTTGACTGTGCAAGAAATCCCAGTTCTTCCTGGTTGTTTCCGAGGCTCCATGCACTCATGTCCAGACACCCGAGGTAATTAATTGATTACTGTACTTTCTTGGGAAGAATGGAAAAGCCTCTCCTGTTGTCGCCTCCTGCTTGTGCTTCCTTCAGGTCACCCACTTACCTGAGACCTGTTGTCATCCTACACCTTTAGACATAAATTCATATGACAGAGATGCATATGCAGTATGGATTTAGGCACCTAATTTTGAAAAATGATTACCTCCCCCAGCCCCCCCCTTGATATTAGACCTTGCCCACTTTGCTTATGCTTTTGTTTTCATTTTTAACCTATATGTCTGTTTTGACTGTACTTTATGAATGTTAATGAATTTATTTTGAATCTTTTAAAATCCTCAGATTGAAAGAGTTATAGAATATTAAGTGATTTGTTTGCACTATTTCTATTAGGATTTATAAATATATATTAAAAAGATCAACACACTTCCAGTTGGAGTGGAGATAAACCACTGAAAGGATAAGAAGTTGCTTAATTTCAAGTCAAAATGAAGACCACCTTGACCTCAATGAATGAGCTCCAGTATACTGATGATGCTATAGGTCTGTGCTTACTGAGAAGCATACCTTCAGGCAATTGTCAAGGTCTTTACCAAGGGATACAAAAAAAATGGGACTGACAACATTCAGGAGACTAAAAGCCTTCATCAACAAGCTTTTAGGGAACCTATACATGTTCTCAGTGCCTGTTCCAATGCATGGTAATTAGCATGCTCCAGCAGCCTCTGCATCACGTGTTCTCAGTGTCCCCACACTTCAAAATGATGATGGGTATGCTTTAACTGAAACTCAAATGAGTTTTAGTTAAAATGTCCCCTCCACCACTTTGATATGAAGGGCGCTGAATACACAAGATGCTGTGGGTACTTTAGAGTGACTCCTGAGAGCCACTTTAATTAAAATGCTCTCTCCCCTCTCCTGCACCCCAGGGCATGCTATATAGACACCCTTAATACAGTCCCTAGTTCCAGTTATTCAGATTCATGGTGAGAGAGTGGAGAACTTTGAGTATTTCCTGTACCTCAGAAGTCATCTCTTGCAGAAGGCTGACATCAATGAAGAAATCCAGAATTGTCTCAATGTGCAAGTGCAGCCTTTGGATGCCTGAAGACATGGGTTTTTGAAGATCATGACATCAGATCTGAAATCAAGTTCGTGGCTTATCAAGCAATTGTGATTCCCACCTTACTGTATGGAGCTGAGGTATGGACAGCATACAGGAGACATTTCAAGTCATTGGAAAAGTACCATCAATGCTGCCTACAGAAGAGCTTTCAAATCCATTGGGAAGACAGCTGCATCAATATTAGTCCTCTCACAAGCAAACACCACAAGCACTGAGGGGATGATCATCCAACACCAACTTTGCTGGGCTGGCCATGTTATCTGGATGTCTGACTTCAGACTCCCAAAGCAAGTTTTATTCTCTCAGCTGAGCCAAGGTGTACACTCAAGAGGACAAAAAAAACATTACAAGGACATCCTGAAGCCAACTTGAAAAAAAAATTGCAACATCAGCATCAATTCATGGGACACTATTGCCAGGGACCACCTCAAGTGGAGGAATAGTCTCAGTACCTTGAAACTTTATGATGACAACAGGAGATGGAAAAGCAGGAGCAGCAGAAACAGAGTGTTGTGGACCAAATCAAGAATCCAGAGACACCCACCCAGCACAGAAACACATGCTTGAGTTGCAACAGAGTGTATTGATCCTGAATCAGCCTTTTCAGCCATCTTCAGAACCACAGATAATCATGGAAAACAATCGTCCTCAACTGTGAGGGACTGCTGAAGCAGAGAATTAAAGATCACTTAACTATATAATCTGGGCCTTTACTATATAACACAATAAATATCCACATCTAAGCATTAGCTCCCTCTTCAATTTTTATTACTGTGTATTTACTGTGATTACCAAGTATAAATGACCTCCTTTTCTGTAATTTACTCCTACATTTGAGCACTCATTTCAGACACTCAGAAGTGATAGAGACCTGCATTTGTCCATCGTAATCCATTATCTAAGTACTGTGTATACCCTATTTTTTCCTATCTACTACATGAATGTGAAATAATGCAAGCTAATCTATGCCAATGAAATAATTAGATTGGTCAAGGGCAGCTTTTTTCTTATGCTCTGTGATGCATACTCTAACAAGACAATGATTAGTAGGTGAGGAATGGCTAGTATTTGCTTTTGTCTATGGCTGGTCATAACAGCACTGTAAAGTAAAGCTGAACAGGTCTCTCTCTTGATATAGGTATTTGTAACAGTTCCTATCATCAGTGTCTTAATCTAATCTAACATATAACTATCCATTATTAGGGCTTCTAGAAGATTTCAAAACAGATTTTTAAGATACCTAATTTTAATAAGTTTTTTTTGTACCAGATATCTTCATAACTTGATTTTTTTTAGCTATTTCTTCCCTTGTACAGTATCAAAACTTGGAACTGGATATATTAGCTAGCTGTACCTTTAATAGTAAACCACAGGAATTTCTTTTTTTGTTGTAGTCTCATTTTTTTTTCTTAAAGACATTTTTAAAACATTCTAATTGGTATTATTGAACACTAAGAAATAACTGTGAGCATCCAGTAGACCACTTTAAATCTCTTGAAATAAAATAAAAGACAGAAAATGACTATATTGAACTTTTATTACAAGACTCGAAATATTTAACTGCAGATTTCCTGGACAAGAAAATAGATTTGCAGGTTTAGTTAGATTAGGTTCTGTCCTACTAAAAAGTTGTCTCTATTCTGAGCTGAGTTATTCCAGCGGTGGTTGCAAGAATTTTAGCAGTCTAACTCCTTACACTTAATTCTAAATTGTCCCTCCACGCAACTCCATTTGTCAATTCAGGTAAATCCTTACCTCCAGAACTAAAGCTGTTATTTACTTCGATGACTGACAACTCTTGACTTTGAGGCCATTTTGTTACACTTTTAAATGTTATCCCTGACTGTGAGGCATGTTATTTATGCAATATAAATGTGGTATTTATTTTTAAGTTCCAAGAAATGTGTCATTATATGCTGTGTATCATTCTGACTTGGATGGAAAATCTTCCACAGCTTAGGAATTTATAAAGATTTTTTTTTTACTTAAAACATGTTTTCTCTCCCCCCCCCCCCCCAAAAAAAAAAAAAAAAAAGCTCCATTAAATAGTTCATTAAATGTTAATGATACATATATGTTTCAGTTGGGAATCTACAGCACAGCTGACTTGAGCCATTTAGAATGTTATTCATAAACATCTGTCATCCTAAATTTTGTCATGAATTGTTTTCATGCAAGTCTTTTTGTTTGCAGTTACTTTGTAATTTTCCTACATCTAGTTCTCTTGAAACTGTTTTTTTTTTTCCCATGAGCACTTTAGTTTTGGGTTTTTTTTCGAAATCAGTAATTTGTTTCTGTACTTAATCAGACGGGTGACAAGAGCTAGTGCTGGCAGGACTCATTCAAACAGACTGAATCTCATGTCCTCATCAGACTCCTCTGATTCCTCCTTCGCTTTTTCTTTGGCTGGAGCAGCAGCAGGAGCAGCCACTTTGACTGCCACAGGGGCAGCAGCCACAAAGGCAGCGGGGTCAGCCAGGAAGGCCGTGACCTTTTCAGCCAGTGGGAAGGTGTAATCAGTCTCCACAGACAGAGCTAGGATCCGCTTGTACCCACTTATGATAGAATAGGACACAGAAGCAATGGTTGGGTAGCCAACTTGGAGACAAACGCTTTCAACATTACGAACACTTTTCAGGAAGTGGTTGTATAGAATCTTCTTGGAGATGTCCAGCACTTCTGGATTGTAAATGCTGTCATTTTCAAACACCTGCTGGATAACCAAAGGAGAATGGGGACACGTTCAACAAGGTAGCTTCGTGGACACCCACTTTGTCTCCAGTCGTGATCAGCTGCACATTGCTGGATTTCAATGGTACCCCTGGAGATCTTTGTAGTGATGCCCAGAGCCTGGAGGAAGGAGATCTTCTTGGGACCCAGATCAGTGTTCTGAGCTGGCACAGTGACATCACAGGGGGCAATGGCACCAGCATGAGCTGCCACTGGCACCTGGTTAACTAACAGAATGTCCCAGATCTCAGTCAGATCCTCCTTGGTGAACACAAAGTCTGCATTTCCATGGATGTGAGGCAGCAACTTTTTTAGAGCAGGGTTGTTCTCCAGGTAACCCTGGATAGGTTTGCACTTCATGGTGTTCTTCCCCATCAGCACAACAGCCTTCCCATTCAAGGGCATGAGGATTTGCTGCATCTGTTTGGATCCAATATTGTCTGCTCCCACAATGAAGCATTTTAGATAATCATCCAGTAGTTGGATGATTTTCGGGAAATAGCTGGACTTCCATATGGCTTGGTTGTCCTTGGGCATCACATCGCAGCTGCCAAGGATTGCCATGGATGGCTTAAAGACGAGGCAAGGCCTCCACTCAAGCACATAATTTTACCTAAATAGCTTTCCATAGGAAAAAAAGTCTGGATAAAAACATTAGGATATAATAGGATATAACTTTTTTCAAGTTGCATTATATCCACATATTGTACAATAACTGACTATTTTTCCAACAACCAGATTTAGAAGTCTTTAAATCACTGTTAAAGAAAACCATATTGCTAGTCCCTTTAAAGAATCTGCAAAGTTTACTAGGATCCATATGTTTTCACCTGAAATAGCTAATGATAATATTATCATGCCACAAATATTACAATTGGATTTTACTCCCAGGTGCACCATGTATTTGAAAAAGCATGTACAAAGCAATTGTATATTCTTAGCCTGCTTGAGGCAAAGATTGAAGCTTTTAGAAAACCCTTTGGGGGATTTAAGGAACTTATTTTTTCAGGTTTAAAATTATTAGTTTAGAAGCTTTTTCTCATAAGAGGTATTAAATGGCTTCTTTCACTAGAGCATATGTCTTACAGTGTCCTTACAAATCTTCCGTTACCAGACGAGTAGAGAGCTAAAGTTCCAATACATTCCCTTTATTATTCCCCTGGGATGCAACATCACTGAAATATCAAAGAGGACTACCCCAATTAGGGGAGACAGCTGTGGATATGGACCTAAAGGAAGGTGATTGGGACATGTTTCTAACAAATGCACAATATATATTAAATCAACTATTTAATAAACCAAACCCTCAAACACAAATTGACATTGCTTCAATGACTTCCCTGAAATCATACTGATTTTCACCAGCTGAAAAATCTGACATATAACACAGCCGTTTTTTATGTACAAGAGAATAAAGGCCATTTTGACAAGAGGGAAATAAAAACCATACAAAAATTAAAGGGCAAGGGATGTAGGGCAGACAGAATGTTTAGTTGCAACTTGTCCTTCTGGGTGCCTCAAGCATATGAATGCCAGACCCATCATTCAGTCTTTGCTGTATTGGCCAAGTTTAAACCACAAATACCCTTTTAATTCATTCTGTCATATACATAAGTTTTGTCTGTGCTTACCTGGGGGAATTTAAAACACATTGTTACTTGAAGTATATAATATGGTACAGCCGAATAATAGTTATATTTAGAAAGACATTCAAAGGCATTCAATTCATGAGTGTCTTATGGTTGCTACTGTAAGATGAATTTGATTCTCTGTCACCCAGCATGAATGTACCACAGATGATGCACCTTTTAAAAGAAACTAGAGGCAGCTACTAAGTCATGTTTGGTAACACTACAGAGAAATGTAATTAATGTACTGCTTTACAACTCAGTTAAGCCTGTTCTTAAAAGTGAAATCTAGTGTCAAAAGGGATAAACTTGAGAATAAATGGAGAATTAATCAGTTTAATTCTCCTGAGAATGTACAAGGCCAAACAAGAAATGTGACTGAGGCCTTTAATTACAGGCTATAAGCACCCCTTAGAGATTCCATTTCTATTGTCTCATTCTGACCCTTCTCAAACCAGAACTGGTCTTCTAGGCTAGGTACAGAAGTTACATAAAAATCAGTTCAAGCAATGAGATTTAGGTTTAAATCTGTAACAGAACAGAAGTTCAGTGCACATAAATTGCTTTCAAAATGAACAAAACTGGTTTAAGATAAACCTGGCTGGATGCAGTATCAGCCTTAACTGATTTAGGTCAAACCAGTGTATGGAATTTTTGTCCCAGACCCCTTCCTGATTCAAGTTAATTTGCAGCACCTGTGCATCCTAGGATGCTTTGCAGGCCTGGCCTATGCTGTCTGCTCCAATGGAGCAGGGACTGCATTGCCCCTCTGCTCCTTATCCTGCTTCCTGCCTGTGTCCATAAGCCCATAGGGATGGTAAAACGAACAACACCCAACCCCACCCTTTGCCAGGATCTACACAGCACATGAGAGAGGGAAAGCACCTGTGGTGTGAATTTATCAGACCATGACAGCCTTCTGACCTCCCCCTTCCCAGTTGCTGCTTACTTTAGTGGCTGCCACCAAGGGAGAACCTGGGACTGCCATGGGCTGAGGGACCCTAGGACTCTCCCTCACTCCTGTGGTAGTGGCTGAAGGAATCAGCACCTGGGAAGGCGGATGGGGTGAATTGCCCACAGCTCCCCAGGGCTGCTTGGGCTGGGGAACTAGGCTGGGGGAACCTATTGAGGGGGAAACTCCCCCCAGGTGGGACAGCGCCCAGACAGAGGGCTTCTGAAGCCCCTGGTTGGGGGGGGCAGAAGGGGGCTGGGGACACTTGGCTGGGCTGGTGGGCAATGGCCAGCAGGGTGGGAGATGTGCTCTAGCACCCCCTACCTACTCGTCTAAGTCAGTGCAGGCCTCCCTCTGCCTTTCCTAATTAAAAACTGAATGTCAGCTCAGTTGGTAACCAGTTCAACCTACACAGCTTAGAGAAAGCTGCTTAGTTTGAATGGACTCAGCCTCAGCCTTTTTCACTGTCTATACTTATCCCTAATTTCTGGAAGTATTGGCATAACTGTGGGGTGGATGAATGTGTCACCAGCCCTGGGCATCCACTTAGATGGGTGGCAGAATGGTCACTCCCTGGGGAGTCCATGGAGCTGCAGCATCACCAGCCCCAGCCACAGTTGCAGGTGCCAGATCCAGGGCTCCATGCTGATGTTATAGCATCAGCTGTAAGGATAACTGGGCCAGGCAGGCTACTTCATGCCAGATGCAGACAGGAAGTTTGACTTCACAGGCAAGTACGAGTGATCCCTCCCCCCACCTCCCTGCTTTCTAGCACTTAGCACTCCCCACACTGGTTTTGCCCAGAACTAAACCCCTCTTCCTGTGCAGGGTTTGGCCCTGGATGCAAAACCTACTAGCTATACTTCTGTCTGGAAATGACTCATGCTGCTAAATGTTTAATTATGGACACAACTATCATGAACACCATACTGTGAGCATTCAAAAAAATGAAAGAATAATGATATAGTATAAATAGAAAAGGAAAATAGCTCTGGATGCTTAACATCCAGCAAGGCTCTCAGAAGAATGAAGAGGACAAACCTATATTTTCCACCTGTTCTGAAGAGGCAATAACATGTAGTCAAGCCAGGAATCTGGGTGAAAAACCAGCCTCTCAAAAACATGGATTCTGGTTCTTTCTGATTTAAAAAAATCCCCAATTTTCAGACTAAAAAAAGTAACCCCAAATCCACATTTTACTATGATTAAAATGAAACACCACTATATACATATCTATATATTAGTGGTGTTTCATTTTAATCATGGAAAAATATGGATTTGGGGTTACTTTAAATCCAAAAATTATGACTTTTTACAAATCAGAGAAAACCAGGATCCTTGCTCATAAGCTGTCCAGTCAGGGAGAAGGGCTTTTATTGAACTTACTAAATTGAAACATTTTCCAGCTGATCAGTAAAGAAAGAAAACAAAAAGGTACACATTTATATATACAGCTCTTACTAGTGCTAAAGACATACAAGCTATTGTGGTAAAACAGGGGATTAGGGCTTCACTGTACCTCAGCAATAACCCCTAAGTACATTTTTAGCCTACAGTTAACTGTGATCTGAACTGAGGAAGCAGGGGTAAGCTGCTGTTTGACTTCCATTTTCCAGGTGGTAATAATTTGCAAATGGGCAGTAAAACTGGTGTCCTGTTTTTTCACCTGTCCATATGTAAATTGTTCTTATGTCCATAATTTAAAATAATATAATCCATCTGTGAATTTTTTCCTTAAGTAACTACTAGTTATATGCCATAACATGGGACTCTTTCCTTCATAAAGAGGAACATTTTACTTTTCTACTTCTTTAAGTAGGTAAGTAAGGAAGTTTTTCTTGTGTTATTATAATCTATTAACAGATCTGGGAAGAGTCATGATTGGTGTTACTGACACATTGAGTTTTCCTGAATAGAGACTTTTCTGTACTCAGGCTTTATTCTACTCTTCACTTATTTTATACTTGGGGAGGTGGGGGGGAAATGAGAGGGGACCGTGTGTTTACACATGGCAATCTTTTTAGTCAGATATATAATATTTCTTTAAAGAAGTAATAGTGGAAAAAGTTTTCAAATGATTCCTTCAGTATTAGGATGTTTAAATCTGTCCCTTCCTTTGTTTGATAGGTTTTTACATACAACCTTGTCAGGTGATTCTAATTGTCACGTCTGACATGCACATTTCTGTCACTGGCTTTTATCTTCCCCTCTCATTCCTCCTTAATTATGTGTCTCCTGTCTTTGCTGCCACTTACCTGCATTCTAACTCTTAATCACATAAGGAAGGGACCATCTTTTAATAGGTATACCATAATAGAAAGGTCCTGATTCTATGCCTCATTAAAAAGCAAAGTTAGTATTTAAGGGCCTTTGTACCTGCAACAAAATCGGCCTTTAAGTGGCTTAAATGCCCTTTTGCACCACTTTAATGGCTTTTCTGTTTGCACGCTTGGCGGTGTTAATGGCATTGCTGTTTACACACTCAGTGGTGTATTGTACCTTAAGTGACGTTGTCATGTAGCAAGATAAAACACCTCCGAGGTGCTTTAGCTTGCTTTATCTTGCTACCTAACAAAGTGCAACAGTGCTCAAGGTATTGGAAGCCAATATGCTCAGGGCTTGGTGGACTTCCATCACCCTGTGCACCATCCCCACTGCCTTCTCCTGCCACCAGCACACCCAGCTGCCCTCCTGCCACCTTGCCACCCTGCCCCAGGGGTAAACCAGCTGCTCCCAGGTGGTGGGAACAGTGAAGGGGTGCAGAAGCTTACCTGCCTCTCCGGGGGGGAAGGGAGAATGAGTTACCACTGGGTCACACAACCCTCTGAGCTGCAGGTGACCCCAGTGCTTTCCTCCATGGTTGTGGGGTGCCCACGCAGCACCCACCACTGGGACCCAGTCTGGGCAGTCCCAGAGGGTACTGCAGCCATGGAAGAAAGCACTGGGTCCTGTGCAGCTCCAGGGCTGTGTGACCCAGTGGCAGCCTGTGCAGGCAGGGTCCACTGAAGGGAGAAAAAAAATGAGAGGAGCCTGATCTTTTGCCCCCCCCCCCACTTCCTGGAGCCTCTCTGTCTGTTTGAGCTGCACAGGGGCCTAGTGCTTTCCTCTCTGGCTGGTGGGGGGAGGGGTGGTGCCTTCCTTGGTGGCTGTAGTGCCCCCTGAGACAATGGGAGTCAGGTACATAGGGTAGGTGCCTCCTGGGGGATGCCACCCCCACCACAGAGGGAATCATGGCCACCTTCTGCCTCCCAGCTCAGGGACTGCTCAGGCCACTGGCAACTTGCCTCCCCCACCCCCGCCAGAAAGGCAGGTAAGGATCAACCCCCTACCCTTGTGTACATACCATGGGATTTTTTCCTTATGTAACTACTAGTTATATGCCATAACATGGGACTCTTTCCTTCATAAAGAGGAACATTTTACTTTTCTACTTCTTTAAGTAGGTAAGTAAGGAAGTTCAACTTAATTCTCCCAAAATTGAAGTGGTGGAAATTGTGGGTTTTTAAAAACCTACCATTTCAATTTAGGGAGAAATGAACCAAATTAACTCTCCCCTCCTCCCCCCCCTCGTGGCATGTACAAGCACCCTAAGGTGCATATTTTCCTCCACAGGTGAAATGACTATAGGGTTTGTCATGCCATTAATAATTACTAAGAGATTCCTACTAATGCTACAGAGGCATTCCACTTTAAAATTAATAGCAGCATCTAACCCAAAATACATATATTACTCCATACATACACTATCCTTTCTATAACTAGACAGTTGACACATAGGCATGACCTGTGCTGTATGTGCATCATACGTGTAGTTTATTAATGCACATTGATTTCTAGACCACATTAATTTCTAGGTTCAATTAAATGTGCCTTTGCTTTTGTTTACAAAAGGATATGGTCTGAATAAAGGACCAAGTTTGATTATCTGAGCTATATATGGAGTCTTTGAAGCAATACATACATCCACAAGTTTATTAAGAAAGGGAAAAATGGGATGCATGCATCCAGTAAACATTTTCAACATCTCTCCATTCTGTAATTGTTTCTGTGAGACCACTATAAGTAAGTGAGGAAATTTAAGTAAGTAGGTTTTCAGCTATCCTGTGCCTTGTGAAATTACCTCTCTAACTATTGCCTTGGAGGTTAATAGGCAGCAGCATGATGTCAGAGTAATAGATCCAGTGCCCATAGCAACTAATATAGCTAATTCTCTGAAGGGCTCCAAGGGAATATATAGTACTTCTACTAAACTTAAAGCAGATGGATTAGCAGTAGGTGCTAAAATATTTAAATGACCACAATTTATAACCTAGAACTTCCACTGAAAGTCCTAAAAAAATCTAATCCTTACCTAAAAGTCCATATATGTGTGCATGTCCACTTAAGGATGGGCAATGAAATTTAGAAGAAAACAAGAAAAAAAAAGAAAAATGTTAATAGCAATATGCACCACCAAGTTAACCAACTATGTTACAGTACTGTAATACTGGGGCCATGCCCTCTCTACCTAATTAGCTGTTTTATATCCCTCACATGTTTTTTTCAACTTAAATAATAAAATCTGAAGTGCAGGGTCTTAATAGTCTCATTTGTCTGTAAAATGTCATTCACAATTATGGTGCTGAAGGAATAATAAATAAAAGAATTGCTTGCTGCTGCTGATAAAAGTAGAATCCACTTGAACCTGTAAAGTTATCTTTGAACCTTCTGGTGTCCAGCAGCTAGGTTTAAAATTGTATTCTACATAAAGACAAGTTTTACAGAGCTGGCAGTCAGCTTAATATTTTTTCCAGATGGTATCCCAGTTAGAGTCAGTTAATTGGAGAGGTGGTTCAATACATCCCATTTGTTTCTTGTATTGGATTGCTTTGAATAAGAGAGTCAATTGAGCCATTTACAGTGGTGGCCAAAAAGTAAGCAAGGAGATCAAATGCAATTACAAAGTCTGCTAGCTGTGCAGTAGCAGGAGGGCTTCCACCTTTTCTGAAAAACAAATCTGGTAACAAGTTGAACTGAGAATGTGGAACAGCAATTGTTTCCTCATATAGGCTTGACATCTTTTCATGTGGATAACTTTGAAGTTGCCTCATACAGCGTGTCTATAAGCCTAATACAGATACCATGACGTGCTATTTCTTGATTGTTCCAGAATGGTATGCAATACAGAGTTCTTTGAATATGTTTTGATCTAGAAACCTTTAGCTCTTAAATTAGGCCATGATGCATTCATTGCAGAATGTAAAGGTTACTAAGAGAACACCACTTTTTTGAAAAGGAAAAGTTTGTACAGTCTAATCTAATCTTCACATAGGGCCTAGTTGCACATTACAGTTAGGATGTGTTAACTTAACTTAAAACACCAGTGTTCATGCGTTCAAATAGTAAAACATGCTAAGTGCCAGTGTACCATATCAAATTTAGTATTTTTAGCCCAAGGAGTATCTCCTGATGGTATTAGATAACTCATGTTCAGCTATTGTGGGACTGCTCCACCGAGATAATGAGTGGTCATCACCAGCTTGATTGTGGTGCTAGGGCTGGGATTGATCAGCCTCAGGACTACACTGGAGCCAATTCAGTGTTCCAGTGGAGGCTGAGACTAACAAACAGCAGCTTTGGTCTCAAGCCCAGGACCACAACAGAACTAGTTTAAGACTCCAGCGTGGGCTGGGTCCATCAAAAAGATTTCATAGACATTAGGGCTGGAAGGGACCTTGGAAGATCACAGACTCCAGCCCCTTGCCCAAGGGGCAGGAAGTCAGCTGGGGTCATAGGGTCCCAGCAAGATAAACATCCAAATTTGAAGGCAATCAAAGGCATTTGAACCACCTCCAATGGCAGGCTATTTCAGACCTGGGGGGCTCAGACAGTAAAGAAATTATTCCTTATGTCCAGCCTGAAATGGTCTTGCAGGAGTTTATAACTGTTCGACCTTGTCATCCCTTAG
>JAGPOW010003245.1:451518-464665 GCA_030014935.1 Caiman crocodilus
TTTTTTTTTTTTGTGCCTGGAGAGGACCCTGTGTACACAGAGAACTGAGGAATATCTGTGTTAACCCCAAAGGGCCCTGCAGAGAGTGGGGTTTAATACCCCAAAGAAGAAGGATGTTCATGTTGGCTTAGAAAGGGCTTCAGGACTGTTTAGGAGAGGCATGGAGCTGTTTTTAGTTCTTTTTCTCTGCTTTTCCTTTGCTCATTTTGGTAGTAACACTCAGTGGACTGGGGCAGCTGTGAGGGTCAGTATGAAGGCTGCAGGGCAAAGTACCCAGTACTCTGCAATTTTTCCTTGCGAGTTTGTGGGTCCACTTTTCTCTGAAAGCAAGAAAACAAGTAGAGGAGGCAGGCAAAAGCCCCTCTTTAGGCTTGAGGCATTGTGGGGAGGTCAGAGCCCAAATGGGTCAAGGCCCTGGCTGAATTAAGAGGGGCCAGCATTTGATGGGATGAACCTCACTCACAGATGGAGAAGGGGTGAGAAATTGAGAAGGGTAGATCCTGGCAATGGCCAGTCAGAACTGTGGCTGGGGGAGGAGTAGGGGGAAGCAAAGCACCCATGGGCTAGGCTTCAGTCACCTAAAGGCAGGCTCTTGAAACAACACCTCAATTATAACATAAAGATGTGGCAGGCAGGAGAGAAAGGAACCAGCTTAGGGAACAGAGTAGGAAGCCAGGTGCAGCCAGCTTTCCTTGGAGATGTACTCAGTTACAGAGCACTGGACATGTGGATTTAAAACAACAGTAATGTTGGAGCCTAAAAAAAAAGAAAGAAAAGGACAAGATCAAGGAGCACAAACATGGAAGACAATAATAAAATCCCATGTGCATGTAGAGAATATTTTTTTAAAAGAAAGCAAGAGGGAAAATACAAACACAGCAAAGAGCAAGAGAAGAAAACAGGAAAGAATGGGAGAGTGAAAGCTCCTGCTGAGGAAAGCTGGGCGGGGAGCCAGTAGTTGTGCTGTGACATGGTATAGGAGAACATGTTCTTTTTTAGGACATGGAAGGAAGGATTCAAAGGAAATACCTAGCAAATCACTGAAAAGAGGACTCAAGGTATTTGAGGGGAATCATATAGTTCCATTTAGGACAATTTAAGGCAAATGATTTACTCTCTTGCCATTTCAGTTCCACTCCTTTTATCATATTTATATTGATAATCAGCCTTTCTTATTTTTTATATCTTTAAACATGTTTTATAGCAATATCATTGATCACCAATTTTTTTCTTACTCTGTTTATGCATCACACTTAGCAGAATGGTCTGAATCAAAGTTGGGCTCTAGGTGTTATTGAAATATAAAAAAGTTGTCATTTACAGTTTACATATGTATCCATATTTCAAACTAATGCAGCTATCTTTTGGGCAAATTAATTCCATAATTAGAAATATATTTTTCCTCTTCAGAACAGGAACTGTACACACAGTAGCAGCAAAAAATCAGGGAATGCCCTGGTGAATTCTATGCCAGCTATGCAAAACAAGCTTGCATAACTTGTTCTGTGATCCCTTCAGTTCAGGTGAGGAGTGTTTTCGTACATGTACAATGTATGGGGAATTACAGTCTTGCAATTATTCAAAGCTCTGTGCCAAGGAAAAATAGTAGACTGTACAAAGTGAACTTGGTGTGAAAGGAGGTATGAGAATATAATGGCATAATGAAATTACAGTAACTAGGGGTAAGAAGAGATGATTCTAGTACAGACCTCTGGATTATATTCCTGGCTTTTCCACAGTCCTAAATGGGTGACTTAGGTCAAGTTATTTAACAACTTACTCTGTGTACCTATCTGTGAAATGGAATTGGATATGAAAATTCCTAACAGGAATATTATTATGTGTAATTATTTCTGCAATGATTTGAGCTCTTCAGATAAGTATAACTCTGCACTGTACATGGAAATGAAGTAATACAACTGCATATAATTACTGGACAGGATATACAATTACCAGGATGCATGAACCATTTTTTATCAGAATTGACTGCTAGACCAGAGATGTTACTCTTGCTTCACATAAATGAATGGATACCTCCATTGACTAATGAATCCTCACCATTTTGAATTTATAAATTGTTAATCATTTTTCACCCAGAACATAAGAATAGCTAATCATATTAAGAGATCCTAAAAATGAGGAGAACAATAACCATTTAAAATCTACTGAAGTTACTCCATAGCAAGGATCAAGCAACAAAAAAAGTCTCCTACATGGAAATGTCAACCTGAGGACTGATCACATTACTGCAAAAGGTCAAGTGGCCATAATCAGCAGCACTTAACAGCAACTTTCTCTGCATTACTCCAATCTCTGTAACATTCAAACAAGGCAAAGGAAGCACAAATCTTTCATGAAAATCTTCTGGTGATTCTTTGCCTTGTTTCTTATGGACTGCTGTAGGTCACTGGTTGGGGCAGGGAAGCTATATCATTTGTTAGATCCCATAAACTCATGCAGAGCTGATTAACCTGTATTGTGTTTTCCTTGGGTTTATTTTGGTACATCTACATTACCTTTTTGGCTTGGAGTGCTGCTGAGAAGCCCATGTCAAAACTCACATCCTGGGTTGCTCTCAGCTCTCTGCCTGAGGTGCCACATTTACTACCTGATTTCTGGGCATAACTGCCTAGGAGAGGGATGTGTTTCTCAGCAGTGTAAATGAGCTAGCCATGGAGG
Source organism: Caiman crocodilus (assembly GCA_030014935.1). NCBI lineage: Eukaryota > Metazoa > Chordata > Crocodylia > Alligatoridae > Caiman > Caiman crocodilus. The sequence continues at coordinate 454,198 of JAGPOW010003245.1, forward strand.
CAATGTTGGTACATCCATACAGTTCAGTACATATACTTTTTTACCCTCTCCCCCACCTACAATATAACATATGGCCAGCAGAAAAGCTTTTGAGAAGCTGTAGGAAAGAAGATGGAGCTTGTATCAAACTGCTTGTATCAAAAGAGCAATAGGAAAGTGACGCCTTCTAACCCAGTTTTTACACTGCAAAGCATGACTCATCTTTGTTTCATAAGTTAATACAGGTCTGTCCAACTTCTAAGTGATTGGGGGCTGCATGTCCCTCAAGTGACACTAACAGGGAGCGTACTAGGAGGGGCCATGAGCCGTGGCCCTGAGGGACCTCATACTCCTCTCCCATTGCATTGCTCCCAGTTAACCCTCTCTGCTTCACCCTCCTACAATGCGTGCCTAGGTGTCCCCCCAACCCCCGTCCCACCACACCACGCCACACACACTATATTCTGCATTTTCCCATTGCATCATGTATCCAGGTGCTTGTCCATGCTGTTGAACTCTACATCTGCCCCTTGCATCACACCTGAGTAACCCTACTGTACTTCTCCATGCCTCCCTGCTGCTCTGTGCACCTGGGTGCCCACCCCACCTACACTCCGTGCATCCACACTATGCAGTATGTCCAAGTGCTCTCCTGCTGCTGGTCTCCATGTATCCCTGCAATTGCATCAAATGCAGGGAGCTTCCCTGCTGCACCCTGTACCTGGCCATTCTGAAAGCTCCTGGCTCCATGTTGCACCAACTGGGGCAAAGGCAGGAAGCAGAAGTCAGCAGGGCAGAAGCCTGGAGGCTGCAATTTAACTGGCCCTCAAGATACCAATTGGATAGCCCTACCTAATACAAAAAAAATCTCATGGTAGTGATCCTGCTCTGAGGGTGCTATGAGGATGAACAGTTTTTTTCATGACACAGACTGCACAGTAGCCTGAGACTACTGCACAATAGTATCGCATCATGCTTCTTGCCACATGATGCTACTGTGCAGTAGTCACAGGCTACCACTCAATCTGCATCTCGTGTAGATATGGCCAAAGACTGCCTCCTGCACAAAACTTCCATACGCTCTACTATTTCAGGGCACACAAAATATTTCTTAGGTATTTATCTGAGAGTCTATAAATCCAAAAAGAGTTATCGTACTTCTGAATACTTGGAGTTGACACTACTGGGAGCTTCAAATCTAGCTCTGATTCAAATTTTTATTTTTATTCCAGTCTTGAAAAACCTTTTCTAATCACTGTTAAAATGAAAACAATACACATACTTTCAGTTTTGAATTGCTTCCAGAAGAGCATATGTCTTTGTTCATTTGCCTACAGTTTCAATGCCAACTCTCAGCCCTCTCAAGGCTGCTCACCTATACTCTCCCCTTCTTTCTTCAAATTCTCTTATATTATTTTCCTTCCTAATTAGGCTCTACCTGTTTTCCCACTGCCAGCTATCCTTCAACATGAACAATTTTGTCTTTCATACATACTTTTTCTAAGGCCTTGTGCTCAGATTTTAGCACAAAAACAACCCCTCTCCCCATTTTCCCAGAATAACAGATTGGTAGGCACAAAACACCAATTGTGGTGTCTCACTGCAAGATACAATTAGTGAGGAGATGCATGTCCAACACAAAAGGTAGTGGCACTTCCTATCTTTGAGAGCCCAAAATGTAGGCCAACACAAGTGACAGTGGAGCTTGCCTTTCAGACATACTGTTATTGGAACTTGACCTCCTGAGACTCACAATAAGTACTTCTGGGCCCAGCTTGATGCATTCAGAATAAATTCCTTTATTATAGCTAACTTAGACAATGCTACAACCCATCTAGGTTTGATACATGTTCAGATCCTCCTGGAGTGGTATTTGAAATCAGAACAGTCAGTTTGTAGGAACAGAACCATGAAAACAGCCATTAATGATCTGGAGGAGGGTCATGAAGAATTCTATAATACTTTTGTTAACAGTCTGTCTTTGATTACCATGAAAGTAAAGTCTCTGCTTTCATTTATTAAAAAGAAAAAAACATCTCTAGCCCTTTTTTCTAGGGAACAGCTTTGAAAGAATAATTATGTCAGGTTCTCTCACTATTGTTGGTATTTTTTAAGACATAAGAAATTATTCTTATAAACAGTTCCAAAACCAAGGAGCAGTGGTGACATTTAGGACAGTTTATTTCTGTTCTGTATTTAGATATTTTATTTGGCAGTTCTAGAAATACATACATTTCATCTTTTATCTATTGCCTTATGTAATGTAAGGTCAATATTATACACATACGAAGTATGAAGCATATATATCACTTCACAGCAGCACTTTATTAGATGTGCACTGATACATCAGTCCCATATCAGATCAGCACTGATATAAGGTTGTATGTTTTGTCTGGTGTGGCTGAAAATGTGGGCAATAAATGCTGTGTACGTGCACGCAGCCAGCCAGGAGTGCAGCCCTACAGTGTGGAGAGTAACCAGGTCTGGCTGGTAAGTCTGTTGTGGGGGAAGGGGTGGGGAGGTGAAGAGGCCAGGCTATGGTTGGGCCGGCGGTGGTGGTGCTGGGAGGGAGGGCTGGTGGGGGCTACAGCCACCCCCAAATTTTCCATAGCTCCCCCAACCCCTCCTCTCAGTGCCAACACCTGCCCCCTGTGCAGCCTGACACAGCCCCTGCCAGGAACAGCACAGTGCTGCCCCAGACCCAACCCACAATGGCAGCCCACCCTCCCTCCCACATAGATCTAGGGCCACTTGCCCTCTCAGGGTACACACAGCAGTAGGAGCCACTACCCTCTCCCTCTCCATTTCCCCTGGACAAGTTGCAACTCCATCCTGTGCCTCTCCCCAGCTGGGCAGTACCTGCCCCTGCCACAGTGCCTGTACCAGCCACACTCTCTCCCTTACTGTGGGGGCTTCAATCTGCCTTCCCTATGCCACTTCACTCCCCGCACTGCTCCCCCATCCCCACAACAGACTTACCAGCCAGATACTGTTCTCCATGCTGTGGGACTGCAGAGTGGAATGAGATCGGCATTGAACGATATGGTTCGTTAAAAATTGGCCATCTGTATCAGAAATCCCCCCCCAAAATCTCTATCAATGCACCCTTACACTTCATTATTTGTGTTAATCTCAGTAGTTCTGGAAAAAATTGCTCTGTAGTTGTGAAAGTTACTAGTGTAAAGAGGAGATGGTCAATGCTGGGAATCATCTCTTTCATGAGAAATGTGAAGACGGAATATAAGCACTGTGGGTAGAAAGTAGAAGAATTGTTTTTATGATAATACTAGACAATTGTCCATCAAGAATGGTGGGAGAGAGGGGCTGGGATGGAGTGCTGCCACCTACTGCCCCATGCTGCTGCTGTTCTGCCTCTTGTAGGGAGTGGGGTGGGGGAGCCAAGGCTAGTGCTGCTGGCCTTGGCTCCCATACCCTCTATCCAGTCCTTGGTGTGGCTTCAGAAATATGGCAGTGCTCCTTCACACTTGGAGCACTCCAATTAGCTGTTTCCATCAGCCAATCAGAGTGCAACTAAAGTGTTACAGACAGACAGACAGGCAGACTTAGGCTTTGATATTAGAGTAAAAGAAGGATTCCAGGATAACTCTGAATATCCAGAGTTCCAGGATATGTCTCTAACTAGTGCACTGAGCACATATGTTTTATTGTACAAAGCCTCAAACTCTTATTATAAAAACCAGAAGATGCATTTATCAAGAAAAATAAGATGTTTTAGCTGGCCTTAATGAATTTAAAAATAAAAGTAAATTGATCGAATATTAACTATGTCATTTTGTGACATGTCAGTAATGATATTTAATATGGTGTGTCAAAACGAGTCATAATTATGTTATTGCCACCACTACTAGAAACATAACATAAAAATGTAAAGAAAATATAATAATATATTTTCATTAAAAATGAAATGTCTTTTTACTTCAAAATGACAGTTTGAGGTTTTTAATTTAAATTTACTTTTCCCATGGGAAATTTATTTGAAAATCGTAATATTTTAATGAAAAAAATCTGGTTCTTTTGTAAGTGTGTTTTTCAACAGAAAATCTTTCTGATTAAAACATTTTGAATAACTGCTCTTTATTTGAACCTCACTTGGACAAGAAAAACATCCTACACTTCTTACCATAAGGCCTTCTCCAAAGATTTTTATCTTTAAGAGTATCGTTACTAAAGAGAAAAGGATAGCTCCCCTTTCTTGCATTCCTCAGTAGTGTCTTTATATGTTTGTTTGGGGATGGGGGTGGAGGAGGGGGAATGAATCATCTAGTGCTCCCCAATCAGCTCATCCAGAAGGGTATGAGACTGGTCACAGTTGCTTCTATAGTCAAGAATACTTGTAGCCCCTCTCCCCACACCACTCAAATTTGGTAGACTAATTTTGGAAACTGCACTTCCATACATCTAGACTTGGCACCTTATTTCCTTTGGGGAGCTAACAACAAATGCATTATACAGAGCACCTTGGTAAACAACTTGCATTGTTCAGGATGTTGATCAAAGTAGCTGATGACCTTGACTTGGAACCATAAATCAAAGAGTGGGGTGGGGAAGGAAGGATGATCCTTTGATTCTTCTAAAGTTATGAGAACTCTCTGGAAGAATAATTTTGTCATGGTACAGCACACATTGTAGAGAAGAAACAGAACATTCAGTTGACAGCATTCAGTTGAAAAATAGCTTGATGTGAATATTTGGTTTGTTGTCTTTATTTGCCATAGCTCAGTATATATTATTTTTAAACAGATTAAGCATATTTCTTATGATAAATACAGTAAAAGCTCTGTTATGCGGCATCCCTGGGGTAAAGGGATTGCTGGTTATGTAAAAACTTTGGTTATGTGAAATAACCTGGGAGGGAGAGTGGGGCAGCAGCAGCTTTCCCTCTCCCCCTCCCTCTCCTTCTCCTCCTCCCCCTCCCCTCCCCCTCCTCCCATTGGCTAGAAATTCCGGTTATGAAGTATTTCAGTTATTTAAATGCTGGATAGCAGGGATTTTACTGTACATGGAAGATGGGTAAAATATTGCTTAACTGTAAAATAGTAAGAGAACTTTTCAACTGTGTTCTCTGTAAGAACTGCAAATTTCTTATTTGCCTTAAAAGAAAAGAAATCGGAAATTATGAAAAGCTATCCATTGAGTAATGTTATACCTCAGTTCTAAGGTGCTGAAGTGATTCTAAGTGATTCTATGCATATTTAACAAAAATGGTTTGGCATTTAAACATTTCCCTGCAGCATTATGCAGGTTAAAGGTGAAAAGCAAGATGATTTATTTCTAGTTGTCAAGCACACTAAATCATTGCTGCTACAGCTCACCTAGGAACAAAGCTTATTTGCCATAATTTAGTACTTAGAAAGATAATGCTTTTTTTTTTAAAGCAAAGACGGAAATAGAAGACAAAGTAGGAGGGGATAAAGAAATGGTGTTTTTACTGGAGGGAATTAAAGGCAGGTGCTGCAACCCTATGGTCGCTGTATCTGGGTTTTGAGGCTAACAACTTACTTAGGTGTCAGATTATAGATTCTGGTTCAGCTGAGATGGTCGGAGAGGAGAACAGTCCTTCAGTGGTTCCGAGATCCTGTTGGATATGTCAGCTGCATGGAGAAGATGTGATCTCTTCCATGATCTTATGTGTATACAAACCTGAACTCACCAAAGAGAATAAGACTCAATGGACAGCCCTATCCCTCACAGTGTATCACAACTCAGTTCATCCTATATCCAGAGATTTCCATTCCCAAAGTTCTTAAATAGGAGGCGTTTGTGCTCATTAGTATTTCACTGGACAAGTTCCTATAAACAGGGCCTCTTCCACTCACTAACCACCTTAGAGAACATGTGTTCAACTTAGTACACTACCACAACTTGACTTAAGAACATTCTTTGTCTAGAGATTTTACTGCTCTGTGTGGACATTTCTTCATTTTTAGAGGCTGGTAGTAACAATATGGAACTAGTTTCATCAAATGAGGATCCACAAAAGAAGTCAATCAGGGATGATTTGAGATTCCCAACTATCTTGAGATAATTTAACTTCTTACTGTAAACAATTTCTAATAAAACATCCAGAAAAACAACTGTGGGAAGCCCAACGTACCAAAATAAATCAACTAGGACACAAGGGTAGACTACTGAGAAAAATATTAGCAAAAAAGTTTATTAAAAAAAAAGTGTGATTCTTAAAGAGCTGCAAAGTAGTAGAGAGAGGAAAAAAGGACACAACACTGGTGTGTTACTTCTGTTATGTTTTGTGATAATCACCAAAATTTGCCTACTACTCAGCACTTAAAGTGATTTGTTAGAAAAACTTAAATAGAGAAATGTGGTAGTGAAAACAGACTGTGCACAGGACAAAGAGGATTCCTTGCATTCTTTGCACAATCACACAGTGGCCAGCTTCCAAATGCACCATGTGCTTGTACAAAAATTCAAGGAGATGACTATTAATTTCTGAAGGGCCGCATGTGGCTCCAGAGCCAAGGGTTGGCTACCCCTGCCTTACATAATGAATAAATCATGTAATTTTGGATTTATCTCTTAAATTAACTTAAGTAATTGCAAGATGGCAGGAAATAGAGAGCAAAAAAGTAAGAGTGACGCGTGTTAGGTAAATAGACAAAAGAAGTGAGTACTGAGGAGGGTTTCCAAATGGCCCAGAGTAAAACTGATATTATTTCAAACAAAGAGTGTTAAAAGCTTGATTTTTTTTAAGCTCTCCCACCACTTGCCTCCCTGTCCCAGCTATCAGTCTGGCTGGGGTACCACTCCCACCCGGGGTAGAGAGCATGGAGCACATGAAACCTCAGGCCCCAGTCTGGCTACACAGCAGTTATTGTAGTGGCAGCTGCTTTGGCTCTAACCTGGAAGTCAGGGGTAGCATGTGCTCAGTGTTTTCTGGCCCTAGCTGGAGCCTGAGCTTTAACAGGAAGGTAAGCATTGGCAGTAGGAGGGAAGGAGATGGGGGTGAGGGGAGGATTAGAGGCTCCAGGAGGCAGATGCTCTCACAATGGGTGCAGAGCTCACACAATGTTTGTATGTACCCATAGACTAACTGAATCAGATATAACATTTTCCTGCTGATTCTTTCAGGGGAACTTGTCAGATTGGGCCAAGCTACCCTGCTTTAAGGGTTTGAATAATCTGTCTGCTACATAGTAACACCTGTGTAATGCTGATTAGACCCAAATAAATGTGCCATCCATCTAGATGTCCAGAATGAATTTGGCCTCCAGTTAACTCCAAAAAATTTAAGGCCACTGTTTTATTTTCTGGCTTCTGTGTGAAGAGCAGCAGTGTTTGCATGGTTCTTTCACCCATAAGGAAGAGGACCTAGACAGTATTAACTTTGCTATTTCCTGCGCTTAAAATGTTCATGCTAGTTCTGGCACAGTGACTAGTTCTACACATATTCATCTTTTTAATTATAAGGAAATTGCCAGAAATGGCAATGAATCAGATCACTAGTAATGAGCAATTGAGCTCTTCCAATTTATACCAGTTAAAGACCTGCTCCAACATCTATAAAACAAGAATTAAACTTTAAGTGTTCCTACTATATAAAATTAAATCCATCCGGTAAGTCTCATTCAAGAGGAAATGAGAGGTTCTAGGACTTATTACAAGCCGAGAAGATTTTTTTCCTCCAGCCTCTGTGACCTGTTGAGAATGTGATATGAACACTAACAAAGGAACAAATAAGGAGTACTTTTTAAATAACAGCTTCCTATTTACATGAATTGTAAATATCTATGTTAAAAAGACTTAATCAAGTACCGATAGGCTTCTGAACATGCTTGGGTGGCTTTGTCACTATTATTAATATTTAAAAAATAGAATATGCTATGAACTTTTATAAGTCAGCAATCCAACAATGCCCTCTAGAAGTATTCTATAGTGAAGGAAATAGTTTAACTAAACCTGAATCTAAAATATAATTTTATATAAACTGCTAATGAATAGTAAGTTCCATACTCTGATGTCATTTTTCACACTGATGACATTTATTCTTCTAGTGGTCTCTTCTTATCAGAGGAAATTCCTAAGTCTTGATCACATATTAGCATTGCAGATATGATGAAAATTCATTCAAAAGTAGTTATTTCAGAGTGGGTTATGACTCTTGGGACTGATGCTTGCAATCTGAAGCCAGAATGACAGGATTTAGATGTGGTTAGAACTCCCACTCAAGCTGCCCTGAGTCCTCTTTCTGTATATTACAATTGCTATTTATAAAGCAAAGCAAGACAACAGTAGTCTTTCCTTCCCCCTGTTATTTCTATGATTAAAAAAAATGATTGGGCTTAATGATCCTATTCTATTTCTTACCAGTCATTCTGACTTAACACGCAGTTTCAAGTTTCGCTTGTATACTTATGAATTCATAGGGCTGCACTGGCACAAATTTACTCCTGATGTAAGCAGGTACATCTCCATTAACATTAGTGAAGTTATGACTGATTACACCAAGGTGCTCTGTTTGGCTCATTGCATTTCATTAGTATTGAACACTGTGTTTTTTTGGTGAGGTAATTTTTATCCAATGCCAATTATCTCTGCTGCTCCTGTAACAAAAATATTGGGTGGAGAAGGACCTCACTGTACTCTGGTTGCTTCAAGCTGGCATCTGGGCCTTAGAAGGATCATAGAAGAGCTTGGAGGTTTCCTAGTCTCAAGCTCCAGATTTCTCACTGTTGCCTCATTGAGCAGCTTACAATGTGCAGATAATACATTTAGCATAACTTGACTGCAGCAAAGGTAGCTTTTGCAGAGGCTCTTCCTAGACACTTGTACATGGAGAACTACAAGAAAAGCAACTGACTGGGAGCATCTACATAAGATGCTAACTGTGCAGTAGCCTAATAATACTGAGCAATAGCTTGTCACAGTACAAACAGTGCTAATATGGTACTGCACGCTATTATTAGGCTACTATGCAATAATTTCTATTACTGCACATTTAGTACTTGATTATACCAGTACTAAGTGTAATGCACAGTTACCACTGTGCATTAATGAATGTGTAGATGCACTCGCTGTCTATGATTCTAATTTATTTCTGTTACAGTTAACTTATTTGCATTATAGTCATGCTTTGAAGATTCAATGTGTGTTGCCATCTAATATATAAAAATCAGCATCTGCATATATAAAATCTGCACTTGAGTTGTTTTAATTGATAAATAATAATGATCCCAAAATGGGGCTCTAAAATTCTGAGACCAAAAATATCTTTAGCTTTATAAAATGAAACAACCAATATATATATATAAGAATGAGAATGACTGAGTGCAGCGTGAGTTCCTTCTACTACCATATAAATGCTAATTCTGCTCAAAAATTACAAAACTGGCTGTCTACAACATTATGAACAGTCAGTTGTCACAAGTCCTTCTACAGACCTATCCAATCATGGATTATGGTATTTTATTAAGATTTAAATGAAAACATAGGAAAAGAAAAAAAAAAGTTGCCTGGAACTACAAGGATTTCACAATGAAAAAACATTATAAACATATATAATACCTTGTATTTTCTTCCTACATGCTGTATTTAAAATTAATACAAATTGGAGAATTTTCTCTTCTAACACCCATTAAGAACATCAAGTTCTGTCATCCTCTCCTGACAAAAAACATTTTATTCCAAGAAGTTATTGACCATTTCTCTATTCTTTCTTTACTATAGTCTTAAAGACCAAGCTTTTATCCATCTCTGTCCTCGGAGGGCAAACATCATCCAATCATTTTTTAGGAAGACCGCTTTATCCCAATGTGACAAAAGCAAATTGTTCATGTTTTTTAAAAAGATGGTAAAAATGAAAAAGAAGATGTATTGGGTACAAAAAAAGTGTATTAACTGGCAAAATCAAACCCCAATAAAAATATCACAAACTGTCAGATACCCCAGGCTTTTGTTCTCAGTCTGGCACAGGAAAAAGAAAAGAAAAAGCATTTAAAATGTTCTTGTATTTACACTGGATTCTTCAGTTTCACAGAATTGCCTTTAACTAAATAATTAATCATGATTACTAACAAATAAGTTAAATGTGAGGAAGAAAATGAAGAAAAGAGAATCACCATCAGTAAGCAGAGTACAAAATACAGTTCAGAAACAAACAACTAGGTTTGTGGAGATATTGTCTAGAACATTGAAAATACCTCCAGCATATCTCCAAATTAAGGTGATTTGGGAATTTAATGGATTTCATAGACATAGATATTAGGGCTGGAAAGGACCTCGGAAGATTATCTAGTCCAGCCCCTGCCCCAGGGGCAGGAAGTCGGCTGGGGTCATAGGATCCCAGCAAGATAAACATCCAAATTTGAAGACATTCAAAGTAGGTGCTTGAATCACCTCCGATAGCAGGCTATTCCAGACCTGGGGGGCTCAGACAGTAAAGAAATTATTCCTTATGTCCAGCCTGAAATGGTCTTGCAGGAGTTTATAACTGTTCGACCTTGTCATCCCTTAG
>JAGPOW010003245.1:465199-507147 GCA_030014935.1 Caiman crocodilus
TCCAAGACCTTGCCCAGGATAGAGGTCAGGCTGATGGGCTTGTAGTTTGCCAGATCCACTTTCCTCCCTTTCTTGAAGATAGGCACCACATTAGCCTTCTTCCAATCTTCAAGCACTTCACCAGAGTGCCTGGAGTTCTTGAAGATCCATGCCAGGGGTTAGCTATGATGCCCGCCAGCTCCTTGAGTACCTTAGGATGTAGATTGTCAGGGCCAGCTGATTTGAAGGTGTTCAGCCTCTCAAGGTGTTCCTTCATGAGGTCAGCATTGATGGACAGCAGGGAATCTCCCTTACCTGGACTTCCCTGTCCGATAACAGGCATGGGCTTCCTGTGGGACTGATGAAAGACCAATGCAAAGTACCAGTTTAATAGTTTGCCTTTTTCCTGAAGGTCAGTTGTCAGTTGTCCCATCTGGTTTAGCAGGGGTCCAATGTAGCCCTTGCTTTTCCTCCAGCTCTACACATATCTGAAAAAGGACTTTTTATTGTCCTTGATACTTGTAGCTAGTTGGAGTTCAGTTGCAGCCTTTCCTGGTTCATTCTCTGCAGGACCAGACCAGTGCAGAATATTCCTCCTTGGATGTGAATCCTACCCTCCATCCTTTGTAGGCCTTTCTTTTTAGCCACAGGAGGTCTGCTAGTTCCCTAGGGAAACAAGGGGACTGCTATGCCCTTTTGCTGTCTTTCCTCCAAGATGGAATAGCTTGAACTTGTGTATTGAGGATTGCTCTCTTGAGGAGCAACCACTCTTCTTGAACTCCCTTCCCCTTGGGTTCATGGTCCCTTAGGGCCTCACTGACAAGCCTCCTGAGCTTGTCAAAGTCAGCTTTCCTGAAGTCAAGGACTTCTGCATTGCTTACTGACTTGCCAGCTTTACAGCAGATGGTGAAGGTGATCAGCTCATGGTCGCTGTCACCCAGCTTCCCATCAATTGTTAGGTCACTGATTAGGTCATCCCCCATTGCTCTGGTGAGGTTGCCTTGTATATTAAAGATATATCCCTTTATTTGGATGCAGATCCTATAGGGATGCACTGTAGTTTGGGCAGTTCTGGCTGATAAAATCTAGAAACACTTCTTTCTCATTTACTTCAGTTCTTAGTGGGGGGAAAAGTATTAAGAATCTCCACTGCCAGGAAAATTCATAATTAAGCTGTTGACCAATGGGGCACATCCAGATGAGCACACACATGCATTTCCTGAGAAGAAATAGCAGTGGTACAGTTATGCCACTGCTACTTGTCCCTGGAAAATGCCTGTGCATGGTACACAGCAAGTTGCCCCACATAGGGTAGGAGAGACTGGGCCAGCACCTGGGCTGGCTCCAGCAGCCTTACCTGGTATTCTGGGAGCCTCCTGGGGCTTCAGCAGTAGCTATCTAGGCATGCAGAGCCTAGCTGCAGGCGAAGCATGGCTGCAGCTGGCCAGCCTCTGGTTTTGGGTGGCACACACTGCCTCCATGTGCACTGCCCCCCTTTTTTCTAACATTTTTTTCTGCCACTAGGATCCCCCAGTGTCAAAAAAACCCATCCTGTCACATTACAAATTAGCAACCTGCTAAGTGCCTGCAAGTGCGGCGCATGCAGTTTGCAGTGCTGCAGTTGAGGCATAAAAGATATCTAGCTATGTAGCCAAGTAGTCCAATTAATGACATATTTTTTAAAATGTTCTGTTAAATAAACAACCAGTAACAAAGAAGACTTAAAACCCATATATGCTACACTCTCAAGTTAGGTCATCTTAAGAATATCTTACAGATGGCCACCCAGTTAGGGAAATCTTACCCAGTTTCAGAGAATACATATGTTTGAAGTTACACATTACACTTAGATCATAATAAATCTGTGAAATATTAAGTAATGTTGAAGTTAGATGTGCTGTGAGCAGTCACGTGTTAAGGATTAATACCACTTCTTCCCTGCACAACTTGGACTTGCCATAAGAAGGTTGACAAGTGGGGGTGTGGCTAGAAGAAACGACACCTGGGTTCTATCTTTGCTCTGGGTAAGGGGAAGGGGGGGCACTGGAAATGGTGCATCCTGGGATTCTGGAAGACCCCATTATAGTAAATAAATAATCATAAAAAAAACCAAACTATAAAGCACCTTTGACTGGGCCAAATTGCAGCTGAAGAGGCAGGTATGCCCTTTTCCTCTCGATAGGCAGCTCCCTGCTGAGGCAACAGTGTTTCTTTGCTGCCTTCTGTCTGGCAGCTAGTCTGAGTTCAGCTGCCTGAGATCTATCAGCTGCATTTTCTCTCCTTAGAGTAATAGAGACCTCCAGGATCTCTGTAACACAGAGGTTCTTTTCTGATCCCCTCCAACATGTTAAACAATGGCAGTTTGAAAACTGGAAGACTATTACCATGTAACTGAACTTGGATAAAAAAGAAAAACAATATAAAATAAAATAAAACAAAACAAAAAACCACTCTACTTTTCATTAACTTGGGTGGAAAAAAGTACATAGTGTAAAACTCGCTTTAATATCTTAGAAAAGTCAGTTACTTTTATTCACAGCAATGCATGCTAGGACAAGCCCTAGGAAGCAGAAACTAGAATAATTTGAGCTTTAAAAAGTATTTACACTGTTTATTTGGTTCAACTCTTCATCTGACAAATATAATCAGAACTTTTTTAATTCCATAAATGAATTGAAATGCCTTAAAATGCAGCAGCAGGCCCTCCACTCCTATTCTCACTCAAGCCATTTTTATTGAAAATAGATTTTTAATTACATACTTGACCTCTGCACAGAGCATTTCCTGGACAGTTGATGACCAGCTGGAGTTAATGATCTTTGGCATTATAACAAAGTATCAATCCTCCCAATGACTATTAATCCTAGGGAAATAGCTGTGTGCTCCCATTGTAATTGACTGTATGAATGCATTGCATTTGAAAATAATCACATACACATAATCTTTTTCCAGATAGATAATATTCATTTAGAAACCAATTACATATAATTTATAGGTACAAAAACTACTCTAAATAATGCATGTAGCAAACAAACAAGTGAAGGCAATTGACAGACATGCATATGTTTATAAAGCATATTGACAAAATTGTATGTCACAGGGAGAACCTCAGAAATGTTGCAGGTTCACCTCAGCTAGAATTTCAGAAATGTAGGATCCTCCACTCTTTTCAGACTTCTTTGGAAGACAGTATACTTGAGTGTACTATCAGCAGACAAATGCAGTGCTGGCCATCCCAATACAATTCATACCTTTATACCTTTGGCTTATTTTGTTGTAGTTTTTGCTGAAAAAAATGGCAGCTAGAAAACTTTAAGCAGAGGAGGAAGAGGAGGCCTTGTGTTGATTAGAGCCTTCCCCTGGGAGGCAAGCCATGTGTGTGGTTTCAAATTGCTTCAGGCAGAGAAGCAAATAAACCAATCTTTCTCACATCCTTGGTAAGTCTGCTGACCCATGACTTAGGGGATAAATGTGAACTGTCACCAGCAGCAACAGTTTTATGAATCTAGCCCTCTATTTCCTTTCCTTACAACTTTCATTTCAGGTCATGTCCCTTAAGTTTAGCTTGGTTTGGCTGCTGAACTGAAAGAAAGCAGTTATTCATAAGGTCCTAGAAAACTGTCTGCCTGCTTTCAGACCTATCCAATTCTTCTTCCCGATTTCTTTGGTGTCCTTTTAATGTTATCCCTTATCCTATATTTTTCCTCCAACTCCACTTTAACCAGAATCTCCACTCTCTGACCATTTTCCCCATGTCTCCTTACATCTTCTCTTCTCCACAGACTGTGCACACAGTGAATCTCTAGATCTCTAGAGCTGGTCTTAGGGATGGGTGATGTGGGCGACCACCCAGGGTGCCGTGGTCAGGGGAGTGCCACCACATACACACAGACAAACACACATATGAGCAGTCCATGCTCACAGCAGTGCTGTCTCCTTCGCTTCCCTGCCTTGTCCTGGCATATCCCTGCTCCAAGGAGATGGAGCAGTGCTTAGCCAAGCCCACCTGCCACCTCTAGCCACTGCTCAGGAGGAGCCAGGATGGACAGTGCAGAAGGTAGCAGTGGTGCCTGCCCACCTCCCTAGCTGGCACACCATGCTGCTCTGCCTACCTGCTGGACTGCATCCCATGCCCCTGCTTGCCTGCCTGTGCCTGCAGCAGCACTGCTGACTTAGGAGGGTGCCAGGGGGTACAGGAGGGGGCCACCAGGAGGGCACTGGGGAGAGGGTGCCAAAATATAAGTTTGCCCAGTGTGCCATTTTCCCTAGGACCAGTTCTGTTCAATATCTTCCCTTTTTGAAATCTCCTGCTCTTGTGTGCTCCTTTCCCTACTATGTTTTCTTTCCTAAAGTCTATTTTAAGTCCCTTTCAATTAGGGTGGGAAGTACATTGCCCAAAAAGCTGCCCTTTGGGCTGGAAGGCTATAATGAGTGTTCTGTTAATCTGAATTTTCTCCTGCTCACTTCAGAGAGACAGTAAATTCTGTGCGCTTGGGCTCCTGAGGACACACCTCAACTAAATCTGTAACAGTGGCTAGAATAAACTTTACAATGAAACAAAAACAATGAATCTTAGGTGAGTGAATTGTTTATAGGCAATAGAATCTCCCATCTAAAGACTCAAATTCAAATACTGCTGCAGGGTCACCAGTGAAATTGATAACGTCTCTGACCCTAGCTTTCATTCCAAAACCACCTCACAGTTTAGCATGATCGACTGGAAGACTGCTCAGGCGGCCTAGGGCTAGGATAGTAAGTGATTTTTTGGATAACTGTTGAAATCCAATGGCAGAGTAATATGGGGAAGCCTGTAGGGTCCTGATTTGCACTTTGATACACTGCTGGTATTTGCCTCTCACTTCCAGGTGCATTACAATTCCCACTTCTGTTTGTGAAAAAAATCAAGTCCCATATCAAAAATACACAAACCAGACTGAAGGAGTCATTACAATCCTAGAATATATATATTTGGCTTAGGAAAGAACTAGGGGTCCTTTCAATCTTTCCCAACATGCTGATTTATTGTGCTTTTGGTTTCAGCTACTATCAGAATGAAATAGCTGCTAAGAATCTTCTTTTCAATTTCCCGCAGGTACATTCTTAAACTTTTTGAAATTTATGATTAGTTTTATCTAGCATGCAATTGGGGAAGTCACACATTGGCAGAATATGGTTAATTTATATTGAGATTTCATTAAATATCAGGTTAGTTTTTGTTAAATTAGGAATATTCTGCAAAGGGCTGACTTACCAAAGTCCACTGGAGCAGTGGATTTCCTCCATAGGTTATTGCTGTCACTCAGTCTTCTTATCTTTGAAAAGTGACAGTTCGGGCAAAGCAGCTCCATCACAAGTGCTTTCTAGAGCATAGATAGAGGAATAATTAGAAGGAAAAAAGCAGAAATGATTCACTTTTCCTTTTATGCTATATAGGGGAGAATAATAAAGTTATTATTTGCAAAATAAATAATACTCTGTAATTAGTTCTAGGGTGATAATCTTACTGTTGGATAGATTTTAAACCTGATTTACACTGTTACCCTCCAGTTAAGCAAGAGAATTTGAATAAGTGGCTACTGCAATGTTCTGTCAGCTGAAAGGTTAAGATGTAACTGGGGCCATTGCATCTGGTATGTAAGGTGCAGGTAAGAATAGAAACTGAGCATGGCTCACAGAACCTGATGCATCTGAAAATGAACATTCTCAAACTGGAGACCTGGTATCATCAAATATCATCATAACTGTCTCCATGAAATGCTGAATTATCTTGATGATTCAATAATATTTTAAACAGTTTTAAAGACTTAACTCCTAAACTCAGTTGTAAGGTTCTGATGAAAGATTTCATGTATGGCGTGATACAGGTAAATATTTTGATAACAGTAGAAAAAAATACCTGGATTTCTTGGCCATTATCAAGAATTATTTAATGATGACTTTTAAATATAATTATCTTTCTTGTCAGCTTGGACTTGATAATGAAATCCTGCAATAAATTTCTCATTCTCAAAGAGCAAAATAACACACAAAAAGGGAAACAAAACAACAATTATATAAAACATCATTAAATCACTATGCTTTTCTGAATGTTAGAACAGAAACACCTATTTAATAATAATAATAATAATAAAGTCATCTGATGGTATCCCTGACTTTACTGGGCAATGGGTTAATTCACATAAAATCCTTTTTCCAACTTTAATTGTAAGACCTTGTTTTATCCCATCAGCCACCATTTTATCATAAAATGTCCTAATTTTTTCCAGTTCTGAAAAAAGCTCTCATTTATTCTGCATTTACAACTATAACCCTTCAGGTTTTTTGCTTCACAGCCACAGTCTTTTCCTGGGAGCAGGTCTAGATAGGTGTCCAGATAGTATGGTGGTCAGTTACTATGGTGATGAAAGTGGTAGAAACCTAGAGAGAATAAAATAGAACAGAATTCCTGAAACACCAGCCAATCTCACAACTTAATCAGCTGGAAGGATTGCTGCTTAGGGACACAAGTCCTCTTTTCCTCTGAGGAAATGAGCACAGTTTTTGTCTTTAGCTTTCCAGCCTGATAAGCAAGAAACTAGGTCCATAAAATGCTGGAGAAGAATAAGAACAAGACGTCTGAATTTCATATGAGTTGATATGCTTCTGAAGCTAGTGGCTCTTATGCATCAAATATGCATTTCAATCTCATAGCAAGACAGCTATGGTAATTACCTTTTGGTATTATTACTTCAGGTGCCTAATCCTTTTCAAGGCAAACTTGTAACACAGGAGACACCTTGATTTTATTTTGTTTTCTAGTAATAGCCCAAGAGTCTCTGATTATATATAATTCACTCCTGTACCAGGCTAATGTGATAGTGACAATCTACAAAGGCATTTGCAGAACTTATCTGTCCGTAGTAAGGATAACTTGGTTAATGTCCTCATCCTTCTTCTGTATTCACTTTGCAGGAGGCTCCGCTTTGATTTGAAGAAGACAGTAGGATAATATTAAACCACACGCAAGCGTTCAATCTGTATTCAAGTGCTACTCTGCAAAATTACTCCTTTGCTGTCTAGTAAGTAGCTGTAGAAATGCAAAAAGATGTGTGCTTCTTTGGCTAAGTACAGGTGTTCAAGAAACCCATGACAGAAGCACTCTAACTTTTAATCTTTACTCTAAGCACCCACATTTAAGTCAGGAGAAAGAAGAACATGTATTACCCCTTGTGGGGGTGGTGGGCAGGGGGCAGTTTGGAGCCTGCCTGCATAGTCGAAAAGAAGCAGGTAAGGGGGAATCTCTCATGCCTCTCAGCATGCCTTGTGTGCTGCCTAGGTAGCTGATGATTTCCTAGCATATGCACCCTGTGCCTTGTGCCCACCAAGGATGTGTGTGTGGGAGGAAGAAGGTTGGGAGGGTGTCCTGGATAATAATTTGGGGGTGGGGGCAGTATGTCTCAGACACCTGGGTTCTGTGTATGTGTGTGAGTGTGTTCTGGATGCCTGGGTTCTGTCTGTGTATATATGTGTGCCCCCCAACACAAACACACACACACACACAGAACCCAGGTGTCCTGGAGACTTGTGCACATGCACACACATACTGAGGCATGACTGGGACACTGATTTCTATGCAGCTAATGAGAACAATTCTCACCTCTTGTACAACTTCCCATTTCCATGATTTCATCATTGATGATGTCACTGACCCTCACCCCCCTAATACTCATCAAAGGCCCAACCTATCCCTTCCCATCCTAGCTCATGAGGCCCTATGAGCAGCAGCTGGACTGCTGGAAGGAGCACTGCAACTATGAACCAGGCTTGACACTGTAAGCATACACGGTGAAGGGATAGGGGAGAGGTTCAACCCCCTTCTGATGTGTGTGGCCTGAGCCCCATACCACAGCAGGCTACTGAGATCTGCAAAGCCCTGGATGACTGTCT
Organism: Caiman crocodilus; assembly: GCA_030014935.1. Classification (NCBI taxonomy): domain Eukaryota; kingdom Metazoa; phylum Chordata; order Crocodylia; family Alligatoridae; genus Caiman; species Caiman crocodilus. The sequence goes on from JAGPOW010003245.1 coordinate 473,105, forward strand.
CCTTACCTGTGTGGACTGGAAGCCCTCCCTGGATGAATAAATCTGGAGGGCTTCACATGCCCACACCCTGGCACTAGGCCATGGGTCTCCTCCAACAGGCTCCTTTAGCCTGGCACCACAGGCACTGTTGCCCACAATCCAGGCTGCTCCAGCACCACCTCTCTTCCCCTCTTTCTGTCCTACCTCCCCAGAGGCACATACCATGGTGCAGGGGAATGCAGCAGGATGAAGAGACATGCCTCAGTTTAAAACATTGTGGTTGCCAAACTTTTTCTGTGTTTAATAAAGAAAACCTGTGCAATGTTGCTCATGTCTCAGCTTGGTACCGCCTCTCAGTTAACATAATAAAGCAAACCTTTGGTGGCTGTGGGAGGGATGGTGTTAGGAATCTGGGGTGACAGAATGTGGAAGAAGGTTTGGAGTCAGGGGAAATGTCACAGGGCTTGAACTCAACAAACATGAAACCTTGGAGAAAACACATGAGGAAGAGGGCTTTGGACCTGGCACCCTACTTTCAGGGGTCTGGAGTCTAGAACAGTGACTTCTCCATGAAGGAGCTGGGCACCTGCATAATTCTATATCCAATGTCTGTCAAAGAGAGCTGTGGGCTGGCAGGCCCATAGTGGGTGCCAAAGACTGCTAACCATTTCATAGAGGATGCCCTGGCCCCTCAGCACATGAGGCCATGTCTCTGCCTTCAAGGACAATAGATCCATGACCCATGCCAACATGCTCATGTCAGCAGCCAGCCTGAGACAGGAGGCTGCCTATTCCCACCAAGGCTGTGGTGCTTCCCCACAGTGAGACTCAGGCCAGGATTGGGGCCACAGGGAGCTTAAGAGCTCCCCCAGGGGCCTCCTAGTGCAGGTGGTGAATGAGCTGGGGATGCTAGGCTCTGCTGCCAAAAAGTCCCCCAGGGTCTGCCTGACTCAGAGGGCTGGTGGGTTGTGCTCTTTTGCACATTCTGAATGTTCCTATGCCCTTTTGGGGCTGGCCTGGAGCTTCTTGGGTGGGGGGATAGATATGCTTATGGGGTGACTGGCAGTGATCCAAGACTTTGTGGTTTGACTACCTATCAAGGCACTGTGAGTCTGAGCTCTGTTTCAGGGTGTCACCTCCAAACAATTCAGCAGCCTAGGTGTAAGGACCCTGTGGCCAATCCATTTCCCCATGTGATTTTAAAAGAAAGAAGTTTATGGAGGAGCAGAGCTCCCAGTCAAGGCTTGGAAGTAGTTTGGGTGCATGTGTGTATCTAGCTCACATGTGCCCCCTTACCTACACTCACTGGCAGTTGAGAAGGCGGCAGCAGCAGCAGTGGAGTCAGCAGTTGATCCCACACAGGTAAGTGAGTAGAGTGAAGGGAGCTGGCACAGCTGCAGTGGATCCGGAGGGGGAGTCCCCCGGATTGCCCTTAAGTGAGTCAGCAGGGAGCCACGCTCCCAAGCTGTGTGCAAACAGAGCATGCAAACAGGTGCTCTCTGAAAGGACATACTGGCATTTGTGCTGGTGTTCGTGCAAGGCAGGTATGCAGCAGTAGCCAGGAAGGAGTCTCCAGAAACAGAGAAAGGAAGACTCACAGCTTCATGGACATGGTAAGGACATGGAGAGCAGCTGCTAGGGACCCCACCCCAGTGGTGTCACCTACCCTGGGTTCCTCTGAGGCCTCCACCCAGACAGAGCCCATGGTGAGGTCTGCAGCCCCCTCCCCCCCATCTGTGGGGGCTGCCTGATGGGGACCCAGAGGCCACAGGTGATAGAGGGGTCTGGAGGCTCCTTTGCCTATCCCTTTTGAGCTTGACTTTGGGCCCTGGAGGAGCAGGTGAGGGAACTTCAGGCTGAGGTGAGCAGGCTACGGGGGATCAGGGTTGTGGAGGACAACATTGACACGTATTTCTGTTCTCTGCCGGATCAGTTTTCCAGCATACAAAACCTCCTGGGAGAGATGCACAGCAGAGGAATGGTAGAAGATGCCCTCCAGAACCAGGGCTGCTTGGGCTAGCATGCTGGTGGTTCCTCAGGTACAACTGGGGAACAGATACAAGGCCTTGGCAGCCTTAGAGAAGGTCGAAGGGGATGCCTCCAGAGGGAACGGTGCCACTCTATGCACGGCATGGTTTGAGCAAGGATGGAACACCATGAGGAAGAAACACTGAATCCTCATCATCAGAGACTCCATCCTAAGGGGAATTGAGGGTCCCATCTGCCAACCTGATCACATGGCATGTGAGGTCTGCTGCTTTCCTGTGGCTCGGATTCAGGATGCTACAGAAATGATCCCGGATCTCATTCAACCCTTGGACCAGTACCCCGTAGTCCTAATTTATGTGAGAATGAATGACGTGGTTGGGAGTAGTCCAGACTGCATCATGAAGGACTACAAGGCCCTGGGGCCAAGCTCAAGATGAGGGTGCAGGTGGTACTCTCCTCTATTCTTCTGGTAAGTAGACATGGATGAAGCCATGAGGCCTGCATTAGGGTGGGCAACCAGTGGCTTCGGAGTTGGTGCTACCAGGCAGGCCTCGGGTTCCTTGACAACGACCCACATTTTTGCGCAGGGGGCATGATTGGGTGGGATGGACTTCACCTCTCCCTTGAAGGAAAGTATGTCTTTTCTTCCAGGTTGGCTGATTTCATATGACATAGTTTAAAGTAGCTTCGCTGGGGGATGGAGCCAAAGGGGATCATGAGGACACTTCCCAGCCAAGACAAATGACAAGCACAAGAAATACTGAGGTAATTGACAGTTGTCTGGATAGTCCTAGAATCAAGGGGGTGGTGCATGCACCCATAGGAGGCCTTAAATGCCTCTACACTAATGCTCATAGTATGGGGAACAAGTAGGTAGAACTGGCCCTCCTGCTAGCTAACACAAACCTGGACATAGTGGGGCTCACTGAAACCTAGTGTGATTCAACCCATGATTGGGTGGTAAACATTAAGAGCTACAGACTGTACAGACAGGATAGAACAGGGAGGAATGGCAGAGGTGTGACACTCTACATCAAAGAGCAATACACATCCTCAACAAACAGCATGGGGTCAGAGGAGGGGCAGAGTAAAGTGCTCTGGGTAAGAATACATGGGGGTCATGGGGAAAGGGACTTAAGGGTGGATGTCTACTAGAGAGCATTCAACCAGGGAGAAGAACTGGACCAGGAATTCTCAGGTCAGCTCACAGAGGCAGTTAAGTCAAGGAATGTGGTCATCATGGGTGACCTAAACTACCAAGATGTTTGCTGGGAGGAGCAGTCAGTCAGGTCTGACTGCTCACATAGGTTTCTAGCCAAGATACAGGACCTCCACCTAACCCAGGAGGTGCACAGTCCCACCAGGGGAAATGCCTTGCTGGACCTGGTCCTGGCTACAGGTGATGACTTGGTGAGGGGACTGCAGGTTCTTGACCAGCTGGGTGATAGCGATCCTTGCCAACTGGAATTCTCTATCCAGCACAGGGTGTCAAAGGTCTGCAGCAAGGCAGTAGCCCTTGACTTCAGGAGGGCTGATTTTCAATGAGTTAATGAGATTAGTCAGAGAGGCACTGAGGTTCCCAGAGGATAAGGGAGTTGCGAGTCCAAGAGGAGTGGTCGTTCCTTAAAGAGACGATCCTCTGAGCCCAAAGGATGACAGTCCCAACGCGAATCAAAGGAAGCAAGAGTGCTCAAAAGACCCCATGGCTCACCAAAGGCATTCAGGAATGTCTGAAAGCTAAAAAGGAGGCGTACATCCATTGGAAGGGAGGGGCTATCATCAAGGAGAATTATACCTCCATTGCTTGAGACTGTAGGAGGATTGTTAGGAAGACTAAGACAGAGACGAAACTAGGGCTAGAGACTAGGATCAAAGATAACAGGAAATCCTTTTTTAAATACATAGGGAGTAAAAAGAAGGCACCAGGTAATGTGGGGCCCCTGCAAGCCCCCTCCTTGCAATCTGGTTGTTGCACTAGACAATAAAGCTGACCTGGACAATAAAGCTGACCTAACAAATTCTTTGCCCCCATTTTTCTAAGCAGGACCAGGACATCTCCCCCACTGGGATTCTGGATGGATTTAGGAGAGGCGCCGTCAGACCCAGGGTCAGGGAGGATCTAGTCAGGGAACTTCTGATGGGGCTGGATGTGTTTAAATCAGAAGGTCCAGATGATCTCCATCCCAGAGTGCTGAGGGAATTGGCATGGGTCATTGTGGGATCCCTAGCATGGCTTTATGAGCACTCGTGGTGCTCTGGCCAAGTTCCAGAAGACTGGAAAAGTGCCAATGTGGTCCCCATTTTCAAAAAAGGAAGGAAAAAGGACCCAGGTAACTACAGGCTCATTAGTCTTACCTCAGTCCCAGGGACGCTCTTTGAGAAAATTACGCAGGAGCACATCTGCGAGGGACCAGCAGGGGAGAATATGCTCAGGGGCAACCAACATGGATTCATTATGGGCAGGTCCTGTCAGACCAACCTGGTTGCCTTTTATAACCAGGTCACAAAATCCTTGGATGCAGGTATCATGGTGAACGTAGCCTTCCCGGACTTTAGGAAAGTCTTCAACATTATCTCTCACCCCATTCTCATTAAAAAATCAGGTGACTATGACATTGATGCCTACACAGTCAGGATGGGTGGCAAATTGGTTAGAAGGCCACACCCAGAGAGTGGTGGTGGATAGGTCATTTTCGACCTGGAGAGATGTGGACAGTGGAGTCCCACACGGCTCGGTCCTTGGGCCCGTACTGTTCAACATCTTTATCAGTGACCTGGATGAGGGGGTGGAAAGCACCTTGTTCAAATTCACAGATGACATTAAGTTGTGGGGAGAGGTGGGCATGCTAGAAGGGAGGGACAGGCTACAACTGGATCTGGACAGGTTACAGGGGTACGTGGATGAGAATAGGATGGGATTCAATACTGACCTACGGAGAAAGAATCAGCAGCATTCCTGTAGGCTGGGGAACTCCCTTCTCATCAGCACAGTGGCAGAAAGGGTTCTTGGAATTATTGATTCCAAGATGAACATGGGCCCCCACTGTGAGGACATGGTCAGTAAGGCTAATCACACCTTGTCAGGCATCCACAGATGCATCATGAACAGGTCCACACAGGTGATCCTCCTCTTCTATGTGACGTTGGGCAGGCCACAGTTGGAGTACTGCATCCAGTTCTAGGCACCACACTTCAGGAGGGATGTGGCCAGCATTGAGAGGGTCATATGGTCTGGAGGCAACAGGGCATGCCCTATGAAGAGAGGCTACAGGACCTGAATCTGTTCAGACTCCACAATAGAAGGCTGAGAGGGGATCTGATGGCTATCTATAAACTTACCAGAGGGGACCTGAGGGGAATGTGACAGTCTCCATTCCCCCGAGCACTACTAGGAGTAACTAGGAATAAAGGCCACAAGTTGCTTGACAGTAGGTTCAGGCTAGACATCAGGAGGCACTACTTCACAGTCTAGGATTCAGAATCAACTTCTAAGTTAAGTGGTGCTCGCTCCTACCTTGGCGGTCTTCAAAAGGATGTTAGATATTCACCTATCTGGGGTCATTTGACCCCAGCATTCTTTCCTGCCCATGGCAGGGGGTTGGACTTGATGATCTGCTCAGGTCCCTTCTGACCCTACCATCTATGAAACTATGAGGAGGTCTGGGACACAGATAAGGAGAAATAATCTCACCTCATTACCAGCTTCATTAGAAACTGCAACCCTTCAAGAAGATAAGGAAGCAGGACTATTCTAGTTTTGGAACTAAAACTGTATGCCAGGTTCAGACCCAAGACTGTAATGCAAACACTCCCTCACACACTTAAATTGAAATTTCATATTGAAGGCTTTATCCCTGCTCTACATGAGAGTGATTTTGGAATGGACTGGGCAAGTCCAGAGAGTTTTTGGTTTAGAGTTGAGTACTAACGTAGGTCTTAAGCAAACACACACTTGGTTTGAATAAAATACTGTTTGCATCAGATTATTAAAGAATACTTCTTAGTATAAGAAGTATAAGTATTACTGCCTCAGATGCATCTGAAATCACTTTGGAGAATTCAAGATGGAGAACATAGATATTACAGATTGCAGATACCAAAAAGAAGAACTAGATTTTGCTTTTTTGTTATTTTTACCCTGCAAAAATCTTCAGAGGAGGAAAGTGAAGTGCTATTAAAATATTTCAGGCAGGATTTTACTTCCTATTTTACACTCACACACATAACTGGCTCTTATTCTTATTTTCTTTCCAGTTGTATAGGGCTCAGCAGCTTTACCTGATAAGCCTTAGTTGGCTTCATTCACCCCTGCATGTGATATCTTCTCTCACCCCCTCAGTGGGACTCACTGGGAACGAGTGGGGTGGCTATGGTTAATTTTCAGGTCCCTGCAGCAGAAAACACACAATGGGAGTGTTATTGCCCAGAGTGGAATAATTCAATGCCTTTTAAAAACTACAAATATTTTCTTGGTAAACAGTGTAATTTTTCTATCCTGGGGGATCAGGGCACAGTTACCTGACCTACAGACACACAATGCCTCTGACTGGCCAGAAATGCTAGGGTGTCAGCTAATTAGGCAATTAAAAAGAACCGATGGAATAATAATGACACAGTACATAACACCTGGAGATCGAAAGTAATCCTTTCTGGAAAATAGGATGTCCTGGCTATCTCTATTCACTAAGGCCTCAGAGAGTGACCCTGTTTGTCTGGTAGCTTCCAAAATTCTGTACAAATTTTAGGGAATCTTCTGGGTTCAAAAGGGAAAATCAAATCACTGCTTCTTTGCAGTCAGCAGATTGGGAAAGTGGAGAAAGAGTTTCCTCTCATATGTGTATATATCTCCAGGAAAAATGACAGCTGAACAATGGTAACTAATAAAACAAACAAATTTAGAGCGTGACAAAAAACAAACACAAAACAAAACAGAACAAAAAACCTAGCTGCTCTATGTATGTATCTAAGGGAATCCCAGCAGCATGCCTCAAACTTTATAACAGACTGTCTGAACCAGCTTTCTATCAAGTGCACATGGTTCCAAACTAGTACTCAAGTGACCACAATTATTATAAATTGACTTTAAGATATGAGAACAGAGAAACACTCACACACTCAGCTGCTTTATGGACCATGGGCCAATGATATACATCCAAGATTTTTGCAACTTTTTGTCTCAAAAACTCATTGGTTTCTGGTCCTGCATCCTGTACTGAGCACAGGAAGTGTAAGTGCTTCTCACAGTCTACAGTTTACACAATGCATTCAGTTTCTGAAGACAAGTTGGAAAGTACTGGTGGTACATATTAGTATGCATAGGTGTGCTGATGTACACTTTGGGCATATTCAAGTACATTTTTTACTTTCATTAGATAGCTTGTCCATTGCCAGAAATCACTGCAGATGAATCAATTGTTAAGACAAGTTAACTATGAGCAGAAGCACAATAGCAGCATTCAACACTTGCTCACCTGCACCCATGACAATATGTAATAAGAGAAATTCAACAATAAGTTTTCTTTGTATAGATGGATATATGCTCCCTGGAGGGAGGACATGGGCCAGTCTGGCAACAGAGACTTTGCTGATTCTTATTAGCAGGGATCCTGGTTTTCCCTGATAAAAAATTGCAAATTGTCTGATAAAAAATCACAAATTCTTTGATAAAAACCCCAAAATCCATTTTTAAACTTACCCCCCAAAACCCTCCCCTAGTCATGCTGGTGCCTCTCATTTCCCCCCACCCCACCCCACCCCACCCCCACCCCCCAGCCCCGCTCCTGACTCCCACCACAACAACCCTCTAGCCCTATTGGAGCCCCAAACTCCCCCCACACTCTCCCCACTCTGCTCATGCCCCTCACTCCCCCCACAACAACTCCCAGCCCTACTGGTGCCCCTCACTCCACCAACAACAGCCCCCCAGTCCTAGTGGTGTTCCCCAATCACCCCACAGCTCCCCCAGCCCTGCTCGTGCCACTTATTCCCCTCACTACAGCCCCCCCCCAGCTCTACTGGTACCTCTCACTCCCCCACACACTCCCCACACTGCTCGTGCCCCCTATTTCCCCCACAACAGTCCTCCAACCCTACTCATGCCCCTCATTTCCACATGCCCCCAGCCCTGTTCTTGCCTCTCACTACTCCCACAACAGCCCCCGAGCCCTACTGGTTTCCCTCACTCTCCCCATAGCAGCTCCCCATCCCTGCTCATGCCCCTTGCCCCCACCTACAGCCCATCTCCCAGCCATGCTGGAAGGGCCCCAGCTGCCAGGGCTAGGGGGCCAGGGACCCAGATCTGCAGCTGCCTGCCCTCAACAGAAGGCAGAGGCTGCTGCAGCAGAAGGAGCACCAAAATGGCTCTCCACTTCTGCCTGCTTACTGTAGGCTCAGGCAGAGGCAGGGGCAGGACCAGCTTCCAGCCCCACTCCAGCCCAGCTGGTGCCCCTCTGCCATGACCGGTAACCCCCCATCACTGCCAGAGGGGGCCCCCAGCCCCCTGCAAGTGCCACTTATCTCACAGGCTTCAGGAAGAACAGTGAGCTTGAGACGAACCTTGGCTGAGTGAGAGCTTTGGGTTTTGCCCTTGCCCTTCTCTCTCCACTTCCAGACAGGGTTGGGGGTTTTCCCCCCTTTTTGTAATTAGCTCTCATAGGCTGGAACTCTGCCAGCCTGCAGAGCTCTTTGCCAAGGTAGAAAATCTATGGGTTTCTCTGCTAAAAGGAAAAATCATTTTTTTCTCTGATAAAATTGGGAAATCCGTGGTTTTATCTATTTTTCCATGGGAAACAGAAAACTTGGATCCCTGCTTATCAATGACATTCTGGTGGTGGGGGACCAGCCTGATGCTCAGGCAAAGGAGCCAAACTCTGGCCAAGACTAAAGCAGCATCTTGTGAGGGAGGCAGAGTAGGGTGCTGAAAAGCCTCATGGGTTGCTGACAGAAGACAACCTAATTGGAGTTGGGATGGGATGTGGTATAGGTGTTCTTTATGGTGCTCTAACCTACAGCACTGAAGTCTGGTATGACATCTATCCTAGAGCAAGATCCACCATTTTTACAGTGCTCTTTTTGGCCTGACCATCTGTTTGGTCATGGCTGTAAAGTACTTTCTGCATGTCTACTGCACAGTAAGCGTAACTTCTGTGCCTGGCCTCTATCTCTGTGAAAACTAACAGCCTTCTAAAACTGGCAATTGATCCAGCTCAAGTAGTAAAGTGAATGATCTAAAGGAACACCCTTTTGACAGCAGGTGCAATGTGGTTCTACCTGATGTCACTTTTAGAGGGTTTTTTTTTAATACACAAAATAAAAAAAAAAATTAAAGGAATTAGCATTGCAAAAGCTAAAAAGTTAGGAAGTTTGGCTCCCATATACTGTTGCATTAAGAAAGAGACTTTCTTTACATGATTACATAATATTTTGGTGGTTCTCAATCTTTTGTATACACCCTCTCCCCATTATACTTGAGGCAACTCTACATTACTTTTGTGAAGAGAATGGTGCCACATTTCAAGAACTTATTTATTTATTACAGTGCTTACTTCTTTGCAGAGGGTGGTGGGGATCAGAGAGGTAGGGAGAGTCTGAGTCTGCCCTTACCCACTTCTCTGTTTCACACCTTGCTTGTTGCCTCACACTTCCTGTGGTACCCTTCAAAGAGCTCATAGCACAACTGGATTCCCCACCACCATGGTCAAGGATCACTGTATTATTTTTTTCTGCAAAGTGGCAGTTTCATTTAAAGAACATGATGTATGGTCCGCTGGGTAGGAATTATAGTTTACAGTGAATGAGGCTGTAGTTTTCTTCAGTTTTTGCAACTAGTTAGATACAAAGCCTGACTTGTTGCAGAAAGTAAAAGGTATGTGAAACCAAAGAAGGTACATGACAAATGAGGAATACGGTATGTATATAATGATGCGAACAGCAGAAAAGGAAAGCAGGTCTTATGGTTAAACCCTGGCATCTTTTCTGGCCTCAGCCATAGAAACTGCGTAAGATAATAGAAAATTTAATTTTATGCCCTTTGTCCAAGATAGACACTATATGTCACTCATTCTCTGGCTATCTATTTACACGTGTGGTCTAATTTAAAGAATTCAAGTGTTTAGAACTGGTAGCTGTGAGTTTTATCATGAAACTTAATGGGTGCTATAATTTGAACATATCAAGTCTATAAAACCCTTGGTTTTGAGGGTGTTCGTTGTAGCTGTGTTTGACTAAGGACATAGGCAAACAAGGTTGTTTGGGTAAATGTGATATCTTTTATTGGATCAGTTAAATAGCTGGTCTAATAAAAGACATCACATTTACCCAAACAACCTTGTCTGCCTTAATACTCTGCAAAATGAGGTCTTACATTACTCAAACTGGACATCCTAAATTATTTGACAGTGCTGCTTTACATCTTTGTGTTGTGCCTCAATTCTCTATCTGCAAGGTGACCATATACTCCAGTTTAGATGGGATGGTCCCAAATTTCAGAAGCTGGTCCTGGCTAGCTATTGAGAGTTATAATTGATGTCCTACAAATGCACGGTCATGAGGCACAGCTTGGCTGGGAGTTGAAGTGGCATGAAGCATGTTGCAAATGGGCAAACAGGCACTGCTGCTTGGCCAGCATGCCACTCCACCAACACGTGAGAGCACAGGGGGAGGGTGCAGTGTCCTTGATGTCCCATGTGTCCTAGATTTCCTTTTTGTCAGCTGACATATGTGTAAGATGGAGATATGTCATATGTAAAAGAAGGAGACTGCACATAATTTATGGTTGTGGTATGCAGATAACTTCAATAATGTGTATAAAGATATAAGATACTTGTAAGAAAACCTCCAAGGAAATTAATAATTCTGCATTCATTGCAAAGTTCAGAAGGTGTACAATAAATAATGGATGTGCTCTACACATTGAATGATGTGGATAAAAAGAAATATTATAGAACTTCATCACTGAGCATCATCCATTCTTTAAACCAATGATTCAGGAATCCTGTGAAAAAAATGTGTGTAAATAATTAAAGCTTGAATCATAATACATGCATGCATGGAGGATGAATTAAAGTTCTAAAAAACACCTTACCTTTTGAGTGCTTGATTTTTTAAATTTAACATCAACAAGATTTTCAGATCAGGATACAAATTTAAAACATTTTAAATAATTATTTTTGTAGAGGGCGCACAAGCATTTCAGAAAATGTATTGTTATGCAGAATAAAACAATATGTTGCAATATAAAACTGCTCATTGTTATAATGACAAATCAAACTTACAAGTGATGTAATTGTTATTAATTGTGTGATATTACTGGTTAGTGGTTTTTTGTTTGTTCATTTTCCCCCAACTTAACTAATATTTTTAGGGAATTCTTTGAGTAATTTAGTCTCTTTTGCTCATGGAATCAAATTGTGATTTACATAACATTTTTGGAGTGGGTTTAAACTTTGACAGGCAAATTATGACTGATTGGATACAAGAAATTTGCTCTGAACATTTAATAATTAAGGTGGGGTATTTGAGCATCGTGACTTGGTTGTGATTAACCATGTAAGTTATAAATTTTACCTGTTTTCTGAATGAACATACATTCAATACTTACTTTTTATAAACAATCATGCATACAGCCCTTAAAGAAAAGTGCAAAACATGTAGTCAGTAAGTCCCGTAATCTCTTGCTTAAAACACACCCCAAATAAAACAATCTTGTTTTTGGAAAGCAGAACATAAAAAAATATATTCTTCCAGAGTCATGGCCAACTGTGTGACAAGAGTTTGTTCTCCTGTGAACACAGAATGTCCAGCAAGTCTAGCACGAAGACGCTCCTGGTGCTAGCTGCCTTACTCAGACTGCTTCCTGGGATGCCACACTTCCTGGTGTTTATGTTTTCAGAAGGACTTTCTCTATATCACACAAGGTTAGGCTCCAAACTCTTGCAAGGGCAATAGCAAAACTGTTGCCTCTTTAAGTATTTTTTTTATAGAAGTCCCTGCAAATTAAGTTTGCTTCTACATCACAAGCCCCACCAAGATACTACCAGCAGCAAACTTGCTGGTTTAAGTACAAGCTACAATGCCCAGCCAATAGCTATGCCTATGAGAGGGTTAACACACATATTTGCCATGGCTGGTCTTGGCAGACATCTTTCTAGCTGCATATTATTCAGTGTTTTTGCTTTTTTTCCAGCAAAGAAAATAGTTTCTCTCCTTAAAACATGCCCCTTGATTTGGTAAGGGTTGATTTTAGTGGGGAAAGGTCTGTGTTGTATATGAGAAAGTATGGTATATAGATGATAGGAGATCTAAACACAAGACTATAATGATGCAGAGTATCAGAATATTTATGAAGAGCACAATGGCATTCCTAAGGACTAAAATAAAACTTTATACCATTGCTATAATGTGCCTGTTTTAGAGAGGATGCACCTTTTTATTTATTCAATTTTTCACATTAAAAATATTCAATATTTCTTAAATCACGGATATGAATTGTTCTCCTGAATTGTTTAAGAGATTGTGGTAAAATGGTATGTATAATATTTGCTATTAATTTATTGATTTTGAAACCAGAAAAATGATTAGAAAGAATATTTTGAGTGGTCTTCATAAAATCATCCAGAATTTTTTTTATCATCACTTATAAAAAATACCACAAAAGTAATTAGATGTTTTACTTTACAAGTTTTTATAATGTGTTCTAGTTCTTATGAATGCAACATATTTTATCTTAGTAATTAATCAAAATTATTTTTTTCATTGCATAGCTTTGAAAGCCTTGGCATATGAAATCTGAATCCCTTACTTTACTTTATTGCTAAGGCTATAAACTGAACAGCAGGATAGCTCTGATCATGAGTAAAAAAAAAATGTGGGAACCAGGACTGAAAAATAGTTTCAGATTTAAATAATAATTTCATAAAACTTGGACTCAAAATTTAAATTGTCCTATAAAAATTGTTATCAAACAACTCTCAACAGCACATGACAACATCAATAACCTTGTTTTTCTGCATCCCTTGGATTATATATACCTTTTGGAAAATAATATGGCCTCTCACAGGAAGCGTATAGAATTTAAATGAAACCTGGGTACACTTTAGAAAAATCTAGACAGAGTCCAGATCCTATAATATGTAACTAATCCATATATGCCAACCAACTAGTTAGAAAAATGTATTTTTGTACAGGTTTTTACAGTGCTTGAGATGTACAACGTCATTTATGGCTTCCTACAGAATGATATGTGAACAGTAAAGAAAGTTGTGTTCCTTCCAAGGCAGTAATACTTTACTTATTATTCATGTAATGCATTGGGGAGGAGTTTGTCACACTATGTAAGTCTGGTCAATAGTTTTAAGCAAATGGTAAATTGAAAGTGTAGGACAGGGACAGAATTATTGCACATGCATGGAATAGCTCTTGATGGAACCAGAGAGGACTGTTCAATAACTACAAAAGCAGTACATAAAAAACAAGAAACAATGATTCTTGATCCTGACAAAGGACAAAGGGAAAAATAAATGTGCCAAAACCAGAGCTGAAAAATGTCAGCATAGTCCTGCAGCTCAGGCCACCAGTTAACTGATTGGCAGTTTGAACACCAGGACTGCACCAGAACCAGTTCAAGACTCTTTTGCAGTCCCAGGTGTGGGACTGCCTATCAGGTGATTGGCAGTTTCACACATCAGTGCAGTTTTGAGGCCGGGACCACCAATCAGCTGATAGGTGGTCCAAGCATACTGACCGCAAGTTCAGTTTAAGATGAGATGGAAACCAGCCACAACATATTACACTCATATTGTAAATAACTTTGTGGCTTATTCCTGTTTTATCATGCTAGCTGCATGACTGTGTGGTCATGCCACTCTTTCAGATGTGATTAGCCGGTTAAATGCATCATAAATGTAACCTCTACTAGGGGCCTATGAATGAAAACTCTTACTAGATTATATTTATTTGAGGACTAGGTTTCTTCTTCTACGACAGAAATGATATATTTCTAAGATTAGTCAAGCAACTAACAATAAACAATTTAAAAGATATATACATGTGATAAATCCATTTTTTATTTAATTATGAATTCCAAGTTTGTTTTGTGAACTCCACTTTGCATTGGCTAACTGATTTTTTTGGTTGGAAAGGAAACTTGATTCTGATCAAGCCAAACTATTCCAGCTAATGCTCTTCCTGGAAAGGGTTTGGAGACTTTGAAAACAACTGTTGATCAGAAACATGAAGGTCCATCAATCTTTTACTCAATGGCAGATTTTCATATAAAGAAAATGTTTTTTTCTCATGTGGGAACAATATGGCTGAGGGTTAGAATTTTCTAGTCTAGGGACATAGCAAAACAGAATCCGATGATATATTTACAATGTCTGCAGGCATGTTGTTAGAAAACTGGGATAGAGTTAGAGAAAGCACAAGGCACGCTGCCTTTCCTAAATGCAGAGGGGTCCTTGGACTCTCATGGGTCTGCATGTTCCAGTGCTTTATTAAACGTGACTGTGGTTAAGACATCCTTGCTATTGTTTCTTCCTTGTCTATCATCATTGTCTTTGAAATGGTACAGAGCTTTAAACAGATAAAAGAGGTTCTGTCTGGGGAATCTAAAGCTGATAGGCTACAAAGCCCTGCATTCTAAGACTTGTAATAGTTATGAGATAAATACCTAGCATCATGCCTTAGAAATACCCAAAAATCATAACAGTGACCTAGAAGGTCTCAGATCCTAGTGGTTTAGGTGCATGTCAGATCTCCCAGTTGAGTTCATTCACAATGGATGTATACCAGTCAAGAGAGGGGGGACTGTACTTAACCTTCATCCAATTTTCACCCATTGGGAGAGGTGGTGAATTATCTGGGGTTCCAGATAGAGTGGAGCACAGATACAGTGGAAAGAACCAAGAGATATGTGGACTGAGGCAAGGCATGCCCTAAGTATGGGCAAGAGGCATCCATGTGGTAAGCAGCAGAAGCATAATTTAAAGCACAAAGCAATGCCACGAACAGTTGTCACAGATCTTTGATCACCTCTGCTGCACTGTAGTCATTAGCCCATTTCCAAACCCTTAAAAGAGCTTCAAGCAGATTATATATTTTAAAATCAATCTGCCCAACAAACTTCGCCCCCCAAATTCACTCACAGTTACATCTGCTTAATGATAAGGATGCAACAGATTCACATCAGGGCCAGTGCTTTTATATATTAAAATATTGTTTCATGACATCACATTGTCTCATAGCTCTGAAAATTTAGAACTGGAGAACAGTTTCCTAAAGCCCTGAAAATCTTTAAATATTCAATGTTGCTACCTCTTTTAATTTTATTGTGAGCGTTATGAAAAAAAAATGGCATAAGAATCTGTTCCACTGAGAAATATGCACACAAAACAAACTAATAGCCATCACAATTGCAGAGAAATACTGAAAAATGGGATCTGAACTTAACCTAAAGGCTTAAAATCTCAGATGGGATGGTAAAGACAAAGAATCCAACATGCATTATTGAAAAAGAAAAAAATGCTTGCAATTGCTAAGCAATTCTTATGGTTTTGGAGGATCTGACTTTTTAAAGCTTTGGGTCTGCAACATTGGAAGTTAAATTCGAAAAAAAAATCAAAGTTTTTTTACGAGTAGAGAACCTACTTTCAGAGTCTATTACCTCCTCCCCTCCCCCTGCCCGTATCCTATAATTTTGGACACCTTGGCCTGATAGTGTGAGTTAATGTTAGAAAAAATAGTCTTAAAAATATTTTTAAGCCTCATCAGAGAGCTACTGGCTGCTGATTATTTATTAAATTAGGAAGTATTAAAATCAATGCCCATAAAAAATAGAAGTGTTAATGAAGTTTCCTTCCAATATTTGGCTATTTCTGTTCCCTAAATTTTTTACTCTATCTTCAATGTTTGGGGCATGCACAAAATGCACAAAATACATGAGTTCAATATGCACAAGTGTTATTGGTACTCATCTGATTGACTTGCATAAATTTACTCAGCTTTAACACTATATAAAAGTATATCCATTTTAATCTGAGACTGATAAAATATCTGCATCAACTCATCTCTTTTTTTTTTTTTTTGCACTGACAGGTACATTCAGAAGTGGAGAATTGTAGTAAGAAACAGAAGTGGAACTGTACTAAGAAATCAAAAAAGTATCTGGGGTTCCTAGAGAGTTCTCCTTTAGAAGAAGAAAGTAAGTGCAGGTATAGCTTATGGCATATCACAAGTTTATCAAACATTTCTAAATAAATATTTTAGACAGAATAAAGCAAGTCTCCTAGCTATTTGCCTTGAATGTTTTGCCAGAACAACTCTCCAGTAGTAAATTACTATATTCAATTACCAGCCACAGGAAAGAGAGTGCTTCAAATTCACTTTGTTTATTTCTCGGATATATTTAGATAACACAGAAAAAACAGGAACCCTCACTTTCCCCTGAATTCCCACTGCCTCTATCTTCTATGGTTTCTCAGTCAGCCTTCCTTTTTTAAAAACATTTTTCTTTAATTTCTTTTCTATTCCCAATGTCTCCCTTATTCTTTCTCTCCCCTCTTGTTTTAACCGTACCATATCTCTTATCACTTTCCATATTCTCTGTGCTGCTTCTCTGCTTTCCTTTCCTATACTCATTTCATACAGTCCATTCCCTGATTCTTAAGACTATGACAAATCAATTCTTTGTTTTGTTCTGCATTCTCTTCATCTTCTGATGAAGAACCATTTTGTAGTGGTTTCTCCAATATATTCTCCACCTGTCCTATGCCATGAATTCATCACTTTTGTAAGAACTTTTATTACTCAAAGTCCTTTCATGAAGTCCTTAACCATACCCCCTTGCTTTGGCTTTTTTTAGTATTTGTTTTGGCTGCTTACGGCTCTATACACACACATTTGGTGCTGCATAGCTACAAAAACAGAGGAATGCAGAACAGATACAAAAGAAAGACATGGCGCCTGTTCCAAATAACTTTGTTTATGGTGGCAAAATGCACATTCTGTTATTTATGGAGTTCTATGGATATTTGGCATGAAAAAAAAATGGTCTTCAAGGGCTTTGTTTCACATTGCACTTTGAGATAATCAAATGTTTAACGGGTGTTAGCGCTAGCTCACATTTGGAGCAGTCACACCTTCAGGCTTAAAACCTTTGCTGACTGTCCTCCACCTGCACAGCCATGACTCAGAACTATAGGGTTGGCAAGAAAGGGCCTGACTAAGCTGGAGCTGCAAGTTGCCAATACAGGGCTGGTGAGCCAGGAAAGGCTTCTATCCCTGATCTAGATGGGGCAGAGGTAGGGGGTGGGATGCGTGAGAGATGTTGAGGGGGACAAGAACATAAGTCCAGGAGGCAGAGAGTTAATGGGATGGGAGTGGGCAATGAAATGAGAGGTGGAAAGAAAATGGGGATGCCTAGTGAAATGAAGTCAGCCACTGAAGGATAAAATAAAAAGAAGTAAGAAAACTATAATTTAAAAAGAAATAAAGAGGGAGTAAATTAATGAAAATCTCATGTTTTAATAAATTGGGTTTGGGGTGTGGGTGGTGTCATGTTTCCTTAGGTGGATGGGAGCTGGAAGGGAATGGGTTTTGGGGGGAGTTACTGCCCCTTCCCTGGGAAGGAAGCCCAGGATCATGGGGACCAAATGTGGCTACCAATCTTGTATCTCCACACCCCCACAGCCCTCACTCCTGGACCCATCCAGACCCTGCAGCCTGGCTAGCTGGAATGTATTCTGCAGGGTGCTTGCAAGGGCTTGAAGATCACACTCACAGGGGCGAGAGGGGGGAGGTGACTTGGTGCCAAAACTACCCCGTGAGTAGTAGAGTTCAGTGGGTGGAAAGTTTGTACACACAGAACAGGAGGGTGGGGAGGGGATACTGCATCCTGGGATGCTGGAGGACTGCAATTTAGGTGGCTCATCTGTGGGGAGTGGCCACAAAGTAATGGAACACAAGCTGGGTAACACAGACCAGAGATAAGCTTGCCCTGGAGTGGCATAACTTTAAGCCACTTAACGTGTATTTAAAACTAGTTCCAGGTTTTAGTATGTGAAGAATCCATGGGGTTAGGAGCTCCCAAAGCTGCCTAAAATTAATGTGCAAGAATACCCCAATAAGTTGTTTGATATAAACTGCTTCACCAGAGGAACAGAAAAGTGCTATCACATAAAGATGAAACATGAACTTCAACTCCATTATTCTAAAACTAAAATTGAAGGTGGAGAAAGGCAAGGCTTAGACTGCAGCCTTCTATGCCACCTCTAGTCAGATCATTCAGAAATCTTATTAGAGACCTCCAAAAAAAAAAAGGGTGGGGGAAGTTCCTGAGAGTCAAGATCTTGTGGCTAATTAGGAGAGCTGGGTATTGTAGCAGTGTATGGTGAATAGACGACCTGGCTTCAAATACCAGTTCTGTAATTAACCTGCTATGTGGTTTTTGTTACTTTTATTTCTCTACTTCCCAGTTTTCTTCTGCATAGGGGGGCATCTCATGGCCAGTCACAACGTTGGTTTGCCTACCTGTCTAGGGCAATCTGCCCACCTGACTGACCTGCCACATCTTTGTTGGAACTAAAAGTTGTTTATAGGCAGGAAGCTGCCCATTTATTGCCCCGATACCAAGAATGTAATACATGGCTCTAAACCATCCCTAAACCATGCCACCATGCCTCACAGATGGTATCTAAACTACTGACAACTCCAGCCCCTTACTGGGCTAATCTCTTCCCTTTGATGGGCCTTAGTCACTCCACTCACTCCTGAGTGTCACCCATTCTGCCCTACTCAATGCAGCTCTTCATGTTCCACCCAGGCCCTACTCTACACAGTCCTTCAGGCTGTATCACACACTCCAGCTGACCTACATGCAGTCCTTCAGGCCATCTGCAGGTCCTACTGTTGTTCTGTGCGACCTGGCCAACTCTCAGGATCTCAAAATTGTGCTGTTAGATGGGAAGGCAGACACAAGTGCACACATACACACACAAAAATAAATTAGGCACATACACACACACTGGGTGCATACACATACACTATTAACTCAGGCACATACAAATCCAAGATTACCAGTCTAAGCACATGTACACCTATCACCAATTCAAGTACATACACACTGTACACACCAAAAAATAGACAAAAATCAGTTTTCAATACCCACACACCCATCACACATACACAAACATGCACTTTCACACCTGTGTTTTAACCCTAGGGGACATTTGGGGTAACTTGGTGCTCGGGGTTACTTAAGGTCAAGTGGCCCCAGGGTTACTCAAGGTCACTGGAGTTTGGGATTACTAAGGGTTAATGTGCCTTAGGGTTACTCAGGGTCACCTAGTGCCAGGATGGAAGCAAGGGAAAAAGCCTGGTGGCAAGGAAGAGACAGTCAGGAAACAGAGAGGCAGAAAGCTGAGAGATAGCCAGGAAATCAAGGAAGATGGCTAGAAGGTCAATTAGAAAAACGCAACTTGGAGTTCCAAATAACAGGTTTATTAAACACTACACAGTCCCACAAAGTTATTGATTCCCTTGCACACAGTGGTAGCTGGAGAGAAAAAAAGGCTTGGTAGAAGGATTGAAGTCAAGGTGTGTAGGGACAGAGTCCAGGTCCTTTTCTTGGAGAAGGAAGGTGGGTGATAGCTACCTATCCTGGGCCATGAGTTAATCCTTGATAGCCAGTTGAGGTCTTCTCCAGCAAGGTGCTGTCCAGAGGGGGTCACCAGCAGGGCCTCTGAGTGGACAGGCAACATGACATAGAGCTGGTGCAGATGGAGAGGGAGTCCCAATGGATCTGTCTTCACTACCCCTTTTTATAGGGACAGACCTTCTATGACCCTAGTGGCAGGGGCATGCCAAGGCAAGGGTCAGCCCTGGTGTACTGAGCATGTACACTCCAGGCAAGCACGTATGGCTCCAGGTGTCTTTGTTGCAACAGTGGGTTGGCTGATTTATGTAGTGTCTTTGTTTTTCAAATGCTGGGTTCATGATTCCTGGTTGAGTCAATGGATGGCAATGGTCTGGTCATTGAGCTGATGGTCCAGTCATTGAGTTGATTATTCAGTAGAGGCCTGCTACCATTGTATCTCAAGCACCTTCATCCATCCCCATTCATTCAGCAACCAATTTACATGAGACTGGTTAGACATGAGTTACAGGTTATACCTGGGCAGAAGACACAAGAGGGAGGCTTGACATACAAAATGGAAACTTGACATAACTTGGCATTACTTATGCCAGCTTGCACATGTAGACCTAAATCATATAGTATCAATAGAAAAAAAGTAAAAAAAATCAATAAAACAACATAAACATAATAATTATACACTATAAAACAGTGGATCAAAGGAGAGAAAAAAAAACTTCTACAAAAATATTAAAGCTTACCCTACATCTTAACTTACTCATACTTATCTATAGGCTATAGAGAGGGAGAGAAAAAGTCAGAAATAGTTGTGGAAGGGAGGGAAAGCATTTCAAAAGAAAAAAAAAGAAAAATTGGGGGTTTTGCTATACTACTCTACAGGGCCTCTGGCTTTCTGCCCCACACCGGGCAAAACTCAGCCTCTAGCCCCTTTCTGGGGTGCTACCCCACCCTGCAGTGGGATCCTGGGTCTCATGCCCCTTGGGCCTCAGTCCCTACTCAGTGGGCCTTGGCCCCTGTCTCAGGCCCCATTCAATAGGTGTGGGCCCTTTGTCAGGCCTCATTCAATAAGGCCTATGCTTTTCTGTCGGGGTGTGCTCCCCTAGCCTTTCCCCTCCATGGGGTACCTACATGGCAGTGGGAACTGAGGCTTTATGGTGTCCCATCCTTGCCTTTCACTAGGAAGGCACAGGTGTGGCTGTTTCCTAGAGATTGCCCTGCCACGGGCAGCCCCACCATACCATCCAACCCCAGCAGGGTGTATTTTCAGGTCATGCCCCAGGATCAGGAATCTCTTCCATCCCCATAGTTCTGACCCAGACCTTCAGGTGATCTAGGAGATGTAGACTGAATAATACTGCTCCTCTAGCCCCCTAGATGTAACTGTCAACTCTGCTTTTAGCCTGGGCTTCTACTGAGGTTGCTCAGTCCTCCTCCAATCAGTTGACCCCCTTTTTGTCATATGACCATCCAATTGGGCCAAATTACACCTGCTGGCTACTCAGAGCCTGCCTGAAACCACTTAAAGTAGCAGTCACAAGCTGCGCTCTGCCACACTGGCATAAAGAAAAAGCAATGTTCAATATATATATATATTTTAACAAGGCATCTATGTATTATAAAGTAGCATAACACAGGTTTGTTTTATTTTTCATCTTTAATATCTACTGAATCATTTAATTGCAAACAAAAATATCCTTCTATATAGAGGCATACCAATGATCAATAAACACAACAGGAAAATAAATAGTTTATGTGCTTTCTAAGACTTCTGGTAAAACTTGAAAAAGTGTTAACTGATGCTGACAACAGCAAGTTAAGAAAATATGTATGACAATACAGTTGAATATTAAGTTTTACAATTGTAGCTTATGCATTGCTTGTATAACCACTAAGCTGTGTGCATGGGATCATAAAAGAGAATTCATTGTCACTGAGAGAATACTGCATTTCGTTAAGGACTTCTCTGACAGAAGATAAATCATGACTTTTACAATATACTGTTTAAAAAATAAATATTTATTTGGAAAAAATAAGGTTTCTAAATGTCACATCAAGTTTCATTAATGTATTTCCTTCTTCAAACTTCTGAATGTCATTTGCTTCAAAGACAAATTTTTCTCTTAACTTGAAATGTAATTTATGGCTTTCCCATACCTAATTAGCTTAGAACTTGATTGCCTCCATTTAAGAGGAAGGAAACAAGCTATTAATTATAGCCTGAGACCCAAAGTGATAGGAACATCAATACTTTTACTGCAATTTTCACAATAAATCCTAGACCACAAAGCCTTATCCATGCATTTTGGAGGTGGGACAAGTTTTATATCCATTAACATGGAGACAACACATTGATTGCCTGCTATGGCGTTATTAAAATGAACTGATGAGAGAGCTCCAGGAAAAAGCTTGCATAAAATGGATATCCCCTTAGATCAATCTATGCTTCTTATAAATTTTATAAAAGACTTATCCACTTATGCAGTTAATAATCTGCTTTTATTATATATTTTAAAACAAAAATAAAAGAAGAATCTGGTCAGTAATAAATTAACTCCTTTAGTCATTAATATGTAGTAGGATTTCAGCAATGCCTATATATATCAGCTCTCTGGGCCTCAACTCCTATGTTGACAGTAGACTGAAAATGTAACATTAATATGAATTTGCAACTATTTCCCTTCTAATTGCCAATGAATAACTTTTAATATTGCAATCAGACAGGACTAAAGGAGAGCAAAAAATACTTAAATATTTATGCACATTCTAAATAAATTTGTTAGGTACATTCGCACCCCTTTTGTATAGTTTCCACTAAATTTGACACTTTCTTCTTTAGCATTCAAATTAATTTGAAAAATAGTACTTCTTCCCATAAAAAGCAATTCTAGAAACGTATTTATTTGGTAAGTTCATCTCTAATTAGCCAACAGAAACAATACCATCTGAATCGCACCTAGAGCAACTAAACTTGAAAGGCGGGACACGGAATAAGTAGGTTTTATGTAGTGATTTACATGCAAATGAAGTAATAAAAGAGGCAACTCAGTCATTCTCCCACCAAGTCACAATAGACATAGATATTAAACCACACTGATATATTATAAGAACACTAATGAAACAGGCTAATAAAAAAGGATCCCTTTACCATCTCTATGATAATTGGCCACATGTACTTGAAAAACAGCCAGATATTTACCAGTACAACAGAAAAGAAAGTAAAATGTATGAGAGGGGGAAAAAAAGAGCTCAAAGTGATGAATTGGCCTTGTACTGTTTCTGGAAAATTAGGCTACAGGTGGCCCTTTCTTCCTCCCTCTCCAGCTGTTTGGCCTCTAAGGCAGTAACCTTAGAAAAAGGAATAAATTAAGTTCTTTGAGGGCAAGACCTGTACTGTATCTAACAACATAGAACTCTGACCTTGATTATGGCCTGTAGGTGCTACTACAGTTTGTATTAATAAGTAATGATACCTTGCTCTTAAATATTTTATTTGCTTTATTATTCAATTTAGATTACATTTCCTTTCTTCTGCTATTTTTTCAAAGTCAACTAATTTATGATGAGTGCAACAAAACTTCTTCCAGCCCACTGATGTGAATCAGGACTACTGGGTCCATGAATACTGATATGTAAACTGAAAGCAGCAGTGTAAAAAACAGTGCAATTATTCAGCCTTTGACTACCTTCTGTAGATAGTAAAGAATGCCATGGCTGCTATCCTATGAACTGCCTGCTGACCAAAATCATACTTTTCTTCAGTATAAAGACTCTGTCAAGGACAGCCTCCATAGCACCTTTTGGTGTGCCCACTATAGCACTATTTGGCCCACCTGTTTCCCCATAGGTATTGAAACACTTTTGTATAAGGGCTTTTTGCCTCTTGATTACTTGTTTTCAGGAAATTAGATACTAATAACAAATTTCAAATGGTCCTCAAAGGCAATATAACACCAAGCAAATTCAAGCCTTCCAGCTACAGTGCTTTTCTGCTCTTCTAAAAGAATGCTCTGAGGCTTTTAAACCCCAGAGAGTCACAAGATGTAAGCCCATTTATCAGCTTTCACCCTGCCAAGTGAAATGAAATCCTCTAACTCCTCTACCAGCTGAGGGTCAGACATCTAATGCAAGCTAGCTGATCTTCAACTGGTCCTTAACCATTGCAGATTGGGCCTAATTTCCCACCTGTAGAAGTGACTGCTTCCACAATAGTCTGTTTCACATCAGGTGATAAACTGAAGTGTTATAATATTCACTTTCTAGTGGTGGATTAATGTGCTGTACCACTTTTAATACACTCTCCTAACAGAATGGCCCTGACCCTATATGCATCCATTTTCAAAATCTGAAAATTACACTAAAACTTTTGTATCTATAAACAGAGTACACAAATGCATGTTGAAAAAAAAAAAAAAGAACACACAGGCCTTGTACAGACATTCAGTTTCTCCTTGGAGAGTCACTGCTCTCAGAGGAGAAACCATCTGACTACAGATGTCAGGATTTTTCTCCCAGGATAAATGGGCACTCAGGGAGAAAAATAACCTGGGAACAACCAGGGTTACATTATTCCCAGGAGACCATCACCAGTTTCTCCCAGGAATCTATGTGTCATAGCTTCTCTCTGAAGAGAATGTCCTGTATCTCCATTCCTCTTCTCCCTCCGTGCCCCAAACCACCCAGGTAGTTGGTGGGCCACTTGCTGGATTCCACTGCTCTAGCAGGGAACAAAACATGCCCTCTTCAGAGTCCCTACATTGTGCTGCAGGGAAATTCAAGCTGAGCATGGTCAGTCTGGCTCATCCAATCAGGGTTGCCCTATGTACTTCTGCCATCTATTGCCAGGCAGACTAAGGGATTTTGCAGAGCATGCTAAGATTCCCAGGGGTTCCCTCCCTGGCTGCACAGTGTGAGCACTGCAAGCTCTCCACCTTCAAGGCTTCAACATTCAAACAGCTCTAAGTAAATTGCTCCACTAGGGAAACAAATCTGGGATAATTCTAGATTATTTGAATGTGTGTATGCAGCCATAGAAATCATTATACCTGTTTCAAACTGTGTTTGTCCAGGCAATATGCTGTGCATCTATCAAACACAAGCAATTATTTTGGAAAAGTCACAGATAGAAAGAAAGCAATACATCTTCACTGGGAAATAATAAGTACAGAAATGTAATAATAGGGTAGGAAAATTCAGTGCTCAAATATCTTTCAAACCCATATATACAAGAAATTGTCATTCAGTGCCATAACAGACCAGAATATTGACTGACAACAGGTCTCCTTTATATCACCTATACTGTGACTACTACTACTATTTTCACACTTTTCAAATGACTACCATTACCTCTGTAATATTCCAGTTTTACTTGGGATAGAACTGTCTCCTATGCCATGGGTGGTAGTAGTAATTACATTCTAACATTTTAATAGAGACCACTTCAGTTAGTTAAACTTTAATATATATGGTTTCCAGGATTAAATACAATACATCTTGTGTATAGGCACAAAAAATATTATTCAGAGATATCACCTACTTAAGTATGTAGTATGCATTAGCTACAGGGTTATGAAACACAAAGCTACAAGAGATGTTTTTAGTTCATGGGATGTTGTTGTTCAGTCAAGACTTTTAAACCAAATACAGTGTTTGTGAAAGTGTGTAGAGGGAAACATAACAAAGCAAAGGTTGTTTAAGGGTTTACACTGTAGTAATCAAGTTTGTAAGTGTTTCGAATGGTTTCAGGGTTAAGGGCTTACATTAAGGGGTGAAATGGTTAGCAACTTAGGAAAAATAAAAACATAGGCAATGGAGTATGAAATTAAAGGGAACAAACTAAAAAGCTGTTATGGGGATCAAAGGGAATAAAAGGGGAGCAAAATAAAAGAGATCTTTTAATCAGAATGTTAATTAGAATCAGGATGATTCAGGTCAAAGAATTTAAGAGAAAAAGATGTGTGGGTAAATTTCCTCTCTTTGCTGTACATCTTCTGAGGTCCACAAGAGGCAAGAACTCTGAACATTTAGAGAGCTAGTTAGACCATCTGAGAAATCAAATAATACCCATTTGGCCCAGACCTCTACTAAACCATAGGCTCTGGGGGAAAGCAGATGCATCTACTCCAGTCCCCATTAGATGGGTCGCATCAGTAATTACTCCAGGCTCATAAACCACAGCTGAACTGTTAGCTTCCTGTCAAGCCTATTTTACCAGCCAAGTTCTTAGGTGTCAAAAACTATTCTGAGACTAAGGAAACCTCAACTTTTGTAAGAGTCCTTCAAGAGACTCCCTAAAACATATAAAACTGATTGTCACACTGACTTGCTTTATAAGGTGTAGAGGAGATCTGAGGAAACTAGAACCAAGACCTTTAGAGGACTTTCACCAGAGACCCACAAGTATTTTAAGTGCTGGATCTTTTTGAGACACATCTATGGCATATAGTAGTAATGGAAATTGGATATATATATATCTATTTAGAGTTGAAACTAGTTGTGTACAAAAAGTATGTAATGGTGTCCAAAATCTGCCCTTTTTGAATGCAGAGGTAAAATTGCATTTATTTGAATGGGATGTCACTAAAGTGACTTTGAGGGGTGTGGGGTTTTTTTCCTTCACCTGTGTCAGACAATTTGATTTTGTTATGTTTCTAGATCAACCAAATAACTACAGGTAGCATTTTGAGGGTGGAGAACATGTCTACATGGCTATGATAATTCTACGGAAGTATGCTAGCAGCATGCATTTATGACTGAAAAGTTATATGAAAATCAACATCTGAATTACTGGAGAGACTTAATATTTATTTACTTGCATTCATTTATTTGATTTTTATGCTGCCCTTCCTAACAAAGATGCAGGGTGACTTACAGGAATAACTTAAAAAAAAAGACAAGAGAACCAAAGCAGTTTAAAAGGAAAACAGAACATCAAGATAAAATAGAGACCCTCTAAACAGCACGCTATCCAAGTTTTATTTGGTAAATGCCTGCTGAGGCTGTGCAAGGCTGCAGACTGTGCTTTGGATCCGGAGAAGCTTTGGATGCTTCAGCATCCAAAGCAGCATGTCTGGATCAAATTTCTGGCTTCTTTAGGCTTTCTGAAGTGGTTCAGAGCTTCCGAACCACTTAGGAAAAGCTTTGGAGCCACCTCGGAGATCTGGCCATAGGGTATAATGGGAATCAATGAAATATCTATAACTTTGTTGTTTTTTGTCTGATTTGGATGAAACTTGCAGGGATGGTAGCTACTGATGAGAGCATGAAGCCTACCAAATTTCAAGAATATAGCTGCAGGGATTTAGGGGGAACTGGACCTTAAACTGCTGACAGGCAAAACGTGACATAGATGACCCTGTGTGTGTCAAGGCACAGTGGACTGAAAACTGCAGTGGTGGCCCCTGCTGAGGCCACAAAGCCTGCCAAGTTTCAACGAGATAAGTGCAGGGATTTGGAGGAAACTGCACTTCAAGGTGCGGACAAGCAAAACTTGTGACATTGTGTGTGTTAAGGAGCAGCAGGGTGACAGCTGCAGGGATGATAGCCCCTGTGGCAGCCATGAAGCCTGCCAGATGTCAAGGAGATAGGTACGGGGCTTCTGGGTTCTGGGGCCCTGCACCTGTAGCTGCTGACAGGGAAAACTTGTGACATGGTCTAACTGCAGCCAGGCACTGAGGAAGGACTGAGACTGAAGATCCTAAGTCATAAAAGAAATAGAGGTAGATCTGGGTGTCATCCCACTTTGAATCTCTGCACAATCTGAGCTAGTTGTCTCATATACACATATCATACCAGGCAACAAGGACAGGCAACAAGGTGGAACTCTGGGGGGATCCACACAGGACAGATGCCAAGGGGATGATGAACACTCCTCCATCACCACCCTCTGGGATTCCCCTGCTTGAAAAGAGTAGAATCAATTTAAAGCTGTCTCACAAATCTTAACTAGGTCATAATGGCTGCTTACAGATATAAAAAATCCCCCCCAAAAGGCACTTCAAACTCAGCATGCACCTGCACCTAGCCCAGCATATGTCCAGAAGCATCATCATGTTAGTTGGACCCAGCTTGCCAAACATCTAGGTAGACTGGGCATTTCAGTGGGGCTTTTCTGGTGTCATTGTCTAATAGCTGATTGAATCAGCTATTAGATAAAAGTGCCAAAAAGCCCTGCTGCAACACCCAATCTATACAGACACCTCAGAGCTGGATCAAACTAGCACACTGCCTCTACTGGTAAAGCACATTTTGTTTTAAACCCCCTCATATTGACTTAAATAGTTCCATTTTATTACTCACCATATTATCAGCATTTAATCAGCTATAATATTAATTGTACAGAAGTTGTGCCTCTTCATAGCTTTCTTTACCATTCTGTATGGTACCATTACATTCTGTTTTTTTTTTTTTAAACATATTTTATTACTAGCATGCTGATTACGATCACCTCTAGTAGGTGCTAGGGACATCTCTCTAAGGTGATCTACAATTCAAAGGAAGCAAGCCTTCAATTCCATGTACTGCATGGCAGTAAGTGCCACTCCATAAAGCACATATTGCTTGACAGAAGACATCTCTCATTAAATACACCTCACAATCATGATCATTAAATTAGAGCAGTTAAAAGGAAAAGAGCAAAAGTTAGTGAAGTGATTAATCTTCATCGTAGGGTGCTCCTACTACACAGAGTAGCCTTGGTTTAGATTACTTGTATATTTAAACTTAACTCCAGATTTCCTAGGAGTCTCATTTTTTAAAAACAGTAGAATATATAACGAGGACTTTTGTGCTGAACTTTTCATAGCTCACCACAAATAAAATTTTAATTTCATTATGAGGAAAACAGCAGAGAAGAAAATAAAGAACTATACTGTAGACCAAGTTACAGTACTTGCATAGAGCTCTTTAAACATTTGTTTATTATTATTGCTGTCAAAATTCTGGCCTGATTTATTGAAAAAGTCAGATGGCTTGCATAAGGTGAAATTTAGCTGAATTGTGGAGGCAAGGTATTATATTACTATTGATAAGTACCTTCCAAGTAATCACTGTGCTTTCTACAGGCTAAGGTAAAGTGCAGTATACTTAATTATTTGAAGTGAGGACCTAATCCTTCAGATTTATTATAGACTGCTTTGCTGCATCAAGCAATATACTCATGTGGTTTATTTCAATGTTACACTCTTGAAATGATAGGAATCATTAATACAAAGCAAGAGAAATAAATACATCAGCCATCAGCTGCCATGCTAGTTAAAAAAGAGCATTTAAGAACTGCATTTTCTATTAAATACTGTATTTTTATGCCCAGTAACTTACACATTTAAAACATATTTTTCATTTCATCTCCACTTTGTCTGTATGCCAGTGACTGATTCAATGTTTCATAGTTTGACATCACTAGATGAGTTAAATGAGATAATCTTATAGTATCTCTCATCTAGTAGGGTTGTGGCCTTTGCATTAAGAGGTCTTCAGTTCTAATCCTATTAATTTGCCCATGTATTTACAACTACAATACAACACTGAACTACCAGTGAGACCTTTATAAAAGGAAGAGAATGAGAGAAAGAGAAAAAAGAAATAATAGCATGGAAGTGGTAACAGAGCATGAGAAAAAGAAACCAAGGAGTGCATCCAGATAAGCAAGCATGTGCCTGTTGTGGCATCTCAAAGCAGTTTGAGATGCTGCAAGAGGCATGCTGGGAAATAAAAAATGTTCTCTGTGATATTGATTTGCAGCATGGACTCTAATTTTGATACCAGGAAGTCCCAGTATAAAAAACAAACAAACAAAAAAACCCCCAAAACAATAAAGGCTGAAAAAAAACGGTGCAGGGAATACTCCTGGAGCATGCCCTGAACAAGCAACTGGAGGCTGGGTCCTTGAAAGAGATGCACTGGCACCCTGCCTGAGTGTTTCTATGCCTACCCCTTTTCTCTGCTATTCCAATGTGCCTCAGCCTGCTGGGGCAAATAAGACTGAGGCAAGGCTGCAGCAGTGTCTTAGACCCAGGATCTGTCCCCAGGAAGTAGGGATGTGGGGGTGGGGAGGCTGTGGGGGTGGGAGGGATTGTATGTGTGGGTGTGGGGGGCTGTGAGTGGGTGAGGGATTGTGGGGGTAGAGGGAAATTTGTGTATGGTTGGGGGGCTGTGAGTGGGAGGAGAACTGTGGGTGTGTGTGGTTGGGGTAGATTGCTTGATAGAGGTAGGTCATTTTATGATGATTATAGAAGCACTAGTAGGCTTCCAAATTGCTTTAAAAATGTAAATATATCAATAAAACATTGCTGAACTGATATATATATATATATAGTGTTGCTTCAAATTAATCATGGAAAAACATGGATTTGGGGTATTTTAATGAGAGAATTTGTTTGCAATTTTTAAACAGGGAACACCAGAATCCCTGCTGATGAGGCAAATGGTGGGACTCAGGTAGAGGAGCCTGCCCATGACCAGCACTGGGGACCCAGCTAGAGGACAAAGAAGGTGGTTGCACAGATGGGACTAGGAGGACACACTTCAACAGTTCAAAGTGGGCCACCACAAGGAGAACATCTTCTTGGCAATAGCTGCCCAGCTATGCAGCCATGGCCCACTGGTAGCTGGCCCAGAGGTATAGGTGGCTCTGCTGCAGTGTCTGTTCCAGAGGCCAGATGGCCATGCTGCTCCCATCTTCATCTGGCAGGTGCACAGCTATGGGGCTGCAGGTCCGGGGGGCGCGGATTCTATCGCAGGTGGCAGTAGGTCACAGCCAGGCAGCAGATCCCACTGCCAGACTGCTGCAGTCGGTAGAGGGCGCAGTGGCCATTCTAGGTTAGGGCTGCTTCAGCAGTTCACCTGGAAGAAGGGGGGGTAGTGTCCCCAAAGACCAACTAGCTGGGCCTCAGAAGCTCCTGAGGGCAGGTAGTCCTGAGCTCCTCACTAGGGCAGCACTTTATATGGCTTGAGCCAGCACAGGTGCTGGCCCCAGTCTCTAGCTCCCCTGACTGAAGATCCAGGAGGAGTTGGGCAGGCTAAGTTTGCCCCAAGTGGCACAAGTTGCCCCACACCAAAGTGCATGTTCAGGCATGTGTGCTGAGGCACAAATCTCCGCAAAAAAATTGTGCTACTGCTATTTGAGCTACTGCAAGCACTTGTGCCTGCAGGTGTGAAAGTACCCCAAGGGCATGTCCAGACAAATGTGGACATTTGGTTCCACAGGAACAAGTAGCAGTGCAACCTGCATTGCAATAAGAGATACTTGTCCCCAGGGAATGCCACACATGCTTTTTAGTATGTGGGAAGTTACCCCTAGTTGGGTAGGGGAGGCTGGGCCCAGCACTAGGCTGGCCCCAGCAGTCTTACTTGGGGTTCTGGGGGCTTCCCAGGGCTGCAGCAGTGGTGATTCAGCAGCACAGAGCCTGGTCAGCAGCTGCAGCACAGATCTGGGTGGCCCAGTTTTGCTTTTGAGTGGCACATGCTGCCTGTGCATGTGCTGTGGGGTTTTTGACCACTGGATATGCTCCCTTGCAGTGCAGAGAACATCTAAATGTACAGTATGTGGAGTTGCACATGTGTTTGCAGCACCACATACTGCATGGATGTACTTATCTTGGTGCAGCCCGGGAGCGCAAATATTGAGCCTCTTCCTGTTGTAGTGTTTGCAACCTTTAGGAGACATTCATTTATTTATTCTATAAACCACTTTGGAGCAAGTTGACTATCAAAGGTCCCATATAAAAACTATTTATTTTCCGTTGTGGATAATAAATTGTATAATTGGCAGTAACAGGAAATTGAACAATTTTATGGCCCTACCACCAATCAGTAGACTTGATTTAGGTCTCTGTTGTACTAAAATAATTTGTTTATCAAACTGTATTCAGTTATGATAATGTACCTTTTCGTGAACTTTGAACATCAGTCATTACTTAATATCTGCAAAACTGTTATGGACTATGAACCAAACAAGTTCACATAACCATAAAATTATTCCTGGCTTCCATGACATCCAATACAGCTACAGGAACTTTGCATTATGACACATTCTTGGGAAGATCAGTATCTACAGAAAACAGATCTTAAGATGAGAGGCTGAGAGCTACGGGACTCTTCAGCCTGGAAAAGAACAGTCTCAGGGCGATCCGATGGCATCCTATAAGTTTATAAGGGGTGTTCACCAGGATCTGTGGCAACATGTGTTCAACAGAGCAGCCCAAGGGATGATGGTTACAAATTCCTGCAAGACCGTTTCAGGCTGGACATAAGGAAGAGCTTCTTTACTGTCTGAGCCCCCAACGTCTGGAATAGCCTGCCACCAGAGGTGGTTCAAGCACCTACTTTGAACTCCTTCAAGAGAAACCTGGATGTTTTTCTTGCTGGGATCCTATGACCCAAGCTGCCTTCCTGCCCCTGGGGCAGGGGGCTGGACTCGATGATCTTCCGAGGTCCCTTCCATCCCTAATGTCTATGAAATCTATTCTCTTACTATCTTTCAATGGATCAGATTCTCAGCTCTCATCACAGTTTGGGGAAAGCTGTTTGCAAATTTGCAAACTATCTAGTTTTCAAATCAGCTAAGAAAGGCAAAAAAATCTGACACTAGATGGCCAATTTTCTCAAGAAATATCAACCATAGTGTGGAAGAGTTTGCTATACCAAGAATGTTGTAGAAAATTGCAGTCTCTCTGTCAGAACACAATGGTCCTCTTTGAATCTCACCTGCCACACACAGTCTCTGTTTTTCCTCTTGATTTTGATATTCGGAATCAGCACTGTACCTAGACTCCCCTGGGTGAACATTTAGTATCAGGCACCCCTTCATCAGCGATAATGATAATAATAATGATAATCAGACAAAAAATTACCATTTTCAGGCCCCTTTTCTGTCCAGGCCCCAGGCCACCATTTGGTTTGCCCATGGCTGTGTCTGGCCCTGCTTGGAATGGAAGTCCTGTACTCCCCATCCCAGCTTGCCATGGGCCTCTGCATAGCCCATCAGCCCCATACCTTTCCACAGGTAAATCCTTCTCATTTATGTAGCTCCACATCATGTCTAGTTAATACAGCTATTTCACACTTCCGTGCAATCTCATGAGCTCCTGCTTGTGGAGAATTCAGTACTGTTCCCTCTCCAAGGAACTAAGTGCTGATCTGCTTCAGCTCTAACTCCTGGGAGGATCAGCTGGGTTGCCTGGCATGGCTCCTGATTCACTGCCCTGCCAGGTCCTCCAGCTGGTTCTTTTAATTATCATTTGGAAACTTCTGCCTGGCTTCACCTCCATCCAGTCTTGCCTGCCATGGTAAGTTTTTCTTCCCCCACTGCTCTTTAGGCTTCTCATGACAGGGTGCACTCACTGTCCTGTCACACATAAGAAGTAAATATTAAGTGAAGAAGGACAACTGTAAAAAAGCCTTGAAAAAATATCCCTTGGGAGTCTAACCAATAAAACAGAAATATATTTAGAAATACTCCCTTCTTCAACTTGCTGGCATTAAAACCAGTGCATAGTGGTGACTGGCCTCAGGAATGCTTTACCATAGCTATATATTGGAAACAAATGATGAACTTCAGACCCTCAGAGCAGAGCAGTGACAACGATTACCTGAAGCACCTGCTGCGAAAAATGTGTTTTTCCCAGTCTTGTTTTTCCCCTAACTTGTTTTCCAGTAGGGTGACTCATGTAGAATAAGAATCAGGCATTTACTCTGTCCTCATGGCATTTTGTCAGGCAGGAAGTGACATTGAGACTGAAGATATCTGTGACCCCAAGCACTGGCAATACATGCACCCCTTGAGCTTGCCGCTTATAACCCCACTCCTCACTGCCAGCACCACCGGTGGAGTCTGTGGGTGGTCACTGGTCAGCACTTGCCACCCCCGCCCCCACCCCCACCTCCACACTGCTGCCAACTTCTGCAGGAGCTCACTGTGCCCCACCAGCCTCTGCAGGCACACAGCATTCATGACCCCAAGTCTGGGCCAGCATGAATTCAAACCACTCCTGCTTCCTCTCTTTCACACACCACATGCTGATTCCTCCCCCTTTCTTTCACCTATCTAGTGTTGGCACCAAAACACAAAAAGTAAGCTTTCAGAGTCATTTAGGGCTAAGATAAAGCAAGGACTTCCACCTG
This sequence comes from Caiman crocodilus, assembly GCA_030014935.1. Classification (NCBI taxonomy): domain Eukaryota; kingdom Metazoa; phylum Chordata; order Crocodylia; family Alligatoridae; genus Caiman; species Caiman crocodilus. Next base: position 506,838 of record JAGPOW010003245.1, read on the forward strand.
TACCATGCACCAAGAAGAAAACACAATAAAACACAGTAACCTTGGACATGTGGGAGTGCCTCAGTTTTCATGGGGGAGGGAAAGCAAGCTGTCCAAGTTTGTGGACGACACCAAACTGTGGGCTGAGGTGGGGACACCAGAAGAGAGGGAGATGCTGCAGCGGGATCTGGGCCGGCTGCAGGAGTGGGCAGACAGAAACAGGTTGGGATTTAACGTGGACAAGTGCAGGTGATGCATCTGGGGAGAAACAACCCCCAGCACACATACTGGCTGGGAAGCTCCCCTCTTGCTAGCACGGTGGAGGAACGGG
>JAGPOW010003245.1:507247-534434 GCA_030014935.1 Caiman crocodilus
CCCCAGCACTTGTTCCTGCCATTGGCAGGGGGTCAGACTAGATGGCCTGCTCTAGGCCCCTTCTGACCCTAGTTACTATGAAACTATGAAACTATAAGATAGTGACACAGAACCGCCATATTTTTTTTTAACTATTGTATTTATTAACAACATGAACACAGGCTCTCTACTCCAAGAAAGGTAAAGATACATAGATGTGATTCAACTTGTTTTATGTTAGGGTTACACAAATAGAATTAGATACCACTGCACATGAAGCTGGCAGAATTGGAGCTTTCTAAGTAGGAGAGTTGATTTAGGACTAAAGTTCAAATGAAGAGGTGAAGGCAAAGAGACAGGATATCAGCCAAGACATCAAAATAGAATATGAAACAGGTAATTGCTGAAGAGGTAATGAGAAAAAGGAAGAGAAAGAGAATGGAAAGCAAGGGGACAGCATTTAGTTTCAAATGAAGCTTCACAGCCTCTCACTTTGAGCATTAATCTTGCTGGGCAAAATATAAGATTACAATCCAGGCATAAGGATATAATTTGGTACCTTCTAAAGAAACTGAATGATGTACATGGAAGCAGCTTTCATTTGGCTCATGCCTCAAATTCAAGTGACCCTGCAGCTTGTTATGAGTGATGAAGTGAAACAAAATTGGTCTCCAGTGCACCTACTACTAAGGCATAATACTACTGAACTTTACAAAGCAAATACATTTACTTTTCAGATATCACACAGATGTTTGCTGTAGCCCCTGGGGTACAGCACATCCAAAGCAAACTATAATACCAACTACTATACCTTGTGTTGCCATTAAAATGAATACATATTTATAGCCTTTTAAGGCTAATTGAAAACAAAAAAGCAGCAGCTGTTCTAGCATACAGCTCATTGCCATCTGTTTGTGGAAACATCTCTGACAATGGCACATACAGGATTAAGCCCTACAGAAGCTGAAATGTGTAAAGTTTAGAACAGCAGAATTCATGCATGTGTGTGTATAAAGTATATAGTTCTAGTTTATATATTTATATATATGTATAAACTATATATTTATACATATTAATGTTGATGAGTACATAGCTAGCCTATGAGTGAAACCAGAAAGTAGTCTCTTTCTGTGCATCCACTCCTTAGATTTATGACACCCAGAGATAGTTCCTCTCTATCTCCACTCCCTGTCAAATTCTTCATACTGTTAAATTTATGCAGCCAGTGGAATATAGAAGAATTTGCCCATTAGAATTGCAGTTTCTTGTTATACAAGAATGACAATGGGGGGTGGTTCTTTACCAGTTTTAAAGCAGTAAGTCTGAATTGTTCTAAGACATGCAGTGACTGATGTGCCACAGTATGTAGCATTTCTACCTCATCCTTCAGAATATCACTCAAAATATATTTATATACAGTTTTATCATCTGATTCATTTTACTTCCTCACAAGGCTTTTTTTTTAATTTTAATTTATTTGCATGTGCTTATCTCTTTTCTTTGCTATGAATTTGTCTTTCCTTTTTTTCTATATGGTACCTAGGCATATGCTTATAAAAATGTATTCCATAATTATCAATGACTGCCTTTCTTAAAGGTCTAAATCAAAGATTTGCCTGAGCCTACATGGCCCAAGTGCTTGAGATGAAAGGAATATTACATAACTAAATACTTCATGTGTAAGGGACCTTGCATGCATGTGTAGGAAAACTGAGAAGACAAGGTCCTAAACTGGGCACTGAATGCAATGATTAGGGATAGCTACAATCTACTTGCAAGACCAAATCTACCTCAAAAGATTGCCCTGACTGTTGTTATTTCTTTTATGTAGCTTTACCTGAAGATAAATATTATAATGATAGGAAACAGAGCAAATGGTAGAAAACATGCAGGCCACATGAAATGGCTATTTCTCTGTTTTCTGCAAGATGAGGTGGGGGATAAGGTACAGAAGTGTCACTTTTTGGACCCTTTCCTACCCTTTCTCATGGCATGAGATGTAAACAGAACAAAGCCCTATTTGAACAGCATGAACTACTAGAGTATGGTCGTTGTTATGCCTTATTCTTATATAAACTTCTCTTTCTAAGGTGTTGGAATCATGAAACAAACATCTTTGGATATTTTTTAATGGCATTTAAATACAAAGAAATTAAACACAATGTTTTAGGAAATGAAAAATCATCAGATTTGTGCTCTACTACCCAAACATAACAGACACCATTTGAAAAAAACACATTCTTAATGTGCCTTTTCCTGCTTACATATTAAAAAAATACAGGTAGTACATTTCTGGCTCAACTATGAAATTCCTCACTTTTGCTAGTCTTTGACAGACCATTACCTTTTTAATGTATTTTTACTGTGTCACTAATATAATGGATCTGTCGAGGAGTCAAGAAATGTTACAATGAATTCCTTTATTCTGTGAATACAATGAATAGACATAGATATGACTGCAAAATGTGAAGGATACTTTTGCAATGAGCAAGAGTGCTCACTACTGGTATTATCTAATACTGACATATGAAAAATGCTTCTTTTTCACTGTATTCCTAAACCACAGACATGTTTTTTTATCACTGTACTTTAGGTGAAAAATTGAGAGGCCAAAAAAGAAAATGGACATCTTGTGAACACTTCTGCTCTATTCAGTCATTTGCAGCTGCATTACAAATGCAATCTCATTAAGGTCTTTCTGAATTGGTATATTTAATGGCTTTAACAAAAAAAACAATCTTTTTTATCTCAAATCACATTCTTAAATGAAATACAGTATTATTAAATCTACAACAGTTCTTTCAATGATGCACTGAACTGTACTCTTGATTACTCTCATTTAAGGTTAATGTACCTATAAATTATATACCTGGTTATTATATAGAATCTATTTTTTACATTTATTATTTATCTCTGCCACTCTTTAAAATCATTCTCTCTCAAATGGAGTAACAAGGGATACTTTCCTTTTTCAAAATTCTTCAACAATGATTAAAAAAAGATAAAATTAACAGTACTGCCCAAAACAAGAAAGAACAAGAAACAAGAAAGAAATGGTAGAGTGCACTGAGTGGCTAAACAGATTAGTAAAAATGCATCTGAACAGAAAAATCATTAATTTTAGAAACAGTACCATTCTCTGATTTCCAAACAAAAATACATTACTAACTCCTGGAGGATCAATAAATAAATAAATAAAAAGTAAAAGTCATGTTTAAACATGAAGTGTGATGTTCTTTTATGTAAGAGGACATCACCAAATTTATTTGCAATAGTGATTTATATCTAACTAACCTGAAAGAAGTATGAAAAAACCCTGGCTTTAAAAAACACAAATATAAAAATAGCTCCTTAGAATAAGTTTTCTAATTGTGCACATGTAGGTGTTGGATGTAAGACATCAACTTTACACAAGCAGTTTTATCTCAGATTATATATCCATCTGAATGTAATGGCTTGACAAAGTAAATTCTTAGAATCCAATGCACCCAATTAATGATTATTAAACAAGGTGCTGTAGCATTTTTGGGTGATGCCAACAGCCTTTGAAAGAGAGAGGCAATAAGCAAAATAAGAACAGGTTTTCATGAGGATAAGTGCAGGCTTCCCTTCCAGCTGCTCTTCCTCCTTTCCCCCTACTTACTGTAGCCCAGGCTTTTCTTTGCTGGCTTCTGCTCCTTCTTTCTGCAGGGCTCTGAAACTGAAGGAGAGAGAAATTCCCAGAGGTCTATACCAATGACAAAAATCCTTGCCTCTTGCATATTTCCTGCACCATCATAACTACAGCATCCCTTCAACACTACACAGAAGATTTGGAAATATTTAATATTTCATACAGGTTATGTATCACATTTCAGTGGCCAAGAGAAGAAAAAAAAAGTCTCTTTCTAGCAGTTCCTTGGCTCAGAGGAGTCCTAAATTGACACAGAATTAGTATAGCCTGTTCCAGTGCTACCAAACTCCTGGCCCCTGCACAAGGCATGTGTTGAATATATACAAGAACTGTGTTGGGGTACATCTGAAAAGTACTGAATTCTGGCTAACCCCAGCTAGCAGATGGTTCCTGGGAGATCATTGCCAATTGGCACAGGTTAAAGGAATCCCTAGGCACAAAACTGTAAACAAAATTGGAGCGGGTGGGGGAGTTGCATCTCATTGTCTGGCAGAACTCTCTCCTGCGCTGATATAATCATGGCCTTTGTTCCTATACTTATGAATTTTACAGCTTCAAGTATCAGAGTTATTTTGCATATGTAACACATTTTTAGAGTTGAATGGGTTTCTGATCAAAAACACAAGGCAAATATCTTGAATAATGAGCTACGAAGTGGTAATAATATACAATAAAACAACAAAATCACACATTTCTAACAACGGTACAGAAAAGAATATGTAACTTGAGCATGTTTAGTGAAGGAGCATAACATGAGTGAAGTTCAGCTTCACTGCAAATATTGTTCCTCAAAAGAAGTCATGTATTTTACTATTGCATCTTGATATTTTTGCTATTCTTTGTCAGGACAAATATATAGGGAAAGATATGACAAGTACGTTAAACAAAATGGCCACGTCCAGATGAACACCCAATGTTATGTAAGGTGCTGCAGACACATCTGTGGCACCACATAGTGCACTTTCAGTTGTTCTCTGCACTGCAAGGGAGAAGTGCGGAGGGTTTTTTTTTGCCTCCTGTATATTCAGGAGTCAAAAAAACGCAAGGAGAAAAAAACAAAGCAGTGCATACATGGACAGTGCATGCTGCACAAAAGAGGAGCTGTGTCACACAAGGCCATTCTGCAGCTGCCAGGCAGGTTGTGTGTGGCAGAATCATCACTACCGCAACCCTGGGAGGCCCCCAGAGCCATAGGTGAGACTGATGGGGCCAGCACCAGCCTCTTCTACTGTCCCCAGAGTAACTTGCTGTGCTGCAGAGTACATGTGGCACTAGTATTCCCCAGTGACAACTAGCAGCAAAGCAAGGTGCTAGTTGCTTGGGTGTAATTCCCATGAGACAAATTACTTTATATCAAATTTGTCTCAGTGTAGACAAAAAGAAAATGTTAAGCGTTTCTTAGCATTTACAGGTGTTACATACTTGCAGTGATTAATCTATTTAAATGCAAAAAAATGGCTCATGGCCTATGACAATTTAACAATTGCTTCACATCACAGATCCAGACAAGACAAGGATGCTGATAATTTTTAAGTGACTGGAAAGAAAATATCATATCTTCTTGAATTCCACAATAGAATCCTTCAAAGAAGGCAGTCTTTTCCCTCCTACTGGAACATAATAGAGACAAAGGAATTATAAATCACCATCATTTCTAATAGCCTGGTAACCTCCTAGCTACCTTCTCTTTCCAAGTGATTATTAAAAGACCATTAACTGGTGCAAAACTTAAGCTTTAATTTAAAAAAATAATAATTTCTATTCCTTATAATTGTAGAGAAAATCTTAAAAATGTGAACCAGCTTCTGACATCAGCTGTTGTTATTATTTTACCAGGCTTATGTTAGAGGATTTACTCTCATCCATAAGCAGGTGCAGTGTTCCTCACTGAATCTTAGGTGCCTGGCACTTTTCTTAAATCAACAGGTATAGGGAATGGGAATCTACAGTTTTCTGCGGCTCTCACATTTTAGTTTTGAAATAAACTTCTTTCCTTTCTTATTTCTTTGGACAGGGGTAATATCTTACCTACAGCCCCTGTCCAGATCAGTCTTCCAAGTCTTTTCCTTCCAAGCCTAAGGAAAAGAAAGGAAAACACTTAAGTTCTATCCTTGAAGATGCAATCATCTCCTTCAACTCAAGAGAAGACAATTTTCAGGTTGCCATGGCACACTTAAACATAGACAGGGCCAATGTATTTGTACATAACAAAAATTTATGACCATAGGGTGGGAATATTTTGTGCTGGGAATATTCTCATGGCTGGAAAAAATCAATACATTTACTTCCTTTGTTTTTCATTCCCCCTCTGGGTGATGAGGAAGGGAGAACTGACATCCATTGGGAAAATTTCTCCTTTAATTCTGAATTTATCTAAGTCAAGACTCTTTATGAAACTGCTGCAGTTAGTTCACCTCCAGCCCTTGCAAAACAAGCTTTAAAGTTAATTTCTCCAAAGATGAAAAGCTTGTATTGTCCTAGCAGCTAACCAAAGCTGCTAAGGTAATCACGTATATTTTATTTTTAGTCTTTTGCTTTTTAGACTTGTATATAAGTTCTGAATTATCTACAGAAAACAAATTAATCTACCATTTTAAAAAGTCTACTGCAGAGCATCTAATGTTGTTATTTTAAATTATGATATTATTTAATATCCTTCCTACTAATAAATCTTACTTGAAGACACACATTGAACACTAATTTTGTTTTGTTAAATACAGCCCACTAACCTTTTTCAAGACTGTATTATATGCATATATGTAAAAGTTAATTAACAAGGTGTGGGTGACATATGGAGCTTAATTCCTGGGTACATAAAACCAATATAACTTGTTATTGTGTGCTGCTAATGGTTTCCTCTGTGAAGCTTGTTTATGTCAAGGTCTTAACAGCAGGCACAACTTTTGTTGAAGTAAAAAGTCAGTATTTAAAAAGGAAACACTTCCTAACAGTGGCTTATATTCCAGGTAGCAAAAAAACAGTTTAGCAAGTTTCTTCGATTTTCCCTCCTGAAACAATATTGAATATAATAATTTTTATATTTTAGATTATTAAAAATTAAATTAGAAATAAAACATTTTGATTAACAGTCATGACTCCTTGGGAGGGGGGACTTTGATTCATAAGCAATATATTAAATAGAAGTTTAGTTTTAAAATGTGACAAAAAATCAAAGATCCTTATGCAAAATGTTCAGCTTTAATACTAAAGTATTTGCCAACTATCATTCCAGACTAGTCTTCATAATGCCAAGACCTAGACAGATCCCTGGTATTGAACAAGCTATTGTTCTGAGAAAACCATCAGGTGTTGTCACAATTCCATTTTTTTTAACCTTACTCAAAAGTCTAATCTGACCCTTGCTGCCAGGATTTATTGTCACAAGCTGACAACTTCATTAAAGACAAAGAAATAAAAGTTTAGCTTGGTGATCATCTAGCTATAGGTCAGCAGTGTCAAACTCATGGCCTCTGAAGGCTCTCTATTGGGTAGAGAAGTTGGGGGCTTGACCTGCTGCAGAATCCATGGTCAGCAGTGGCAAACTTGGCTCACTGCTCTCACCTTTTGACTTGTTCCCCTACATTTACTTCCAGTTCTAGACCCCTGCTTCTCTCTTGTCATTGTCATCAGTTAATTCCTTGATGCCCTGCTGCAGGACCCCTCACTATCACTACTGTTGGACCATTCATTCTGTCCTTGCTGCAGTGCTACTAAAGAAGGCCTCATGCCCTGGCTGGATTCAGCTGGCAAGAAGCTCTGTAGTCTGGATCCAGCCCAGGGTCCCAGATAAATCTGATATCCCTGCTCTAGGTTAATAGAGTGCATTTTGAGACTTGCACCATTCCATAAAAAGCTCAAATGTCCCTATATGGGACAGAAACACATTGTGACAGATGCAGAGGCTAAGTACAGGCAGTCAACAAGCCTGAGGCTGAATTGATTCAATCGTTGCAGGTTAATCTAAGATGTGTAGATTGAACTAATAATTAAGTGAACAGATATTCACTTTTGATTCTGGAAATGCAGCCACATGCCTGCAGTGGCTCAGACAAATGCCAGGAAGTGCTAGAACACACATCCCTAGGCCAAGGTTAGTCCTCCCTAACCCTGTAAGGGGGGAGGGGCTGCAGAGCAGGTGTAAAGCATCCTGGGATCTTGGGGGACTATAATTAACTTGAATCAGGAAGAGATCTGGGTCAGAAGTTCAATAAATCAATTTGACCTAAATCAGGTTGAGCATTTTCCCCTTTCTCTCCCATACTCAGTTGAATCCCCTAGCCACACCCCCTCATCAGTCCAGGACAGCTGAGGATGGGGTATGAGGGGAACACTTCCTATGCTGCAACAGCCCCCTGAGCTAGGGTCTCCCCATTGTGATGGTAAGTGGGGAAGAAGAGGGAAGCCACAACTGGGGCATTTCTCCCTCTCTTCCCCCATACCCTCTTCACCTGGAGCCAGAGCTGGGCCAATCACCCAGCCATGCCTGCTCTTTGGTCAACTGGCCAGCTGAGGAAAGAGTGGGAGGGGGAAATGTGCCCCACCCCCTGACTTCAGACCCTTAGCCAGGCTGCTCTGAGTGCAGGGTGTTGGAGAAGCCCACAGTAGAAGCTATTTCCCTGAGTCTACTCTAAGTAGCTGGGTGATTGCTCCAGCTCCCAGCTTGGACAGGAGGAGTAAAGCCCCCACTGTGGGCTTCCCTGCTGGGAGCTGGGGTGATCAGTCACCCAGCCATCCCTCTCCTTGGCCACCAGGACAGTTGACAAGGTAGTTAGGGTGGAAAGGCTGTGCCCCACACAGGGGAAAGCCAACAATGGAGGCTTTTCCCCCTACCATTCCCTCCTCAGCTGGCCTGCTGGCTGGAAGGGGTCGTGGCTGGGTGATTTTGCACCTCCTGACTCAGGCAAGGGAAGTAGAGCTCCCATTTCAAGATTCCCTGCAACTGGGAGCCAAGGTGATCACATGGCCATGGTCCCTCTTTGACTGGTAGACTGACTGAGGAGGAAGTGCATGGTAAAATGGACTTCACTGTGGATTTCCTCCCCATACTGGGCACAGCTTGGCTGGGGGTCCAGAGTTGGGAGGTGGGAGCCTCCCCCCACTTCTTCCTCAGCTAGTCTGCCAACCTGGGAGAGGGCATGACCAAGTGATCACCATGGCTTCTAGATGTGGAGATGTCCACAATGGGGACTTTACTCACCCCTAATCTGGAAGCCAAGGTGATCACAAAGCCATACCCCCTCCCCAGCCATGTGCAAGCAGGGAGCATGTGTGTGTGTGGGGGGGGGAACAGCTGGGTTATACTTGGAACAGGGTGGGGGGAACCCAAAATGCGGGACTTTACTCGAGCTGATATCCAGGTCAATCAACCAGCCACACTCATCCCCAGCCAGCACGCTGACTGGGGAGGGAGTGGGGCGGAAATGCCCCCCTACAGCTCGGGACACCCTGCCATGCTGTGCCCACCATACAAGCAAGCCCATAGTGGGGACTTTACTCCTATTACCCTATCTGGAAGCCAGACCATTTCTTCCTGATGGAGAAGGTGACAGGGCTAAGGGAACCTACTGGGCTCTGGGCTGCTTGGGATCTTACAGCTGGGAGTGGGGGTGGGGCTGCGGCTGCTCTGCTCTGCTGGAGCAAAGAGAACAGCCCAGGGCTGTACAGCATCCTGGGATCCTGGAGGACTGTGAATTAAGTTAAATCAGAAGGGGATCTGGGACAGCAGTTCCATAAACCAATTATCTAAATTAGTTAAGTCTGATACTACATCCATCTAGGTTTATTTCAAACCAGTTTCAGTCATTTGAAAGTGGATTAAGTGCACTGAACTTCTGTTCTGGTACAGGTTTAAACTGGTTCCTGATCACTTAAACTACTTTAAGAGTAACTTCAGTCCCTATCTTTTGCTGCAGGGCTTACCTAGTCAGGGAAGGGGATGTGCCTAGTCTGCACCTTTTCTTTTAAAGGTGCAAACTCCCTTTTTCTTTCCATCTTAATAATGGGTTTATATGTCTCCTAATACCTATACCCAACACACATACTCAAAATAAAATACAAAAAGAACACGTATGCAAAGCAAGAAGGTAAAAAAAAACCCAAAATACTAAAAATATCAAAAGCAAACAGAAGGTAGGTAAGCATTACTGCAGATAGTGCATATGAAACAGAAAGAGGCTTACTCAGGGGCTCTCTACATGTGAGGATAAAAGTGAAATGGGATCTAATGCATGATCCATGCTATCAGACCTCCAGCAAGGTCGCACATGCATGGCAGGATGCGTGATTGTGGGATAATGCATTAGATCCCATCATGCCTTCTTGCTGGTGTTGGGGGACCTCAAACCCTGGAGCCCTCTGCACAAGCAAGAAGCAAACTCCTGTGGCTAGGAGCCCCCTCAGTTGAGGGGCTTCCAGCTATGGGTGTGATGAATTCACTCCCAGGGCTAGAAGATGAAACTTGACATGATATCATAGCCTCAAGGGTGCATATGACCCCCATCTCTGGGAGACTGGCTTCTGGGTGCCCTGTATCTAAGAGGCCTCCTAGCCATGAGATCTTGTTCCTTATCTTGCTGGGTCCTGGTGCTAGAAGGCATGCTGTATGGATCCAGCATCCAGAGCTGAAGGACTCTGGATCCTAGCAGCTGTGGGGTGCTTCCAGGACCCAGAGTCAGCAGCTTCTGGGGCTAAGAGTGCACCTTTGTGTCTGGGAGGCTTGTCAGCTTACAGGGCTCCCAGCTTCAGGAGATACCCTTCTATACATGAAAATTAAAGATCAATAGCAACCAACTATAAAATTAGTACTCATTTCAAGGTCTAACTTTATAGCTGGCTTGAGCTTTTTATGGTGTGATAGGTACTTTGCCTGTATAGCTGGTCTCAGGTAAGTGGGCAATTAACCAGTTAATTGTACAATACCTGTACAGTGTAGTGGGAGCATCAGGGGCCTAACTGGCCAGTTCCTCTCTGCAGGCAATGGCAGTGGATACTATAGGGGCAATGGCCATAGGTTCAATGCTGCTGGGGGAGTTGTCACCTTTTTATTTTGTTACTGACATGCCTTCTGAGAAATGAAGCTCCCCCGACACCCTTTTTAGCAGTAAAACAAGGAGGTAGAATATACCCTGTGACAACAAACCATTGGCTGCTCTCTTGCACTAAATTCTGCTGTCACTTCTCTGCCATTGTCACTGCAGAGAAGATGCAAAGTATGTGTGTGGAGCAGGTAAAGGAATGGGATGTGGGTAGTTGAAGGGCACCCCTAGGTGCATTCCAGCACTTCTCTTGGGCAGTTCCTGGGGGCTACTGCACCCATTGGGCATGCCTACACACATGCTTTAATGTGCACTAGACTATTTTATCATGAATTAAAGCCTCAGATAAAAAACCATGACCTTACACTAATGGGCAATAAATAGTCTACTGTGGACTAAGCATCACTAAAAAAGCATGCAAATGCACTACTGTGTGTAAGCACAACCTAATCTGTATTAATTTAGTACCTCCAATGTGAGGTACTACATTTAATTTGCTTTAGAAAAAGCTCATTTATACACATGTAGATGCACCCATTGTTATGCTACTGGGGATGCTTCTATCTTTTTATAGGTACTTGCCATAATCTTTCAATTTGACATAAGATCCTTATGGTCAAGTTAATAGGCGGGGGTATGTGGGGGGGTAGGGAGGGTGCTTACTACAGGCCATTGGGCTCCACAACATTGTACAGGAAATAATTGTTAGATTTGAGCCCCACCCAAGCAAATCAGACACAGGTTTGAAAAACAGTCATTTCTTTGTACATGAATAATATATTTGTTAATTGCCATAATTTATAAACAGTTTCATAAACACAGTATAGAACATAATGTATTGAATTTATAAGTATTTTAAATATTAGATATTGTTGGTACTGGATTTATGACCTAGATATCTTGTTCCAGACAGATCAAAAACCTTCAGACTGACCATGACCTGTCATTCTATAATAGGTGAATTGTATTGATACACAGTGATAGCAGATAAGAATAATGGAAACAATTCTATGTCTACCAGTCCTAGAACTGTCATGAGAAGGCAGGTATGTTTGGCCAGTCTACAAGCTTCACCCTGAGATTCTCTCTTGAATGTCAGGTATCAGCAACCTGGACATTGAAGGCCAAGGCTCATTCCCTCCCCCTTCCCATCCATTAGGGTGGCTGAGATAAGGTGGTGGTGTGTCCTTAGTCCACAGTGACTTTAGGTTTCTGTCTTGGGGACCCTTTGCTGTTCTGAAATCCCTCCTTTTGTATTCTTTCTCTTCTATCCCTCCTTTTGTATTCTTTCTCTTCTATGATAACTCTTCATCTCTGGGAACCATTAATTAGTCTCCTTGTGGTCATTATACTGTCCACATGCTGTCCTGTCAGCATATTCCTTTGTTTCACAAACCTCTCACATGCACACATCCTAATTTGGCTTTTTACCAGTTTCTCCTAATTTGATCCATCTACCAAAACTGAAAATCCAAAGGGCTCTGCAGTTTGGCACTGTGACCTGCAGAGTCCCTTACCTCTGTTTGAGTACACTGTTTATATTATGGAACAGTGTGGTACATGTCTTCAATTACTGGAGCCTGCAAGCCTTGAAGGAAACTTTGTCATAAACAGGCCTTTAGAAATCAATTCAACCCTAAACAATTAGACCATTTTTCTAATGCAATATATACTTTACCTACAAGCCAATACCCCAAAACAAATCTCTAAATACCATTTTTTAGCCATCAGGTATCGGAATACTTAACAGATTGGTAACCACAATGAGTTACTTGAAAAGTCCCATAAACCCCTTTCATCAATATAAGCAGTTGGTGTTAAAGAGACTCCCATCCATGTGATGCTATGGAATTCATATAGAGAGTGTGTCTACACACTGTCCTATGGTGAGGTAGCAGTGCATAACATCACTGTGTGGTACACTACAGTGACATAGTGATCACGTGTATACACTCGATTGCCAGCTACATCACCATAGTGGTGTGTTTCCCAGGTATAATATGCTGCTGAATGACATAGCAGCAAAATTTACCCATCCACCACACCCTTTTGAAGTAACAAAGCATAGTGCCATAGCAACATTCACCATACAGCAACATGTAGATGTGCCCAGAGAGAACTAGAGACTTAGGAAATACATTCAGATAAAAATCAAGCCAGAGAAAAAATAATAAGGGGAGGAGAAACAAGCAGGGGAAAGGGTGCCTATACATATGCTCCAATGCATTCTGAGCAGATTTGATTAATCAAAGTCAGCTGGATCATCCTAGTTAAAATGCTCCAGCATGCTGCAGCACTTCGTGAATTTAGTGTCTCAAGTTTCAAAATGGAAAAGGGTGGTGCTTTAGTTAAAATGCCCCCACTGCCATTTTGAAATGCTGAATACATGAGACACTGAAGCTTTTTAATTAGACCATCTTCCAAGTGCCACTCTAAATGCCCCCACCCGGGAACATGTGTCTATGTACCTGGCACCCAAAGTGCTTATTCACTGGATCTGGAAGTCAAGAGAGAGAAATGTGAAGAGGAATAGGCACTTAGGGCCTGACCCTTTACCCATTGCAGTTAAAAGATAAAATCTCATTAACAGCAGTGAGGCAGGACTGGGATTTAAAAGACAAGAATGGATACCTCAAATAGCCAACAATTATTCATACAGAACTTGGATTAGAATCCAGATGTGTGAGGGCTGAACCCTTTTAGAATATTCAGATTGCAGAACAATCAGATTTACAGAAGACCGATTGACACTTTCTTATGCTGAAGTCCTCAGATGAAAAAGGAAGGAAGCTGTTCTTTTACATGGTATATTTGTACTAAAGAATCTGTGAAAAATTATATCTGATCCTTATAAGTGTAGCACAAGAGGGTCCAAAGGATTTTTATAATGGGTTTCCTCAGGCATTTTTTTCCAATGGATCTAGGCACAGCATCTGATATCAACCTTAGATTTTTTTCATTGGGATTTTGTCTCCTGGATAAGATTCAATTGCATTTTGTCTATCTGGATAGTCATCCTTTTTGGTGAAAGGTACATTTAAAGCTTCAATAAAAAATTGTTCTTTTAAGTTTGCCACAAAGAACTCGGTGATGTGCACAGTGTAATTACAATTCCTTCTTTCAACAAACTTCTTAATTTGAAATGATGCATTGGGTCTTGGTGTTTTTTAAAGAATCACTAAACAAATTTTCTGGAGTGGTAATAGGTAAAAGATGTATATCCTCTGTACCATTACAACATTGTAAATTACTGAAATGTAATGACATTAATTTAATGAAAAAGGTATTTTTCATTATATATTGTTTAAAGGTGTTATGTATGTATTGAAGAGATAGTAAAAGAAAATTAATGTTGCAAGGCAGGCATCCATAAGTTAGGAAATGTGAATATTATGGTTGCTTGTGTAACCTTTATTCAGAATTCTTGAATATGAAAACATATGTGATCATATAATTAAAGACTGTATCTTAAGGGACAGAAATAAAGGGACTGGATTAAGTTGCACAGGAATTAATTCTGGAATTGACAAATTTTGAATGTTTGAATTTAGCAGAATAATATAATTTTAACGTATATTAATATGCTTTTAAATACCTAATAAATTGAACAAGGACATTTCATCATATTGAATTTTACTGTGACAACCTCAATCTCCCCATCATTCATCAGTGGGATGGGGATCTTTAGATAACAATCATAATCCTCTTTTAATTCTGTTAATGTAGAACCTAATAGCAGTAAATGGCTATCCCCTATGCCAATTTTGAAATAAAATAGAATGAAGTAAAAAATTAATTCCAGGAGTAGCACCAGCCATTAAAAATTTCTGTCTGTGAGGCAGTTTGTTTAAAACTTATAAATGCAACTGAAAACTAGGTCTTACAATGGAAAGTGTTATGCAGTTTTAGGTATTTTAACATCACTATCTTCACTACTTATAATGTACAAATACACAGAAAAAACATTTTTGAGAGTAGAAAAACAAGGAAAAGATTCTTTTTCAGAACCACAGGTAACTTTCAAAACATACAGGGTTTGCCTGCAATGAATTTCCTTGGAAGGTTAGAGACATCTAAATTAAACATTATAGTAAACACTTTAAAACTGACTCCTTTTTCAAAAGGCAAAAACCAAAGAAAGCTAAATAATGTCAACTTACACAGGACTTCAAGTGAGATGACCTTAGAGGATTCTGCGGTCTAAAAAGTATTATTGTAGAATAAATAGACGTAGGGAGAGATTTCCATAAAAAAGAACCATAACATAATGGCCTGCCATTTATGGTACAGTATATCCTTGGAGTAAAGACTTGAGAGACTAAAGTCTTACATTTAGTGAACAATGGTAACAGTTGGAATATGTTAGTGGTACATCAAAGGAGAAAAATACCAAAAGACCATGAAAGAGATAATGTGCTAAGATTCTAATATGCTAAGAAGTAGATGGTCTAACAACATTTCAAGGTATGTGTGCTTACTGCATACCCACACAAATTTATATAATTGCAAAGCTTATAGAGTATAGTCTTACACAAAATTTAAAAATTGCAAAAAAAAGGCTAAAAACCACAGAAAAAAGAATAAAACATATGGCTACTGAAAAGGCATCATGTGATACAGCACATGCACACACCACCTATGAACTCATAAGCAAGTTGGCAGATAGTGCTGGACATCTGTCCACTGTGAGACTTCATGCAAAGGCAATCTCTGGCTCATTTTAACCTGATATTTTTTGAATATAGATGTTGTAGGGCTTGGATCCTCTGTGTAATGACATCTTTTCCCTTCTATTGGTGGGTGAAGGAGATATGGAAAATACCTCCACCTGCCTCTTCCTAAGATTATGTTCTTGCCAACCACATCTTTGTTGTTTTGGGGAAAATTCAGTGGGGTATTCTTACCAAAGGGGAAAAAAGACACCATTCTTGACTGCCTAGCCAGATAGATTTTTCATGGAGCTCCTCTGTTTCCTACACCCCAACCTTACCACTCCTGAGTCCGTGAATCAGAAGAAAAAAAAAAGAAAGAAAAAGAAAACTAGTTAAGAAAAAAATTAAGAACTCTCTCAGATGATGGAGAGATGGGGGGACAGAAGCAAAACTGTCCCCATCTCCTGCAGGGTTGAACAGGTGGCCCCTAGGGGTTATTCCATCCTTTCAAGAGGGCTGAGATCTCCAGCTGTTCCCTGTTCCTTTCTCCCCCACTTTCCTTGGGAGAGAGGCTCCTGTTCACCTTGAGCCTTCTGCTCTAGCCTCCATCACCAGGCTTGGTTCACCAGAGATCGTCTGATCACCTTACACACTTTCCCCCACACTGGTATCTTGCCTTGCCCTTGACTGATCAGCATCAGGAAGAGAGCCCTCCTGTGTCCCCTGTGTCCCCCGGGTTCTCCCCCAGGCCCCTGTCTGTGGCCAGAAGTACTTAGTTTGGTGCATCCCGGGCCAATCCAGAGTGAACATTCACTCAAAAAATGTGGCTTCTAGCCATGCTTGCCAGCGGCAGCCCTCCACTCTCTGAGTACAAGAGAGGTCACCCTGTTTCTCAGAGATCCCTCCCCCTCCCCTGCTTTGACACATTAATGCCACCAACTAAAAAAAAAAATTGAGTGTGAACATGTTTAAAAGATATTTAATTCAAAGTTCTTTGTTTGTTTGGCTTTTGGGGGGGTTTATTTTTTATTTTTAACAATTTAAGCCAGAAGCATCAAATGGTGCAGGGCAGCTCAATGGGCCCATGGGCCCTTTTCCTCTCTACCTTAACTTTTCTCTCCTCTCCTAGAATACCAGATACATCATCTGCTTTAGACAGTTTTAAGCATGTGACTGCATGTGACACAGATCCCAGAGCAGCTGCAATAGACATCATGTATGGTGCAGTCCGGACAGGGGTGAAGGAGGAGTGCCAAATTTGGTGGTGGTGGTGTGCCAAATTTCTGGACATGTTGGGCTATGGCTAAATGTCATAGCCCTGCATGCTGAATTTGGCTGGCGTGTATGGTCAGTCCATCAGTCCACTGGTCAGCTAGATCCAGTGCAAGGTCCCAGACTGTAAGCCCATCCAGTTTGTAGGACAGACAACAGACTCAGAAGCAGGCTCAGCTTCCTACCTGCTGCTTCTCAGTTACTTACCCATCCTGAAAGGCAAGATTTTTTTCCCCTTCAAGCTGCTTTTCACAAACAGGGTGCATAATATTTTTCAGGGCATGCTATATATGAGAAAATATATACATACAATCTTTATTCCTGCCTATATTATTACTAATACCTATATTATTTTGAAACAGAAAATCAAAACCAGAAAGTCTGCCACCAGAATATCCACTATCATGCTAACTATCATGCACATGCTAACAGGTTTCAGGAAAGTCAGCAAAAACAGCAAACTTTTACTAAATATTATGAAAACAAAGAAAAATGTGTGATGTACAGTGAATTGTGTCATGAAAACAGAAGATGAATAGAAAAAATGCAGGTAAGACATGAGGATACTGTTTATGCAATTTTAGAGCATGTAACAACTGCACAACAAAATTTTATCCAGAGATCACCATTTCCTCCAACATTCACATTTTAGCCTTCACTGAATATCACTGTATTGGTAAGATGTCATTAAGTTGCCACAGCATAAGCTATATCTTTAGTGAGAAAATCAGCAACCAGTTCAGAGGATGTTGCCTACTCATGAAGCCTACATATGGAAATTCCTCTGAAATTATCAGAGTACCAGAAAACTTAATTTTAAAAGAAGAAAACTTAACTGAGTGGGTCTATGGGAGTGATTTTTCAGAGGATTCATCCACCATAACTGAAATTTTGCCATTTTTGACTCAAAAAAGAGCACTGTGTGCTATAAATGAGGAAATGCTAGAATTATTGAAGAAGAAAGAGTATACTTAAGAGCAGATAGTGTGGAAAACAAACATGGTAATGAAGATATTCAATATCTGAGCAAGTTTCTTAACAATTTGTCATTAAAAAGCATGCTTCCCCACAGTGTAATAGGATAGGGCCTGGGGGCAGCTAAAATGCCCCATAGTGGCTGTCTTAATCCTGCTTCCACTCCAGCCTCTCAGGGTCTCACCCTGCTTTCTTGAATGCCACATTTTGGTGTTAACGATAATGATGGGAGGATGCCCTCAGAGGCTGATGAGCTCTGGGTGTGCTTTCTCTGTACTTAGTTCTCCTCTTAAACCCAGCTTGGCCCACATAATTTGTGTTTTGACTTTGTTGCCCCACAGCCTCTCACCCTTGAGGCTTCTGACCACACTGCCCGCAGTCTCTTGGCCCAGAGGCTTCCAACACCCCTGGCAAGACTGCTCATAGTCTCTCCAGCCCCCTGGCACCTTTTCCCCATTCTGTATGCTAGCCCCTGGTGCTTTATTTATTATGTTTTCATAGTATGCAGTAAAAGCCTGCCTGTTTTGCTGACTTCCATGGTAACCTGTTATCATTGCCATCTGCATGACAGTGGATGTCCTGGTGGCAGATTCTTCTGGTTTTGATTTTCTGTTCTAAACACCTTAAGGCTAAATTTGTGGCCTCCATCATCTCCTACAGCCACATCCATGCCTCACAGATGTTATTTTTGCAAAAGTTCCTGGTCTCTGTAGTAGCTCTAGCTCTCTTGAGTTTAGCCCACCTTTATTATAAGTGCAGACTTCCAGCCCTGGCCCACTTGGTCTGGTGTGACTTTCTCAGCCTCAGTCCACTTTGTCTCAGGTCTCCAGGCCCCTTGGCTCTGTTTCAGTTTCTGGGCCTCTCAGCCCTGTACCATGTCATCCCGCCCACCTGGCACACCTGACCTCAGCAAAGCTGTTCACAATCTGTCCCAGGGCCCTGGACCTCCTGGCCCAGATAAGGCTTCTCACAGTCTCTCCAGTCCCCAGGCACCCCTTGCCTAGGCAAGGCTGCACAGACTGTATGCCAGCCCCTGGCCCTTTAACTAGGATTAGCACCCTGAGTCCCTGACTCTGCAGGGGTTGCTGTCCCCAGCCTCTGAATGGGTATCCCTCAAGTACGCCTGTGGCCTCCTGTCCATCCCTAATAGCTACATGTGGTCTTGTGATGTTACTCTGTGCCAACTACAACATGGCATGAAATCACCTCTGGGGTTCCTCAGGGTCCCAGCCACTCCTGCCCTTTAGCTGCTACCTTAGGTAGCTTCCTCAAGTACTGCAACTACCTGGCCTCCCCTCTTCCATCCAGGCTAGCAAGAGTTCTGTTCACAGTAAGAATCAGGGCCAATACTAACTCATTGGTTGAGGGTACAGGCTTTTAGTATCCTGGGCTCTATCCCTATAAAGTCATGTGGCCTCCTTGGCCAGAAGTTCCTAGTTAGCCCAGAGCCCAGCCTTCCCAGAGCTGCTGTCACTGCTTTCTCCCCTATTGTCCTTTAACCCCTTATGAGTTCCCCTGGCTGCATGTTGTGGTACAGCTGTCCTTGGCTTAGCTGCCTACCTTACTACAGCCCTTTGGTCCTGGATCCTTACCTTGCAAGTAGCAGAGAACAGGGGTCTCTGCTACAACAAGCTCATACTTAGGGTAGAAATGATTGTGATGTTATTGCAAAATATGAATAAAAATTAGCTTAATCAGTGCATGAGGCATTGTAAAAATGGTAGACAACAACATTTGAGACATAGAAGTAATAACAAAAGAGGCTACTGGAAAACATTATTTTGCCAAGAGTCAAATTATGCCCATAAGACATAGCTTAACTTTTAAGATATGCAGGAAGCAATTTCCTACCAGAGTAGCTTTTGCAATGGTTATCAATAAAGCCAAAGTCAAACACTTGTTAGAATAGGTGTTTATCTACTACAGCCTGTGTTTGCAAATGAACAGCTATATCTTGCAGCGTCATGAGTGAAATCATTTGATAACCTAAAATGCAAATTATACAAAGAGATGATCAAAGAATATTAACAAACTTGGAAGGTGTTTAGATGGAAAAAATGGTATTCCATGAACTTCTCCAATGAAGTTTGTAATTATAATATGCCCCCTCAAACTCACATGCTGTTTATTTTCCCTTTATGACTTGCAAAATGATTGAAGCTGCTCATGTTTATTTGCTTGAATCAGGAGTGGGCAATTATTTTGGCTGGAAGCCCACTTAATAAGTTTTGGTGAGCTCTGGAGAGCTGCATCCATAACATAGTCTAGAAGATATCATTTTAAGAAATTAAAGATAAAAAACAAATCATACTAAAATTCAAACAGCTACCGTAACATATTTTAATTTTATTTCAAAAATATTTTTTGCCCTGATTTGTTTTTTTGAGTAGTGTATATAGAGGTGACTAATGACTATATAATAGCTCAAAAGAATGTCTGACTCTTATATTTATCTGCCTTCAGGTGGCTGCTCATCTTGCCAGGTGGGTGGAGTGGGTGGAAGGCAGCTTAAAACTGGAGCTGGAGCTCTGCACTTTGGAGCAGGATCTACCTGGCTTCAGTTCCCCAACCACCCCTCCACCTGGAGTGTTGTAGGAGTGACAGAAGGAGGAGCCACTGGAGGCAGAGGGGTCCATACCAGAAACAGCCCTCCTAAGAAGCTATGCATTCTAGTGAGGGCCAGGACAATCAGTGGGCACATGCAGAAGCATAGTGAGGGCTGCCCCAGGTGGGAGTGAGCAGGGCTCAGCCCCATGTGGAGCACAGGCTGAATGCAATCAGTTGGTAGGCCAGATTGGGCCTGCAGGCCATTTTTTGCCCACTCCTGGTTTAAATGGAACATTTGAACACCTTTCTGAAACTATTCGGAGCTCAGCTAGTGATTTCAAACTTGGACTATTTCATTATATTTGTAACCTCAGGGGAAATATTTTGAAGCAAACAACATTAAATCTGTTGAGCTGCTGCAGGATATGTTTGAAAATATTTGAAAAGCTGCTAAAGACTGGGCCCAATTTTTAGAGAGAACAGATATGTTCCACTTTACTGAAGATTTCAAGATTTTTGGTATACCCTTTATGTAAATTTGACACAGAAATTGGCCAATGATCAACAGGACAATCATGAAAGAGTCAAACTTCAAAAGAAAAAACAGACCAAGCAGATGGAAGAAAAGGAGGATTTGCAAGACCAAATGAAACATGGTTGTGTTGATTAATGGTGCAATGTATTTTATAGTATATTACAATATAAAGCATCTTTTAGCTTTAATTTACTGGATCTTTCTTCCTTTTCTGAGTATTTTTCTTTTACTAATAATGAAAGTAGTTGTAATAATAATCTTTCAGTAATCAAAATTGTATTTTTAATGTTACCATGCCAACTTCTACATATGCAACTGCTGGCAGGAATAGTTAAGAAAGGGGACACATCATTATACTATCTGGAATGATCCATAATTCAACATTTTGTATAAAAGTCAGAAAGGTACACCAGGGGCAGTAAATAATTCTTTCAGTTTTCAATCTAAGTGGCCAGGTTCAGATCTCTTTCTGCTGAGGTCTGATTTCCAAAGTGAGGACCTCTCCCAAAAGAATGCTCTATCTCCTTTTCTTGTGAGCTTAACAAGAATGTTTGAAAGATTTTTTTCAATGGAACATTCTGATTTATGTGGGGGCTGAGAAACGCTGGTGGAATGGGGCCGCAGATGGAGTGGAACTGAGGTGCTAGAGACGCAGCGGTTGTTGGAAGCAAAAAAAAAAAACAAACACTTTACTTACAGTCCATACACTATAGGCACGTTCCTTGAAGTTACAGAACTTAAACGGAACACAGGCACACTGAAGCTCGCACTCACGCAGGGTTTGGGGCGTCGGATGATTTCGGCGGGGCATCGTCGTCAGTTGATCAGGCCTCCTTTGTGGCTTGGAAACGCACGTGGGGATCTCTCCTCATGTGCATCCGAGCACTGCTTCAACTTGGGCAGGCATTGCCCAAGCCTTTGATGCGGTCAGCGAGCCAATTGCTGACCGACACGTTTGCATAATTTACAGTGGGCCAATCGCAAGCATGCATTTGGTGGTGCAGCTGCAAGGTTTTGGTGGGCTCTGATCCTGCACCGAGACTTTTTCCTGCATTGCAAGGGAAATCCCTGCACCCATGTGTGGGGGCCGAGAAACGCTGGCGGAATGGGACTGCTGATGGAGTGTGGAATTAGAGCACTAGACACGCAGGTTGTTGGAAGTCAAACAAAACTTTACTTACAGTCCTTAGGCTGTAGGCACATTCCTTGAAGTTACAAACTTAAACAGGAACTCAGGCACACAGAGGTTCACACTCGCACAGGGTATGGGGCGTCCAGGATCAGCAGTTCCAGGATCAGTTCCAGGATCAGCAGGGTTTGACTTATATAAAAAGAACCAAATAAACTAATATAACTCAAATGGCTGTGTCTGTGCCTGATTTCAGCCTTCCTTTGGCCCAGCAGGGTATCTAAGCCACCTTTCTTCAGGCAGCTCTTTGAGTTTTGCCCTTTATCTGGGCTAAGTTTGACTGCATCAGTTCAGGTTTGGCTGAACCCTTTGGGTAAGGTGGGGTCAAGGGTATCATGAACCCAGGAACAACACCAAAAGGTACCTGACCTTGTACAGTTGTGTGCAAGTCAGGATTTCATTCAGAGAGCTGGAGTGGTCCTAGGCCTCAGCTCCTGGTTTTCTGTCTCCAGGGAGGAATGTTGCATGTGGTCTGGCCAATATTCACATTCCCCACATCCTGGGGTTGGCAGATCCCTTCAGAAAAATCTCCAGGTTGGTCAGAGCCAGCTTAACCCCTTGCTTGCCTCAGCATGTGCTGAGGTTTGACCTTTGCCCCAGCTTGGCAGCAGGGCCTGAGGGGAGCCTACTGCATACCGGCTGCCTGTCTGGTGGCATGGCAGTGTGCCATCAATGCATGGGTTTGCCTTTTCTCTGAAAGCCCAGCTGGGAATCTGCTGCCTCAGGAGACTGCTGATGGCCATTGGCCTGGCGGATACAGGGATAAGCGTGACCCCTGCTACACTGAGCTTCCAGATTTGCAGCACATTGGTAACACTGCCTCCCCAGAATTTCCAGGGACCTTGTTTCAGCCAGGCTACTCTGCAGACTATCCTGGAGCTGGATGTTCCACAAATTCCAAGCTTTCAGCTCCTCAACAGCCCAGAAACTCCCATCCTAATAAGCTACTGGGGATCTAGGCAGTTTGGGCAGCTTTGAAATTCTTTTGAAAAGGTTGAATCAAAATATTGGTTGAAGATCTTTCAGAACAAAAGATATTTCATTCTTTGGATTCCATGTTTTATTTTAGAACTTCCCACAGGCCAGGGACTTGTGTTTCAGCCAGCTGTAATGTTAATTGTTTGAATTCTCTAGCAAAGTATTGAATCCATTCTTCAGCACTGCTTCTTGATAAATAGTGTATTAACAAAATACGTACATAGGCTAGGACATGCAGTACTAGCAAGCAAACTATATATTGCAGTGTAATTTTCTTGGAAATAATTTAATAGAGAAAATTGAAGTATAGGTGCTACTGCTGCTGAAGCAGTCCATCTATTTCCATCTCTTTCTTTTAATAAATTTAAAGAATTTTGTGCATCATACTCCACAAGTAGCCCTGCTGAAGTCGAGGAGGAACAAATTATTTGATGTCAAGAACTGAAGAATTTAGCTCCTGGGGATAGACTATTAAAGGGATTTTCGTATTTAACTTCTAGTGCAATCAATGCATTTTAGACAACTAAATGCCCTTAAAATACAGTCTTCAATACCAATACTGTGTTGTTTAAATTTTAATGAGGAAATCAGGAAAAAGCACAATGTAGATAAAGTTCAATTGACAAAGCTAACTATCACTATTATTCCTTCATCAAAGAAGCCCAGCAACCATTTTCTGTATTTTTAATTTGTGTTCACATTATTCAACTATCACCTTAGTAAGTTACCAACCTGTACACACACTGACTTCATCTTACTCTCACATCAAAATACATTTTAACCCTCTGCTATACTTACCTTACCTACCTTTGCAAATTTGTCTCAGAAGCTAACCGCATTTCTGTCAACAACTGCTTACAAACAAATCCTCATCTTAACTTAAACTCTTTATCTCTTGTTTTTAAGCAACTGCTGTATTGATTTTATTATCCACATACCCTTGAAGAGGCTACCCATCTACTTTAAAATAAATAATAAAGAAATAAGTTTTCATAGCATATTTGAATGTGTCTGACTACCATTCTGGTGCTCTGTTTTGTTTTAAATCCTATCACCTTGTGAATCGGAGACAAAGGACAATGTATAAACTAGGCTCTACAAGTCTTTCAACATTTTACATCTGTATTTAGTCAATCAAATACATTTTCTTAGAGCTTCAGAAATATTGAATCAAAGAGCAGTCCTGTACTTGCTGAAAGGAAAAGAGGATAGTATGACATGTGCCAAAAGTTTTCAGACAGCAAATAATGAAGCATATTTTTTTGGTGTCCAAAGCCATCAGATTAAATATAACCTTGAATAAGCATAACTAAATGGAGAGTTTGTTTCTTCATCCTTCTCTTGAGGCCACATTCTTTCATTAGACCACTGCTTGGAGTCACTGTGACATTTATTTCCTTCATTTTCGAAAATAAGCTTGACTGATACATGATGAGCCTTAATATAAATGGATTTAATGCATGATTAACTGGGTCTTCCATCTGTGGAAATTCATCCTTCTACAGAGTGTCTTCCTACCCTCCCTCCCTCCCTAACTTTCCCCATCTCCCCAAGCCTGGTAAAACCATTGGCAATAGTAGGGATTCTAAAAAAAACTTTTAGACCATTCATTTTTTTTTAATATTACTTTGTTTTTTGTAATACTTCTAATAAACTTGAAAATAACATTTCTGCTATCTTACTGATATGGACTTTTCTTTCATTTTTGTCTTAGGTAGTTTTGGAGTTTTACAAAAACATCACTTCTTTTGTATATGCAACCTGTATCATCAAAAAAGTTTCAGATAATATTTATTGCTTATCTTCCATTGTTGAACCAGTAGAGGAGTTAAGAAAACAGTCCCGTTTCCTAAAAAAAAAATATTAAAATATATGTCTATGATTTAATTTAATTTTTCTGACATAGAAGGATTTTTTTAATAGACAAATAAGATAGATATTAAATATACAAAGAGCTTTCTTCAGTTTTAATATCTGCAAAGAAAATGAAATCTTGGGAAAAATCATTCACTAATCCTGCATGCTTTTCCAAGTGGATAAGCTTTTTGCTACTTAAATGGAAGTATACTTTACAGTGTAATCTCTTGGCATTTTTTTTTGACACTGAAAATATAGAATAATAATAAAAATACACAGCAAAACATGTTGAAAATCTCTCTTGGAAGTGTAGAATATCTTTTCTTACACATACAGTAAAATATCCAGGCAGCTTTATTCATGGCCAACAGGAAAATACTGTTTTATAGTTTAAAGCATAGGTTCTGCAGTTATCTAAGAGAACAAGAGACTAGTGCTGACAGAGTAATTCAGGCCCCCTACTATGGCTCTAGAAGGTATGAGTTTAAAGCCTCCTTCTAGGCTCATGCTGAGAGCCAGTCAACTCAGCTGTAACTGGGTCTCCATAGCCATTCAGACTACTATGCTACTCCTCTGTGCTTAAGGCATGAGAATTTCTGAAACCACATGCTGTTAAGGCTCGGGTGGATCTTTGAACTGGAACTGTCATTTACAGTAAAGTCTCTAATTTAGGTGACACATGCACATCCACACCCTGGAAAAACTCAAGACCCTGACTTGTCACATTTTTTTAATTCAGCTATTTTGAATTTTTGTGCCCATTTGAACAGAATCATTCTGGGGTTACAGAGCAGCTCGTTTTTAAGAAGTATACACTTGGTCACTGATAAAACAGGGTGCGTTTGTAAGTAATCCTGGCTAATTTTCACCATACATATAATTTCATTCTGATGCCACCAACATGCATGGGTGTACCTGAATCATTGCACACATCAGATATGTGATTTTTTAATAAATAAACTACAAAAAAGAACAATTCTCACACAGGCACAGAAATTCAAGTGCCATAATATTTTATGCTACACATGAATACAAACACATCAGAGTGTTTCATGACCTTAATTAATATGCTTTTCTTCCTCTTACAATTAAGAAAGAAGAGGTGGCAATAGGAAGGGCATACAAGTCCTGTTGCGCATATTAAAGAACTAAACAGACAATGTTCAGGACTCCCAATTACTAAACCTAGAGGTCAAGATCCAAAAGCAGAACAGCAAAGGAAGAGCTGATACAGCCTTCAAAGGTACCAGTTTTTCAAAAACAATTATAGCCAAGGTGCTTTGGGTTCCATTTATATTGATTTTTAAAATGGTTTTAATTTCTACTTAAACTTGTTAAAAAACTTTTTCCTGCATCATTTACCAACATCAGCTATTTCTTGCTGTACTAAAACACTCATTATTCCAACAGCTTAGAAAATCCTAGTACAACAGAAAAAGAAGAGAAAGACTGGATTTTCAAAAGTGTTTAGTCCTTTGTCTAACTCCATCCTTATTAAAATCAATGGGAGCATTTATATTGGCTTCAAAGGAAACAGAATTATGTAGTCACTGAGACATAGCAGTATTTCCAGATGCAATAGATTTTATACTAATACATCATCAGGCGTGTCACCACTGGGGAATGGGAAGTACTTTTCATCATGTGAGAGAGAGACAGTTTCCTGTGGTACTTAGTACTTTGGAAGACTAATGGAAGACTTTCATTACCACTCATTTATCCATTTCCAAGACCTGCTAAGCATCTGAACTTCATCAAGTCCTTCCACGTTGTTGTGTGTGGAACAGTGCAGTTTGATGGCTCACATTTGGAAGAATCTGAAATCAAGAGTGATGTCAAACAGGGTTGTGCAATGCTTTTTGGGATTTTCTGCGCTTTCCTACTCAATATGTATTCAGTGGATGTTCAGAAGGAGTATACATTTGGACCAGATCTACTGGAAAACTTTTAACCTTGCTCATCTCAAAGTAAAACAGAAACCTGAGAAATTCTTGTTTCTGAAATGTTCTGTGCTGATGACAGAAATTGTTAGTAATTCAGAGACAGGAGTGCAAAGTCTCATGGATTGCCTCTCTCATGCTTGTGATGATTTTGGTCTGACTATTAGCCTAAAGAAGACAGTACTTATGTGTCAAGAAGTTGACTGCCCTATGAAGTTAGAATAAATGATGAATGCCTGGATGTGATTGAGTTGTTTTAGGTTGTAGCCATGTTGGTCTAAGGACATAGGCAGGCAAGGTTCTTTGGGTTAATTTGATATCTTTTATTAGGCCAACCCAAATAGTTGGAGAATAGTTATTAAGCAAGCTTTCAGTTCAAAAACCCTTTGTCAGGCTAAGGAAGTTTCAGCGGTCGGTGTGTGTTCTTCCTGGATGGAATGAGAAGTAAACAATCCAAGGGCTGGGCTGGGCTGGGGAGTCAGTTGCCAGGCAGATTGTAATGTATCAAAAATCCAATGTCTGTATTTAGTCCATGATCTCTAGTATCCAGGAGGTT
>JAGPOW010003245.1:539742-558944 GCA_030014935.1 Caiman crocodilus
AACCTCCTGGATACTAGAGATCATGGACTAAATACAGACATTGGATTTTTGATACATTACAATCTGCCTGGCAACTGACTCCCCAGCCCAGCCCAGCCCAGCCCAGCCCTTTGATTGTTTACCTCTCATTCCATCCAGGAAGAGCACACACCAACTGCTGACACTTCCTTAGCCTGACAAAGGGTTTTTGAACTGAAAGCTTGCTTAATAATTATTCTCCAACTATTTGGGTTGGTCTAATAAAAGATATCAAATCTTCACCCAAGATTCACCCAAGATTCACCCAAGGAACTTTGACTGCCTCTGTCTTTAGACCAACATGGCTGCAACCTAAATCCCTACCTGAAATACTGGTATTCTAAGATACAAGTATAGATATCCATACCCTCAGAAAATTACTGTCTGTGATCTGAAATTATTTTTTCATTGTATAAATCTTTGATTTTTCAGAATTTCTCTGGTTCCATATCATGGCAAAGCCAAGGCCTTTCAAATTAATTTATGAAAAGCCAAGTTAAAAAGACACACAGGGTGTGTCTGCAAGTGTCAATTTAAGGTACTTTAACTCAATTTAAGGTGCATTAAGGAAGTATATCTACACATGTGCACCCTTAATGTGCCTTTAAAATGATAATTTTAAACTATACATGTCTAAATTTGATACCTACAAATGCAGGTATCAAATTTAAGTGTGAATGGGTAAAGCACATTAACGCACATGTAGACATGTTAAGGTACACTAATACCATGTATGGACAGACTTGGGACTGACTTTAAGCCCACATCACTTAGTGCACATAGTGTTACTATGCTTTAACATGTCCACATCAAGACGTGAGGCTAAATTGTCTTAATGTGCATTAATCTCATGCCCATTAATTTTAGGTGCATATAAATGTACAGATTAACACTTTTGTGGCGGCCGAGAAACTCTGGCAGAATGGGGCTGTTGATGGAGTGTGGAATTAGAGCACTAGACACGCGGGTTGTTGAAAGCAGGAAAACTTTACTTACAGTTCTTAGGCTGTAGGCGTGTTTCTTGAAATTACAAAAGCTCAGAACAGGAACTCAGGCACACAAAAGCTCACTCACGCAGGGTATGGGGCATCAGATGAATCCAGCGGGGAGTCGTTGTCGGTTGATCAGGCCTCTTTCGTGGCTCGGAAACGCATGCGGATCTTTCCTCATGCGTGTCCCAGCTCTCCTCCGGTTTGGGCGGGCATCGCCCGAGCCTCTTATTCAGTCCGCTAGCCAATCGCCAACTGACACGTATGCATAATTTAACGTGAACCAATCGCAAGCATGCACTCACTGGTGCAGCTGCCAGGTTTTGGTGGGCTCCGACTGTGCACCGAAACTTTTCCCGCACTACAGGGGAAACTTTCTGCTCTCGTGCTCATAATGTGCTCAACACAAGCTGTGTCGAGGCATCTCTTAACCATTATGTACAGACAACTTCCACATTGAAAATCCAGAGTATCTCATAGCTTGGAGCTTAACGTATTTACCTGAATGGTGGGAGGTCAGGTATAAAGGTCATATCCAATAAGGACAGTGCTACATAAAAATTAAGTATCTTAACACCTATGGATCAGACCTCTAGAATGGAATTCATAACCCTGACTTCTGTAGGATGAGAATGGGATCCAAAATAGCAGGCTAAGCAGAGGCAAAACTAGTCAGTGGGTGAGTCAGCATGAGACACAATACTGTGCATTAGCATAGTTTACTATGTGGTAAGCATGCACTTCTACATGTATGTGCTTACCATGCAGTAAAAACCCTTAACTCCACTTAAATTTGTTCCTTGCATATTCAAAGAAGCAAATTTAAGTGGGATTATTTAATATGCAGTAACGCACATATAGATGCAACTTGGTAGCAAGTTTGAAGACAGCCCAGGGCTCCAGTCTAGAAGCCTCTTCTGGTTCAGGGGTGGGCTGCCTCTATGATATATATTTAGACACTACATTGCCATAGCTCATTGCTATGAGCTTATCATAGCTCATTGCTTTGGTGACATATGGCATCTTATGTAGATGCTCTCAGAGTGAAACAACAGGAATCACTGAATTCCTTCCTTCTCAAGTGACTTACTCATGGTTCTCAGGCTGGTTTCTATATTTTATGCAATGATAATTTAACATAACCATTAACCATAATCTTACCAGGTAGGATATTAAAAAAAGTTAAGAGAGTTAATAGGTGTCCCAACCTCATTGAAATTCAATGGAAATTTGGTCCCTAAAACTTTAATGGTTCTTTGAAAATCACAGCTGTTATCTCCATTGTTAAATAAGACCTGACACTACTGTCATAGCAAGAGTCACATTAAGAAACACTAGAAGCATGGAATAAGCAGATGGAAAGAGAAAAGAAGTCCCGAAAGTAAATATTCATCAGTATATCAGGTACAGAGAAAGAAATAAACATGAAGCTGTCAGAGCTAAATGGTTAAGAGATGCCTCGGCACAGCTGCACGTTAGCACATTGTGAGTCTCCGGTGCAGGGATTTTCCCTTGTGGTGGGAAAGAGCCCTTGGTGCAAAATCAGCTCCCACCAAAAGCTTGTAGCTGCACTGTTGAGTGCATGTTTTTGATTGGCTCGGTGTAGATTATTCACACATGGCAGCTAGCAATTGGCTCGCTAGCTGTATAAAAGGCTTGGGACGTTTCTGCCCAAGTTGGAGGAGAGCTCGGATGCGCATAGGGAGAGATCCCCACGTGAACTTCGGAGCCACGGAGAGGCCTGATCAACCACCAACGACTCCCCATCATTGTTAACACAACATACCCCATTCCCCATGTGAGCGTGAATGTCGGTGTGCTTGTTTACAGTTTTCGTTTTGTTGCTGTCTACGGAGTGTGCCTATACTGCATTCCTCGCTGTATCGTAGCCTGTAAGTAAAGTTTTTTGTTGCAACCACTACACCTCCTGTACCTAATTCCACTCCATTGGCAGCCCCATTCTGCTGCCGTTTCTTGGCCCATACAGAAGCAACCATCACTGTTGATGATTAAAACAAACAGAGGAAAATGTTATTGTATAATTCTTTGATATGTGTGAAGGGTCAAAAAAATGAGCCAGATAAAGACTGAATGAGGAAGCAGAAAAAGGAATACGTTTACCTATATGACTGATGGAAAAAAATACAATGAAAGTGGATATGGGCTCTGACATTGCTTTGATTTCCCTATGAAAATATGAAACCCTATTTAGGCCTCAAATAAATGTTCATTCCTGGTGGTAGAAATTTCACTCTGCAGCTGCAGTTTCTCCCTTATTCTCTCCACCTTCCCCAGACCAAAGATCAGTCTGGGGATAGCATGGGTTAGCAGCCTTTTCTTGGGGAGGGAGTGGAGTGGTTGAGCAAAGCTACCTGATGCTTCCCAGAGTGGAGACTTCCAGTCTGGAACTGCCAGTATGGGATGTTAAAGTGCAAATATGAAGGGGGTGTTTTTCCCCTATGTGGCACCTCACAGCTGGCAATCACACCGCCACATGCAGGCTGACACCTGGAAGATCTTCTCCTGGAAGGGTAATGTTTCCCCCAGAAAAAATCCCATGATCACTTGTATGCTTGTCATTTCTATGGAGAAACCAGATACCTGCCAGTAAAAATGCAACACTTGTATGTGGTTTAGGCATATTAAGTTAGACGGTGCTCTAGTTTTTCTTCAATCTTCTCTGAAAAGAAGACTGCACCCATGGACATAATTACAGCACGTAAAGCCACTTCATTTCAGATATTATGGTAAATATTGCAAAAAATATATGTTTGGTGTTTACACTGTAAAAAGAGCTTTAAAAGATTTAGTATACCAAGTACTTTAATTCTAATTATACATTTGTTCTCTTGTTAAAGCAGAACAATATATTATCCATGGATTTCTGCACTGAGGACATAGGCTGGTTTATCAAAGCTAACAATGTATAACACTGGAATATAGACTCTCTGTCTCTCTCTATGATTCTTAGTGCCAGATATGGCTCTCCTTTCTACTCTGGTAATCTGGAATATATGTACTATTTCTTTAAAATGATAGCAGGCAATATACCAGGAACAATGCTTAAAACAAACAGAAGAAAACCAAGGGAATATAAGGGATACACTACTCAGCCAGGATTTCAGAAAGCTACACCTCATGGTGAAAGTAGAAAATGAACAGAATTGATTATTGCAAATCGGAGTAACATCTATGTTGAATATACTGACCAGAAAATTCCAGTTAAACAGACAAAGTGTCTCTATCTCACATGAACACACATTTCACTATACACATTTATGAAGATACAAAGTCTATTGTGAACTCTGCTAAACGCTGTATTTGGTCATTATTACAACTATAGCAATATACCACTGAAATGTATTTGTAATGTTAGCCAGAGGTCATTTCTTCTGCACAACTGACGTGTAGCACAGTAGCTAATTACTCATGACAGACATTGGTAGATGATTCGTCTTAGTAATATAAAGATCACTGTTACTACAGAGTGTTTTTATATACTAATTTGAACACTGATATTGTATGTGATAAGCCATTATCAACAATAATGAAAATAATGCTGCATGTATTTGGTTAATTAACTAAGTGATAGAGTAAACACTAGATTTGCTTACAAAATTTCCAATTACATGAATTCCAAAGGAATTGCAGGGATTATAAGGTGGAACAGAAATCACCTTAGTTACTAGCATCCCCTGAGTGGGTGGAAGTACAACAACTGTTTAGGGGCACACAGGAACAATGCAGGATAGAACAGGAAGCAAAGAAAAATATCTGTATGGGAAACATAAGAGAACTTTAGTGAGGTTGGGATCTGACCATTATAGAGGGTCAAAATCTCTAACCTCTTGTAAAACAGGGAACAGAAATCAGTAACCACAAGTGGTCAGGAGTTTAGTTTTATACCCTATCTGCCTGGTTGTACCTAACCTACAAATTGCAAATGTCCCTTTAGGCTTTATTACTTTTTCTTTAGAGATCTTACATTGAACTGCTAAATTTTCTCACCTTCTGGGACTCCATGAGCTATTGATAAATGCATCAGGACATTTTCCTAGAAGACTAGCAGACTGCTGCATAATAAAAGACTGATTAGAGAAAATTGGAGGCAAACTATTTCTATTACCTAATCTATCTAGAGTAGCATTTCCTGGCTTTACGTTCTTTTATTTGCTATATGACTGTGTTACTCTTGGCATAAATCAAACCTAGTACTCTGGTTTAGGTAATATTCACATTACTGAAGGAAAATAATTTAATTAAAAATTAAATTAAACTTGCTACACTTTGTTACATATTAAAAATACTTAACAAGCATGTAGGCAGTTTTCTACTTGATAATGGCAGGTAGACTGGCAGACTTAAGTTTTTATTAGTGAGTGAAAAGAGTGGTGACTTTCAAAACTATGATAAATTATATTATCTTTTTTAAAAAAGTGGTTAACCTTAAAATGATATGCCTTTAAAATTTAAAAAAGGATATTACATTACAAATTTTAAAAATTATGTACTGTTAAGGAGTATACTAACAGCCTTCTACCTCTGTATTGCAAAGAAGTAGATGAGAGCTGTAATTAAAAGGTTAGTTTCCACTAAGGGACCATTCACCCACATTACATACTATGTGTAAAACTGAACTGAGGATGAAAAAAATAAGTTCTAATACCACCTCTCCACAGTTTAACACATGCACTCAGTTTTCCAAAATTGTTACTTCTTTGGTTTGAAACTTCCCATACTTCAATCTATGGCCATGGTTGAATGACTTTTTTTTTTTTGAAAGTCTGAACAAAATCCTTTTACCAATGTTTTATGTAAGAGGTTAAAACTTCACATTTCTTTCATTTTTTAAATATCTGACCACTTTCTTTGTTGGTGCAGAAATTATTTGAAGATGGCTGTCACTTTGAAGCTTCAAACTTGGCATGTAAATAGCCTCACTTAGTATTTCCTCCCTCCTACACACATGCACATAAACTCTTATTCCACTCTAATAAACTGACAGTATCTCTGACAATCAAACAATCTCACTCAAGCTTCTTCCTAACATACTCAGACACTTTCTCCTGCCCATAAAAAAATTCTGTTTAGTAGATATTTAACATTGTAAAAAATAACATGTATTACAACTATTCTTCAGGAAAGCAATGCTGCTCTCAGTCATGCCTACAGTTTAGACTGACAAGTAATGCATCTGTATGCACTACAAGGTAGATCTTATGCATCTTACAAAAAGTGGCCTGACAAAATAACCTATTTTTACATCTCAAGCTTTAGTAAAGTAATACCTGTGCAGCACTAGGTGCGACTTGGTAGATCTGCTGTGGATGTCACATTAGAAGTAAAAATATTTCAAGTATAAATAAAAGTGCAAGTCAATGCTGATGTTTGCATATATTCTTGGATCACCCAAACATAGACCTTATTTTAGCAACTATGTATAATAATATTAGTTTGGATCCAGACCGCATCTTACTGAAACACAGATTTTCAAGAAACTCCTCCACCTTTGAACCTTTTCACAGTTATGGGGCACAGTTACTGCAAGTGTTCTCCAGAAAACAGAGTCGCCATCCTGTTGCATCTTAATGTTTGCATACAAAAAGTAGAGATGCAGTTATGGCTAGCTAGGTCTGCAAGGAACTGAATGCTGCATTACTCTGTAGAGACATAAATCTAAATGAAGAAGGTCTTGGTTTTAAGATAGTTTTGATCACTCAGAATTAGATAATTCCCAGCCATCAGAGTAACATTTCTAAATATTCTAGAGATAAGATGAAATCTTAATAAAAGTTTTAACTTACAAATGTATTTTCAAAAATAGGAATTTTCACCATTATTTCCATTTTCATTATTCTTCCCTCCCCCAAAAAAAACAAACAAGAAACTTATTTGGAAAGTGGTTTTCTGTCCTTCTTTAAACATGGCTATGGACAGGTGCATTTGCACAGAGCTCTGAGAGCTCACTTTCCTGCAAGCCTTTCTCCTTTTCTTGCTTTGCTTTCCCTCCCCCAGAAAGTCTGACCCATTTCCCATCACAGCTGCCTACTTGTAATGATGTTTTCCTGCCTTTTTCCCCTTTTCTCAGCCCTTTCTCCTGCCGTAACTCTCTTCCTCTCCCCTCCCCCTTCCTCAGTTTGTATTTTGTTTTCACCCCATCTCCCTGCCTCTGCTCTGCTGCTTATTATTTTCCCTGCCCTGCCCTGCTACATTCCTTACCTTTCTCTACTCCTCTGGTGTGTGTTTGTTTGTTTGTTTCCAGCTACTTTGTTCCCTGCCAGCAGAGGACTGTCCATCCCCCACATGCTGGTTCCTTGCAGAGTTAATCCTGTTTTTGCTGTAATGGCTGAAGGCAGCTCCCAGCCATTCACTGCTTGGGCTTCAGCCCCTCTGGACCAGAGCTTTGGCCTCCAGCTTCATGACCCTTCTTCCATTGGAGTGGATTAGTGTGCTGTTGCTGTGGGGGTGCACAAAGGCTGCAAACATGTCCTCTATGCTGCCCAGGTGAGTTCAGTCCCCATCATCTTCCTCAGCTCCTCTGCTTTAGTGCATGAGGATGTGGTAGCAGGTGTCTGTCAGGGGTGTTTTTTGCCTTGTAACGCCTCTAGGCACACCAGCCATTCATGGGTAGCCATGACTGTCTCTCCATTTCTCTCAGTTGATGACTTCACTAACTGCTTGGACCTTATACAAGTCCAGTCTGTTGACTGCTGCTTGGCAGCCAGATCCCTGAGCTCCAGCATGTCCTGGTTTTTGAAAGGCAACTGTTTATGGTTTTCAACAGAGAGGGTCAGGGTTTGCCCTGCTCCAGGTTCTTCCTGATTGACGGGCAGCATTATGAGGTCTGCCTCATACTGGGGACACCTTAGGCTTTTGGCTACCCAGTGCTGAAGAAAAAGCCACTTGTGGCTGCACCCGATGGTGGCTCATCTGCCTTTGGTGAGGCAGCCCCATTGGGTGGTGGGGAATGGCCTTCGTCCCAGTTGCTCCCATTTCAGCATTGTCAGCTAGCTGTGTGGTGATGGACCTACCCCCTGCCTTTTTCTCCCCGCTCAGAGGAGATGTTGGCTCCTCCTGCTGGGAAGGGAAAGTCCCAGAAAAAGGGGGTCTTCTAAAAAGGTCTCATTGTCCCCTCAAAATCTCCCTCCACTTTGAGGTGAGCTGAGGTTAGTGAGCAGGACCCCCCACTCTGTCTGCCTTCTTGGTATCCCCCCTAGACCCTGTAGTGCTCTGGGGTGACCTGGGGGTAGGGGAAGTGGTGGTGGAGTGCAACAGCCCTTCCCCCACCTCTCAGCTCATTGAGGCTAATGAGGTTCATATGGAGGTTGGACTCTCTGGGAGCTACAAGCAGCTCCAGGAGCAAGAGTGCCTGGCCCACAAGAGCACCCCACCCAAGAGATCAGGGACTGATGCCCCTTCCCAGGCCCTTTTAGAGGACACTGCTCCCACAGGGACCGATGCTGAGAATCCTGGTGAGGGGGCAAAGGGGCTCAGCAGCTCTCAGTGTCTGATGTGTACAGCCCCACCTCCATGGTGTCAGATTTTGATTCTGTTTCTGAGGATGAGTTAACAGAAATCCTGCCTCAGGAGGTGGTGTCCTTCAATTCAGTTAAGGTGCCCCCCTCAATAGGGAGCATCCCCGCCCTGAAGGCAGAACCTGTTTCTGCTTCTGAGGAACCTCCCTGTGTTGGTTACTCTTTTGAAAGCCTTATTGAATTTCTTGACCAGACCAAGCACCACCAGAGCATTGCAGAGCAAATACATAAATGGTTCCCAGAACCTGAGACATTTTTGGTGTCTGCCAAGGCTGCAGCAGTGGTACTGCATGCACTGCAAAGATGCAGCATTATAGAGAAAGTGTGCAGCTGATATTGGGCATTTGTTGCAAGTAGCACTGGCTTGCAAGCTGTTGGCCTAGTTTTTCCGTGTCCTGCATGCTTGCTCCTGTCTATTGTTACTCTTTGTTTATTTGTCATTGCCTGTGTCCCTTTCTACACCCTTCATGCATGGCTGCCCCAACCTTTGGTTCTCTTAGCACCAATGGCTGCAGAGACCCTGTGAAGTGGATGACACTCTTTGATTTCCTGTGATAGAAAAAGGTGGACGTTGCCTTTCCATCAGAAACTCATACTTGATGGAGTTAGTCAAACTGAATGGCATGCCTCATGGAGGGGACATGTTCCTGAGCCATGGCATCTCTCTCAGTGCAGGAGTCATGATCCTTTTATCACTGCAGCTGACTCCTGACTCAGCGGTAATCCAAGAGGTCATCCCTGGCTGTCTGATAACTGTTTATATCATGTTAGCACAACATCACCTCCTCCTAGTTAGTATCTATGCACCCACCACCAGGTGAGAAAGGAATGTCTTCTTTGAGACCCTGGCTGAGTTTTTGAGGAGTGAAGCTCACAGTGACAACCTTCTCCTCCTGGGTGGGGACTTTAATTGCATGGTCAATTAACAGCATGTCCTGAATAGGCTAGAACCCCATCCATCCTCAGCCCAGTGACTGTGGACAGCTTTGGAGGCAGGGGATCTTGACATCTGTCACCATTTCCATACTGATGCAAAGCAGTACACTTGGATAAAAGCAATGCTGGTGGGATTGCCAAGGCATGCCTTGACTGTATGTACATTGCCAAGCATTGCCCACCAGTAATGGCAGCTGCATCATTACATCCGGATTCTCAGATCACAGTCTCCTTGCTAAGGTGTATCCCTGGGCAACCTACTTGTGGTTTAACACCAGCTTGCTGCAGGACACTCACTTCTTTGAATGCTTTGTCTATTTCTGATGGACATGAGAGACTGACTGCAAGAACAACTTTTTCCTCCTGGAAGCAATAGTGGGATGTGGGGAAGGCACAGATCAGAGATTTTTGCCAGAAATACAACACAGGTAGCAATGAGTGAGTTTAACCGCTATGTCTAGGGGTTGGAGGAGAGTGTAGCAAATCTTGAGGCAGGCCTACATGATACTGGTGGAAACACAGGACTATTTAAGAGCCTTAAGCTTCAGAAAAAGCACTTGTGCCTGCTTCCAAGAGCTGGCAGAGGCTAATGCCCTGCCCCAGGTTTTTTGGGTTTTTTTTTAACTTGGAAAAGCGACAAGTCCTGCAGAAAGTCCTTGACCATTTCAAGACTCCAGACAGCTGGATACTCATGGATCCTGTTGGGATCTGCCATCATGCTTCTATCAGGACCTGTTTGCAGGTGAACCTCTCTGCCCAGACTCTACTAAGTGCTTGAGTAAGACCTCTCTCTGGGAGAAATCATGGTTGTGGTGGAGGTACACTTGCGGTGGTGGCAGCATATACCCAACATCTCCTGCCACAGGTGGGTCCTCATTGTGAACAATTTGGCAACTGCAACATTATGGCACTGGTGTGCCATGTTGTACCCCCTACCACATTTATATGAACAGCTTCAGAGACTTCTGCTGGATTTTTTCTGAGACAGATGCCATTGGCTCCCCCAAGTTGTTTTCTATCTGCTGCAAGGTGAGGGAGCAGGGCTTGGTGGACCTAGTAGGTAGAGTAGCTGCATTCCACCTGCAGGCTCTCCAGAGAGACTTTTATTTTGAAGACCACCCTCCCTAGCAGCAAGTGGCCTGTGTGTTTTTGCACCAGGTAGGGAACCTCAGGTTTGACTTAGAACTCTTTCTCCTGGATCCTGTCCTCCTGGACTGGGGTACACTTCCACCCTCCTACCACAGCCTGCTGTAGGCCTGGAAGGTTACCTTTGACCTTCAACCCCAGGCCAGATGTCTGCAGTTTCCACAGCTGCTGCAGGGTCCACTTGTCTACAACCCAGCTCTAGAATGTTAAGCGTTGGGTCTTATAGCCTTGCTGACTGTCTCATCCAATCATGTACGGTCCGGCTAGGCCACCTTCTTAATATGGCCCAGTAAGATTGGCTGCCAGCTGAGGCTCTGGCTGCCTGGTTGGGCATGCATTCAGTCTGTGGACTTCCTGTCTCTTGGGCAATGTGTGGGCCACCCTGTCAGTGGAGGCAGCAGCTGCCATTGAGAATTACCTCTGAGCACAGCAGACATCCCTGCTGGCTATGTCTCCAGAGAGCCCTTTCTACCACTGCCCATTGTCTCAGCCATCGATAATAATCTGGGCAATGGGTCTGGCACTTTAGAGACTCTTCCCACGCCTCCTGCGATGCCAAGATTTGCTTCGACATGTTCTCCTGGAAAGCCCTGTACACATGGGTGGTTCATATCTGCCATGCTCATGTCCTTGCCGCTTGACCTAAAATGATGTGGAGGTGGTACCTAGTGGCACCAGTGCTTGCACTCACTAACCCTGTGTAGTGCATGATTTATAAGATACCCATTGCCAAACAGACTGGTGACCCCAGTGGCAGTTGCTGAATAGGTACTGGTTACCAGCACTCTTGTTCTCCACATGGACCCAGCTGCATCAGCAACCTGTCCCTTTTTTCCCAAGAGAAGTATAAAAGGACTTTTTTCCATAACTTCCCTGGTTGCCCTGGGCTGCTGCTGCTCTTTGCTGCCCTCGGCACCTTGTTACAGGTGCTAGACTTGGACATCTCAGTGGCTACCAATTTGTTCTTTTTCCCATACCAAGTAGCAAAGGGGGGGTGTCATCTTCCTGGCCAACTTTTTGCTTGGTCAAGCCAAGATGGGCATCCCAAAGAGTCACAGGTACCAGCTCACTGGTACCAGTTCTGGTGATGCCCTATAACTCTTTTAGTTTTAGGTCTGGACATGCCTCCACTGGTATTTGAAAATGCAGTCCTCCAGCAGACAGTACTCATCTTTCAGGTACATTGGACCATTCAGGGGTGCTTTGCAATGTTGAGGGCATCAGTTTAGTTCTCATGCTGTGATACTGCTTGCCCCTCCTGAGTTATTGGCAGAAGTCTGATCAGGCTATTTTTGAATTAGCTGTTTTTGTTTTTATACTGTGAGAGCAGACCTTGTGGGTCATAGCCTTAGGCTCTGTCTGTTGTATGTGGGCCCTATTTGAGCAGTGTTTTATTTGTTTTGTTGGATTGTTACACCCTTTTCCCTTGATAAACCTTTATAAAAAGTCTAAAAAGTCTGTCTGTCTGTCTTTCTTAATGTCCTTGTATTATTCTTTACATTTATAACACTAAGAGGATATTTTCCTACCACTTTACACAACCATTGCAAGGATTAGCCAGCCTGTATCTGTCAAGTGTTTTTGTCTGAGTATGAGCTACTACTACTGCATTTGCTCAAATCCAAGATTTAAATTTAAGATGACCCTCCCCAGTAATTATAGTCTATCCAAGTAAAATTAAAATTTGTTATAATTTTCCATGTACAGAATCTAACTAATGGAAAGTCATCTGATAAAAGTTTCAAAAAACTCCACTGAAGCACCTGATCTATACAAACACCAGGTCAAACTAATGCACTGTTTCTTTTGGTAAAGTATGTTTTTTGGGGAGGGTGTAACATCTGCAAGCAGGCAGTAAGTCAAAATAAAATGTTTTAATACTAATGGGACCTTTTCAGAATGAAATGTTTCATTTTTCATTTAGAAATTTTTTAACAGTTTTCTTTAGAAATATTGCACCATAAAATGTAATAAAATTAATGAAATATCTTAATCAGATCAAATTATTTTTGTGGAATTTTTTTCACAGACAATTTTGAAAATGTTGGGTCCATCCTGTCAGGATATACCTGGATTCCAAAATACTGAAATCCTTTGCAAAAAGAGAATTTTCTTCCTCTGATCATTCTAATATTTTACTTTAATGTTTCTGCTGCTAGATCTTGAAATTGTTGGATGCCACAAAATGCTTTCAGTGCTAATGTTACTGTGATAGTGTCAGAGTGATGTTCTAGTCATGATGGTCCAGAAAATATTAAAAGATTTCTTACAGTGATAATTGTTATTGCATCAACTATGTAGTTGGGATCAACTTAAACAAATATTCAAATGCAAAACATTCTTAGTCAGGTCTCTGATCAGAGGAAGTCAGGTATAGCATAGTAAAAACAGCAGAAGGATGGGACTGAGAGAAATCCTCAGGGATAGAAGATGCACAATTAGCAGAAGAAATTAAACTCACTATTGGGAAATCAAGGCCAGTCAAAATAGGAGGGTCATTCTCACCTTTCTTGCATGAAAAGAAATCAGGAGTTGAATAAAATAAGTGCCATAAATCCTATATCAGTGTTTAGTTTCTGGTTCTCAGTGCCCATCCAGCTTATGAATTTTTGGTCCCTATTTCACCTTTTTAAAGGTGTTACATTTCCGTAGAGCATGAGGTTATTGAAGTCAAAGGCGGAGTGGTTGTTTTGTGAGAAATGTACCCTTAATGGCACATTATCTCATGTGTATGTGTTTGTTTATATCCTTTATATTTTTTTTTTCCTGTGGGAGTTTACTACAGTGCATAGTTATTGTTTAGTTTCACCCATATACTTTCCATGAAGGCATTGGAGGATTGGTTCAGGTATATCATATTTTGGGAAAGGCGTGTTTAGGAACTATAGATTCTGATTTTTGGAGGGGATGTTGATAGTACTGGCGGTGGAGCTGTGTTAACAGATTAAATATTTTGCCCTTAAAAGGTAAAACAGAGGCCCTGATTCTCATCTCATTAGACTTAATGGATGGGTCCCCATAAGCAGGTGCATGCATTTGTAGTGGCAAAAAAGTAGTTGTATACTGCATTTGCTGCCACACACTTCCTTGTACGTGCATTGTGGTGCAGAGCAAAATATCCCGTTTCAGGGAAACTGCCATTACCCCACTCCTCCTGGCTCCTAGCATGTTGGAAGAGCTGGAGGACAATTAAGGCAGTGGAT
Organism: Caiman crocodilus; assembly: GCA_030014935.1. NCBI lineage: Eukaryota > Metazoa > Chordata > Crocodylia > Alligatoridae > Caiman > Caiman crocodilus. The sequence continues at coordinate 553,570 of JAGPOW010003245.1, forward strand.
ACACTCTGGTCAGCAGCCAGAGTGTCTCCCAGGAGGACCAAGCCTCCCTCTCTGCCAACACATATTCCTGGGGCATGCGCTGCACCAGCCTTTTTTGTGGCATTTTTTTTACTACAGGGATTTCCCAGTAGCAAATTTTGCCCACGCACTGCAAATTTGCAGTGTGGGGAACATTTTAATTTGTTGGACATACAATTTGAGGTGCTGCAAAGAGGTTTGCTACACCACAAATTGCACATGCCAGCACATCTGGATGCATCTAAAGGAAGCCATTCCTGATTTATACCATGGTAGTTAAGAAAATAAAAACAAATTCTCAAATTCTACAGAAAATGAACACCAAACATGGAGGTTCAACATTTTGCTATTCTTTAATTAATATAAATTATTTGTGCATTTTGAGAGCACACTGGAATATAAAAGAGTTTATTGTGAATGCATACTCCAATGAAAAGCTAAGCAATATTCATCAGAGAATATTAAAATGTCAGCAGCTATCACTAATGAGAATATTACTCATGAAGTAAAAGGAATTTTTTTTGAGCTCCCATTTTTATTTCAGAATGTTTTAGGCCTTTGAACTCTCCCCACTTATTCCAGTTATATAATTTATAGATGTGGAAGTTCCATTGTGTTTCGAAATCAATAAAAATGTAAATGGTCAAGGTCTACTTGCAGAAAATAAAATCTCCTAAAAGCCTCAAATCTTTCATCAGAGGAGCCTTTCTTCGTTTATATATAAAAAAAATATTGTTAAGCATTTCAGGGGCAGAAGTGGCAAGAGGAGAGTGAGAAAAATCAGATTAAGATACAAGGAAATTGCAGAATGAAATTACTTTAAAAGTGGTGTAAGTGTTTTTCAGTAATGGATTATCTCACCTTTGCAGGAGTTTGAAAGTGATTGAAAAGAGCTTTTATTTAGAATAAACACTGACTGAATTTTAATCTCACTTAGGAGGTCACATCAATCTAAAGTCAAGAGGAACAGAAATATAGGGCACTTGTATTAAATCATATCCCCTGGATACATCTACTACACCACAAATTACTTTGCAGCTATCTTGGTACAGTTAAAAGTTACTTATATGTCTCTGTGTACAACAGTCCAGATTTTTAGTTGTTATAGCATCATTGGATTGATTTCCACTATCTGAACAATTGTCTTTTGTATTCATATACTCTATTTAATATGGTAAGCAAAATCATGGTAAAGCCAAGAGATCTTTGATATAAACTAGTGCATTTTAACATGTAATTAAAAAAACATGGTTCATCCATTGATTTTCTAATCGTCCCCCTCTGTTGAGCTATAAATCAATTAATTGTAAATATTGTCACAAGAAATCATCTTACTCTTAGCTTTCCTTGGGGTCAACTTCAGTAGTATATGGTTGCATGTTGTATAATGGTGAAAAATGGGATTTGGTCAGAAAAAGATGAATTAGGTCTATGAAATATAACTAAGGGCAAAAATGAAATATAATAATTTTGCTTAGCATCTGACAAAGAAAGGACTCAGTAGGTAGACAAGAAATTAGATTAAATTTGAATAAAAATCCTGATCCTCACTGCCCCCCTCCTCCACAATATTGGTATCTGTTTCCCTCTTTGCTTGTTTGTGTGCTTGCTTTTTAATAGATGTCTATTGATAACTTTGCCAAAAATCTTACAATAACTATTCACTTTAGCATACATCTGCATGTTCATGGAGATCAGTGATTGCCCTTCTAGGGTGTCTAATTACATAATCAGGGATAATTTAATGTTCTTAAAAACAAACAAACAAAATGCATTTACGTTAAGGATATGTAATAGTTTAGTTTATGATACACTGTATTTCAGAACAGAATACCTATGCCTAATGTAGCAGGTAAGATAGAATGGCTTTTAGAAATGTGTGTTATAGTATAAGAATATTACATGTTAATTTTTGATTATTTTAAAGGAGGAATGATCAAGGATTGTGTAAACTTTTAAATGAGACTATGAATTAGGTTCACTTGTATAGTGCCTCCTATACTTGATTGTGGTCAAAAACATTACTTCATTTCCTAAGGTCTTTTATTCTTAACAACAAATTATGAACTTCAGGCTAGCATTCCTCTAGGTCTTGACTGTTTCTCGAGTTCTCCTTGCAGTATGATTCTATTCTTATCCCTTACTCCCTCTAAAGACACGGCATATATTGTATACTAATAGAACCTACTTGGTCCTTCCCCCAAAGTCAGCAGAACAGATCTAGGTGTCTCTGCAGGAGCTTAGTACCATGCACACTGTCACTGGCAGGAAAGAAAGTTGACAGAAAATTGGAATGAAAAGTTGATGTAAAAGGAGGACATCTGGTCCTGATTATCTATAACCATAAAAGTGCCCTGAATTCACAGTTATAAATGACATGGAGCTCTCCAGGGTGCAGAATTAATTGTGACGGTCTCATCTAAACACACTATATGGAATTTAGCGGTGTCATCATAGTAATCTTTCTGAAAAATCCAATCAGAAAAAATATCACCAACTTCCATTTAACATTTTTCCCCTTTACCTCTAATCCAAAACTCTAAATGCACAATTTCCTTTAAAAAACAATAAATAAATAAATAAATAAAATCCACCCCCAAAAGAAAAAAAAAGTTATGGTAGAGCTACAGTTATAGACACACATCTTTCATGTAAATGTAACTTACCAATCAGAAATTTTAAAAATTAAAATAAACGCAATTTAGAAACTCAGGAAATTCAGACTTGAAGGTACAAGAAACCTAAAATATCTGTCTGGAAGATGAAAGGGAACTAAAAGATTATTAATGATTGGCCATGCACCTGCAGCAGCACAAATAGTTATGCACAAATTTGTGCTGCTATGTGTTGCAGTGTACGCCCCTACACAAACTACTCTTGCTCATCTCCTCCTGGCTTCTGGTGTCCTGGAACAGCTGGGTACAAATGAGTGACTAGAGATGCTTGGGCTGGCAAACAGAGCATCTACCTGGAGGACCAAACATCCATTTGTTCTGGCTCATGTTATTGTTGCATACTCCATGCTGCTTTTTTCCAGGTTTTGTTGTTGTTGTTGTTTCCTTTTTTGTTTTTGTTTTGTTACCAGGAAATCCCAGTAGCAATTTTTGCCTCTTCACTGCAAATTTGCAGCATAGGGCACATTTTGTCATTCCACACGTGTGGTTTGTGGCATCACAAAGAGGTTTGTAGCAAACTGCACATGCCTGCATGTGAGGATACCGCCTAAATGTGCACAACCCAATCAATATTACAGAAAAGGGTATTTTTGTCAAAATTTTTTGATTGAGTTATAGTGTCATGTTTTGTAGAACTATATTTTTTTCACCGTACATTTTGAATGGGCCATTCTGCATTTTTGCTTTCTATGCCAAAACAGTACTTTTAAAATTACAGGATAATGTGTATTCTTAAACATAATGTCACAACATTTTCGATGGGATACAGGATCGTACAGCTGTTAAAACTGTATAGCTGTTATGTAAGATACTTTTTTATTGATTTAAGTTCTTATCAACAAGGGTGCCATAGCACGCTGGGGTGTGACCTTTGAAGGGTGTTATGAGGTGCCACACAATGTTAGTATTGTTAGTTGTGCAAACATGATAAACAAGATAAACTCCAAGATAAACAAGAAAACCCAGAGATTTCAAATAGGAATCCATAGTGTTAAAAACATTGACCTATTGTGGTCTTTCTGAGTTCTTTGTAACAGTAAGGTTGCTGTATTATTTCTCTGTAATCAAAAAATGAGTGAAAGCTAAGAGCTGGCATTTCCAAAGGGTGCCTTAAATCTAATAAGTTTCTAGAATGTAATAAGTGCCTTGGATCTAAAAAGGTTGAGAATCACTGTTGTATTCTAACGCTTCTTAATATCTCTAGCTAACATCAGGCATCAAATAAGAGACACACAGAATGAGCAATCCCCCCATAATTTTTCAGTCTGTTGCAAATGTGGTTATTACACATCTTCTGATGTATAACAAATCCCACCCTGCAAAAAGAAATAAATGAATTTCAAGGGACTGAAATGATTTGTCAATTTGTGTCAAATCCATAATTCAGCAGGAACTAGTCCCAATAGAAAACTTTAGAAAGCTACTCCATGTGGTCTTTGGAAAGGAGCAGAAAATGTACTAGTCCAGGTTCCGAGAGCAACATACCTACAACAATTGGCTTCTCAATTGTCATTTTCAGAATGTATCAATGAAATACCTTCGTATTTTACTAATCCAATTGCTTTATTTTGCTTCAGACAATATTTGTATGCTTTCCTTCATCATAAAAATGTGCATTTTCCCTTGTGTATGTGCAAATGTTTGGCACTACAATGATCAATAGGCACTTAAGAATGGCATCACAAAAGCCAACCCATTCAGAAGTGAGCTGCCTAAGCTACCAACAGGAAAAACAGATGACAGTGGGCTGTATCTTAATATGCTACTTCTCTTCAGGTTTTAAGATTACAGAATAATAGGAAAGATGGGCTGAAAGGGACTCAAAAGATCATGTAGTTCAAAGGACACCAAAGCTGGGCCTCCTACGGTCAAGAGAGAGTGAGAAGTCTGTGATTCCCCAATTTCCCCCTCTGCATTCTGTGTGGAGGCTTCTTTAGTAGGTATGTAGTAAAAACACACTATTAAATGGGGAGGAGAGAGGGATGAGAGTCTTCAGCTGACAAGGACAAAGAAACACTGCCTATCAAACAGTTTCATTGCAGTTTAGGTATGAGCTAAATGCATAGTTGCTCAAATTTATCAAGACAGGTGCATCAGGTGAACATGAATGTAGAAAAAATGTACTGTAGATGACAATTTAGGTGCCACTGAGTGGGAGGGCTTTCAGGATTTAGATTGTGGTTTTAGGTGACTATGTACTATTTCACTCCTATTTTGTAGACCTAGGTATCAGAGTCCTTTTGTGGACTTGATCATAAAAGAGAATACTTGACGAAGCTATTGGGAACTATTTTTTCTAGTATTGGCATCACTAACCTTTGTTTAGATATATAAGGATTGTCAATAGTAGCTAGGGCCAGGAGGGACCTAAACAGATCATCTAGCCTGACCCCTTGTCATAGGCAGGAATGAATGCTGGGTTCGCAAGATCCCAGACAAGTGATCATCCAACCTCCTCTTGAATTTTCCCAAAGTAGGGGTGAGGACCACTTCCCTGGGAAGCTAATTCCAGATTTTGGCCACCCTAACTGTAAAACATTGCCTTATGATCTCTAACCTAAACCTATTTTCCATCAGCTTATTACCATTGTTCCTTGTCACCCCAGGTGGTGCTGGGGAGAAAAGGGCTCTGCCTATTTGCTGTTGATCCCCCCTGATGAGCTTGTAGGCAGCCACCAGGTC
>JAGPOW010003245.1:559044-597572 GCA_030014935.1 Caiman crocodilus
TAATATTAACTAATATTATCTATTTAGGCAGAATACCAAATGCCTCCAAGAAGCACACATCATTGCTTATTAAACCCTCTGGTTCTGGCTGTCACACCTGGAAGATTTTGCTACAACAAAAGCTACTTCCCAAAACACTTCATTTTTCACAATTTGGAAATTCTTATGACTACGAGGCCAAACTAAAGCCTGACAAAGTCAATGGCTTCCATAGACTGCACGAATTGGGCCCTAACTCATGGAACTAAGCCTGGAGAAAACAAGCAGAACTTGCTACATATATTCTATCTGGGCAACACTGATGTTGGTAGTGATGCAAACTGTTATTTTATATCAAGTTGTATAGTGCCACTGTAACTGATCAGCAAGTCTGACGTTTTGCAGTCCATTTGAGTGTTTGCTGTGCCTTTGGTTTCATGAAGTCTCCACAAACGGTAAATGGATGCAGTAGGCAAAGTGGGGCATTTTTACATGTGCTTCAGGAGTGTTGAGGGGGCTGTACTTTAATTAAAGTGGCTCCAGCCAGCCTCCGTGTTTCCTGTATCAGTGTCCCTGCACTTAAAAATGGTGATGGGGGTGCTTTACGTAAAGCTCCTTGAATGAACTTTAGATAAAGTGCCCCTGCCAACAATTTGAGGTGTAGATATGTCGCTACATGAGATGCAGAAGCTAGCTGAAGTGAGGTAATTACAATGCCCAGCAGAGTTGATTAATCAAGTCTGTTCCAACCTGCTGTAATTACAGTGTAACAGAGCAGCCTCTAGGCTCAGGTACAGGCACCCATTACAGCTGGCCACAGTTCTTTTGAGGTAGAGCCCAACCAACCCTCACCCTTATGGGTGTGCAAGTAGCAAGGGAAAGGAATTCACTAAATCCACTGATATAGATGCAGGAAGATCCAAAATTATATACTAAATACCCAGAAATCTGTGCAAAAAAATGTTTATTGTTTGAAATGTTTAAAAGTTTTGTTGGCCTATGGGCAACCTTTCATGAAAATGACTTTTGGAAACACATTTGTTTGTAGTGTCATGTTAACCTATCTGTTGACTCTCCCATCACTTTTATTACTCAGGAATTAAGGCTGTTTATTACATCATAGAATTTGCTCTCTGCTTATTTACCCATCCTACTACATATTTCTTGTGTGAAGACTAGATGACACCATAAACTTTTTTTATTGAAAGCAACAGACACATTTCAATAGTAATAAGATTATGAAGAACAATTACCCAGATCAGGCAAGTTTCTATAAAAACACGTATCATTTGATCCAAACATCTTTATTATAAACAACAAGCTAGTTAAAAATAGAGAATATATAAAAAGGATATCAATATATGTATATATATATACTATATATTTTATCTATATAGTTTGTGTATGTGTGTTTGTGTATACACACACACACACACACACACAGATGTTCTTATGGATTAAAAGATCTGTATCTATATCCAGACATATATGTATACATAAATATATACACATATACATACATATATATGTATACATGTATACATACACACAGACACACATCTCTTTTAATATGTAAGAACATGTTTTATTGCAGGCCCAATATAAAGAGGAAGAGAAAGAGAAAGAAAAAAACCCAAAAAACAAATAGAGATCATTGCAAAAAATTAATCTTCCAAACCTAATCCTAATTCAAACAGATAACTTCTAACCATACCATAACAAATTAAAATCAGTCACTGGGATGTTCATTTATGTATAATAGATACTAATACAGAACCACTTTGGTCATTTCCAAATATCACTGATTTATTGTTTGGACACATATATATTTCCACATTTTCAATCTCCTACATTCAGTAGGTCCCAGTGGGAGAAATGTTGGAGTTGATGCCATTTAAAAAATGACATAGGACTACTGGACTCCATCTTGTCTCCTTTACTAGCAGTTAATAGATAATAAATGCTGGGGCTGTGGCAGATAGAGCAATGCCTTTGAACAAATTATTTGATTATATCTTCCAACTTGAAGATTCTGTTAAAATATATTAATAAAATATTAAATGTTTGTATCCATTCTTAGTTGTTGGAACCCGTTAAATCCCATTAAAATCAATGGTGTCAAGTCAGTTTATACTACCTGAAGTTCTAGCCTTCAGATTAAAAACCGTCCTCTCTCACTTTCCAATCACAGAACTGATACAGTGGTTAATGCTACTCTTATAAACGCGATTATTTCTAAATAGAATGTCTTTCTGCTTCTTCACAAAGTATCTGTGGCTTTTTAAGGAACATTGTATTGTGCTGAGTGTGTTATGTGTGATACTTTAGTGACTTGAATTTATTAGAGTAGCTTCTGGATTGTCAATATAGTGATCTTGAGGGGAAAAACCTATGCATATACTAACAAGCAACTAAAACCTGAAAAACAACAACAACAACAACACAAAACAGAATAAGGGACATTATTATAAAACACTTGTTCCGGAGATAAATGAAAATCAAGAAAACAATTTTTCATTTTCCTCTTATGCCTAAGTTTTATTATTAACTAAATAAAAATGACAAGCTCTTAGCAGTTTTCATACAAAGCATGTATGTGGTGGTGAAAATAATACTTATTACAGAGTGTATGATCCAAAGTTACTGGTGACATGAAAGAAAGGTGGAAAAAAAACACCAGAATAATGCAAGAACACAATTTAGACAAGATAGTAATAGCTAATAGTACTAATAGCTATAGGGGAATAAATATTTCATTACAGTGCCTTTTAACATTCCAGTGAGCATGACTTATCCATGCTACTGGGCTATTACTAGAAGACTAGGTATGGAGAAAATATTTATACTTATTTTGGATTTGAATATTTATATGAAAATATATGATTTCTCACATATGAACTGCAAAGCCTTCTGACCTATATGAAATGTAAAGGCTAGATTCTGTCAAGCCAAGTTATGCCTTCCATTATCAACCAGTATGATACTGGCTAGTATGAGCTGGGTTAACAGAATCAGACAATAATATATGTAAGTACAGTTTTGACAGGATAAAAATGTATTATTTGTAGCCATGTGGCATACTGTTTAGGCTCTAAAATCAACATTTTTATTAATGTCATTTGGGATTACAAATCAGCCCTGTTCCAGCAAATCACGTAGAAGAATGGAACTTCAGAATGGACGGATTTCTTCCCAAGTAGCCCTGGGATACCACTGGCTGCTAAAGCACTTCTGGGAATGAAGATTAGTTCCACAGATATGTTGGTCCTGAGCTCAGTCAGGTGGGCCCAAAAGATGAGACAGTATCTTAAAACTTACTTCCATTTTAGCATTGTGAACTTATATGGAAATAAAAAGGGAGTAGTTATCTCTACTGCTCGCTAGGGAAATTCTTAAAGAATTATAACTGTAGCTTTGCCTAGCCCTTATACAAAACAGAAAATGCTCAGTAAGAATTGTTGTCTAAAGTTATGGTAGCCTATGAGTTTGCAAATATGCATTTTTATTCACACTCATGCTATACTCTGCCAGTCTAGCCAGTTTATTGTGACCAGCTAATGAATTACGGTGGTAATTAAGTTCTCATGAACAATTAATAGCTGATCAGAAAAAAAAGAAACTTAGGAAAACACTTGCAGTTGGTTTAGACAGTGAAATGAAAACATGATGATAGCTTCAGTCCTTTTCCTACAATTCATTTTTGTTGGTTTTGTTTTTATTTTCCTTAGAAGTACTCATGGACAGCTTAACCAGATTTGAGAATAAATCCAGCATAAACATTTTTCAAGAAGTAAAGTAATTTAAAACATAACTTTAAAAATATTTTTATTTAAAATTTGTGTGAGTAACCCAGTGGAATATATGATTGATGCAGAAATTTAGGACGATTCATATTTAGGACTGTTTGAAAGGACTTAAAATGTTTTTAGGTCTATTAAGTAAATACAGAATCCTCATTCTCTCTATGACCATAAAAGAGATTGATTGTATTCATGTCTTACAAATGGAGACATTTTTAAGCCCATTCAGGCAGACTTGAACTGAAAAAAAACTCATTTTCAAGCCAATGTTTTTATTGTTTTTTTGTAAACCCAAGATCAAGTCTAGCTTTAAAACCATTACAATAAGTTAAAAAATCATAGAATCTATTGTTTTTAACACCTTGGTATTTGGAGGTCTGGGTGCTTATTTCAGCATTTCCATAGCTATCCTTTGACATTTACATGTCAGAACATTCTCCATAAATTTAGGTGTCTCTTAAGATTAACTCTGTTCTTTTGATAGCACTGTTGATACTTGCTGTGTGTGCACTACTATAAGAAGGTAATAAAACTTCATGTCAAAATGACCTAGGACTGTAAAAGGTATCCTTCTGTGTTGTGCACTATGTACCACTAACTATCAAATAGCAGATGGCTTGAAAGGTAAGAGATCTCTAATAGGTCTCAAGGTATTGCATAGCAATTAAAATGAGTGACCAAGGTCAAACAGCCATTGTTAAATTCATTTGACACTGTACATGCCAGCATATTGAGAACATTTCTTCATCTGATAAACTTAAGGTTGAGAAAAGATGTGCAATTGTCTTAACCATCTATGATATGTGTGTTTTTGGAATGATATTTGGCTTTCCTAACTCTGAATTGCTAATTTAGATCAACACAAAGGTCAAAACATATATGCCACTAGAAAAAAATAGTTATTTGCTATTAGGTTTAGTCCTCCAAAGATTCTATTGTATGATTAAGAGCTGCAGAATTAAGACTACATTCACACCTATACTCCTTTATATTTGCTGTCTTGCCTCTTATAAGCTGTCTGTGGCAGAAAAGGTCTCTTACTATGTGTTATAACAGTGATTGGCACAATGGACAATCAATCTTGTAGGGGTCTCCAGGCAAAACTGGTATAGAAATAAATAATAAGTATGTCTGAAAATACAGAAGTTCCCTCAACATTTCATCCTTGGATAGTCAAATCTGGACAATCTTAGAAGCAAAGCACTCAGGCTGTTACATTACAGAGGGGCAGAAAGTGATTGACAGCAAAGGAAGCCCATATTCCTCTTATTATGGAGTGCTTGGTGTTTGCCTCATTTAAGATTACATTGATGTACTCTAGAAACCACTTGGGGGACTCCCAGAAGCTCTTGTTAATACACTGTCACCAAGCAAGCAGGAAGTTTTGTAAGATTTTCCCTTCCCTCATGGAAATCATTTCTAGCAACCGTTAAATCATTCCTGCTATGGGATGGGACTTGCTGTTGGGGCTCATAAATAAATATGCCTCCAAAAAACAGATCCATTTCTGTTGTTGCTGACCAGATTGCACCTAAGGATAAGTATTTAAAAAAGAAAGGAAAAGAATTTCCCAGAAGGCAATATCCCTCAAGACTTCATATGTGATATTCAATCTTGTCTCAGTCTTCTAATTAGCTGCAGATTCTGCTATACAAAGAATATGCTCAGAGTATATTTTTCAAAAACAAATAGTAACTATTTCCAACAGAAAGAAATCTGTTTCATACATGTGTCCTCGCTATGCATTATTGCCTCCTTTATTGATGGAAAAGAAGCAACTTTTGTTTAAATGGGAACTGAAAATCTGATAAATATTTCTGAACTCCTCACCACTCATTTTTACAAGCACACCCTTTATGCAGGATTTAAAATAGAAAAAGGTTAGGGACAGAAATTACACATAAACTGGCATAAGTGAGCCAGTCTAATCCCGTAACAAAACAGGAGTTCACCTCACATAGACCAGTTTCAAAATGAAGCAACCTGGTCTAAGATAGACCCGAATCAATGTTTAGGGATCTTTGGAATTTGCACCAGAAGTGTGTGGCATGGTACCTTCTTTTACCTTGGAGGTTCCCCCACATGCCCCCTACCACTTGTTGGAGGGATCCTGTCACTCACCCCACATTCCTGATAGTTAGGAGGCAAAAAACAGCAGCATATTTAAAACTTCAGTTTACACCAGACAGCCTTGAGGCATGGGCATTGAGCAGTGAGAAACTAGGCCCCTTTGCCAGTAGGTGGCAGAGGTGGCACACAGGGAAAACTTCGAGATTGAAGAAGCCACTGTGCCAGCACAAATGTTGCTCTGCTATTATTTCCGGGGAGAGTTACTGCCTTGGGGGTAGCCTCTCTGTGCAGCTATAAGTCTTCCAGTTTTCTGGCAGCTAGCTCACTAGCAGGTAGCCAGTTTCCTAGCTGCCAGCCTTCTCAGAGCCAGCTCAGTCTGTTGGAGCCTCCTCTTGAAGAAACGGGAGCCCTCTGGCTCCCTGTTACACTAATTGTCTGTAAATTTACAGGCAGCCCTTAAAAAGATACTAAAAATTCCTGTTCATGAAATCCATAAAAAAGAAAAGCTGTCTTTAAAAATACCTCAGAAATTGCATTTGTTTGAAGATCCAGGGTCTTGTTGCAGTTGTAATGAAACTTGAAAATAAGTATCAATGGAGAGAGAGAACAGAGCAGTGTCACCTGGTGTCCAAGTGGGAAACTCCTTGGAGCCCCACAGTGAACGCAATAGCTCTTTCTTCTCTCCTGCACTAACAAGTACTGCTGTTGAGTGTCCTAGCCATTGCTTGCCTGACCAGTGCTCACCCTAATATATGTAACACCATGTGGCCCCAAGCCAGGCAGGGTAGGGACAGAGCTATGGGGCCTGGAAGAAGGAAGAGGTGGTGGGTGGGGGTCTGTGCTGGAGCAGGAAGAGTCGAATCAGTGGGAATCAGGCTGAAGGGTGAGCTGCAGGGGGCAACATGGTGCAGTAGTTCAGGGTGCATCTGGGGGTGTCAGAGTGTGGGGAGGAGTAGAGAACCCCTAGGATGGGAAAAGCATGTTATAAAACAACTGCTGCTGTCAAGTAGGATTTCTAACTCAAGACATTTTTTTTTTTTACTAACTGTAAAAATTATGTTAGTAAAAAAGTTTGGTTGTCAATAAAATGTTTACAGATTGCCAGTAACAAGAACAAAGAGGATCTTTAGTTGGCAACCCTGGCAAGATCCCATGGGTGTGGTCAGTCTGCAGAGTCAGCCCAAAGCAGGGTTGGCCTACAGGTGCAAAACAATTTTCTGCACAACCAGTCTGGCCCCACACTCCAGCCTGACCCTGAGTGCTGGCCTGACTACACACCAGCACAATCTAGCACATAGGACCACACCATTTGGCACATGGGATTCACCATATGGTTATGGAAATTTGGCAACAGTACAGCCAACACAGCTCTATGGTAAAGTCATAGATTGGGGCCAAGAGCCCGCAAAGATTCTGAAACCTTAGCGAGATTGGTCTGACTTTGTATCATTATATTGAACTAGTTGAGTGACATTTGGTTTTAAGTTTTGTTGCAAACATTTCTCACAAATCTAAGCACACAGTAATCTTAGTACAATAATCATGTAATATTTTTATATTAGATATTCAATATTAACACAATAAGAACATCATAGACTATGGGCCCAGATCCTCAGTTTCTTTAGAGTTTCAAAGCTTTGTTTACATCAAAAAAGCTGATAATCTAGTATTACCTATCTTGATATTGGTCATCTTTTTCTTTCTCCCATATAACTATCAATATATAAAATCGTAAGTTACAAAAGTCATTTGTTGTATTAACTAAAATTATCTACCAGGTTTTATCTTGTGGAAATTTGTTTATTGACATTTAAAAAACATTCTTAATAGCTGTTATTAATCTGACAATTCACCATATATATTCTTTTATCACTTAACAATTAAGGCTGATTTATTTGCCAGGTGCAATGCTCTGTGCAGCAATGCATTATTCCCCTATGTGTACATTACATTTGCTAATATAATATAATGTATATTATAATATAATGTATATAATATAAATATTATATATTTAATGTATAATGTTGGCTAATTCCTAAAGTCTTTAATTAGGGGCATATCATACTTCTACATAGAAATAGCTGCATATGATTCCTTTGCATGAATTTCTTGCATGATTTGTTAGCTTATTTGGGGAGAATAGGGCTTTACATTTTAATAGCCAGACAGTGAGGAAGGCTTCCTAATGGTAAACCCACATATAATTTGCTAGCATCTGCTGTGAAGGTGACAGTAGGTGTCATTGATGCACTGCTGACATTTAAGCCCATGCTATTGCCCCTAGCAGTTTCATACAGGTACTGAAGATGACTGAAGAGAAGGTATAACCTTGTGAGACTCACCAGGTGATGACTGAAAAAAAGGAAAAGATTCCCTGTAAAGCTTCAGTAAAACAAAAATGACTAAAGCATTGTCAGTTTGATCCTAGCAACCCCCTAACCTGTTTCTGAATGAAACACCAGCTTTACTGAAATGATCCAACAGATACAGCAAACAAGTCCAACAAAGAGTATTTCTCCCCATAGTTGAAAAGAGATTGTTAATGTGACATCGATGACAGGTTCTCAGCTAGTTTAAGTCATCATAGGTCCAATAAATTAAAGAAGACAAAACCTGCCTCCTTAGATCATTAGGTTGACCAAGCCCAGAGTGACTGCACTAAAATATGGAAACTAGTAGCTCCCATAGTACTTCGGGGGTAAAACACCATAAACAGAACAAGGCAGGTAGAAATAGTAAAGAGAAATCAATGGAAAAGAAGAGAGGGGGAAGTACTATTGAAGTGAATGGTGCAAAGAAAGGACATAGTAAATTAACGGGGAAATAGGCAAAAGGAGAGTTAAAAAGATTAAAGTGACACAAGCTGAAGCAGAAATATTTTATGCTTTAGAGAAACAAAATACTGAGAGAAACGAAAGAACAACAAAAAGAGGCAGGGATAGAAAATTGAGGGTTATGAAATATGAACATGTCTTTTCATAAACATAATGCTTACGTTATTGAGGATTTAAGACTTTTTGTTCATTAATATTCTGAAAATTTGCAGAATTAATTTAGGGGGTATTTACTGTTGTCCAGTTTGTTGCTACTAAATAACAAGTCATTAAAAAAAAAAAAAATCAAGCCAGAAGGAAAACTTCTGAATGTACCAAAGCATATGGTGAAAATTCTCCAGGGACAAGAAGCTTGTGAAAAAAAGGCACAGGAAGGAATAACTGGGAAAAGAAAGCAACAAACAAAGAAACACAGAACAGTAAAGGGGTAGAAAATGACTGAAAACCAAAAAAGACAACAAAGATTTAGATAAATCTTCATTTAAGTTGACATTAGAACCACAAAATATTTTTCATTTCTTTGTTTGGAAAAATAATCTCATGATAGCATTTGTGGGCAAAGGTACTATTTAAAAAAAAAAATTAAATGTTCACTGGGAGGTATTATCCAAAAAAGCAGAGTTTTTAGGAAGTGTTAAACACCCCCTGGGGTAGGACATTGAGTCAGCCAAGGTGAGATACTCAAAGAGCAGCCATGTTTAGGAATAAAAAAGTCCAACTGTAATAATCAGAGAAAAAATACTCCAGTGTAACTGGGGAAGAAAGAATATAAAATAAAGGTTTAAAACATGCTAACTCCTTCAAACTTCACGCTCAAGCCTGGCCACTGTTCACTTCTCAGTCTCCACCTGTTTCCAGTAACAGGTGGGAGTTGCCACTGTCTCTGTGGCAACACTCCTTTACAACCCCAGATGTTTATTTTGGTCCTCACAGGTTGTCTTCGCCCTGCTGCTTGAGCCTTTCTAGCTGCAGTCCCCAAGTGGACTCCACTCTCTGGGGATTCACCCTATAGGCTTCAATAGACTTCATCAGTCTGCAAGCTGGCAGCCACTTCCCAGGTATGCACATGCATGTGCAGTCTCTGGCTTCCCTGCTTATATCTCCTTCCCTCAATTCCTAGAAAGGGCTTGAGTTGTTAGGAAAGTGTCCCATCATCATAAAGAGGGTGGAGTACAATGAGCCAGATTGCACCAAACCCCTCTGCAATCTAGCCGTTAACTTATTTCCCACCAGTACAAAAACCCACCCAAAAGAAACCCACTTTCAACACAGAACATTAGAATAAGCATTGCAACCACATTATCATGATACTCCAACACTTTAAATATAACCCAAGGAAAAGAGCTTTGCTATTTCTGCGTATTTATCACCTGTATTCTTACAGCATTTACAGGCCTGAATTGCACAATAGGAAAAGAAAAGACCCCTTTCTCTGAAAAAGAAAACAGAGTCTAAGTAGGGGAGACAGAAAAAAGGGTAGGAGAGAAAGAGGCACAAAGAATGAAGTGACTTCACCAGGTTCACAGTGCATATTAAAAGAGGAATGAGGAAGAGACCCTGAGACAGAGGCCACATACAAGGTATTACATTTCTACTGGGAGAATCACAGCTCACCACTGGTGTGAGAGAAGAAAAGTCTGTACCCTTCCTCACCACTCAAGTCCTTCCAAGGACCAGGAAGGGCTGAGTGGTGGCGAATTACTTCCTATGCTTTCCTGAGCCAGGGGTTACCCCAGGTGAAGATAGCAGGTTTAGTCATGGTGCTTGCCTTCTTCCAGTCCCAGGAGTCAAATGGTGGGGGGAAAGCTCATGTGCTTTTCCTGAACCAGGCAGGAGAAGATGCAGTGGGCAGCCACTCCTGCCCCTTCTGGACACAGAAAAAGAAGGAGCAGTCATTTGCTGCTTCCCACTTGTTCCTCAGACCACAGCCTCTGGTCTGAAGAGTGTGTGGCAGTCAGGGGGAGGTAGGAAGGGGAGTTGTCTGACTTCTTCATTCCCCCCCGCATAAATGTGAGGACAGGAGTAGTTGCTGCTCCACACACTTTTTTTTGTAAGACCAGGATCACTCAGTCTTGAGATGGTACAAGAAGCAGGGGAGAGAGGGTGGCTGCAGGCTGAATGGTGGTTCTGATCCCTCTCCTGGAAACACTTTTAGTGATGAAAAATTTCCAGCATTAGATACAAAACCTATTCATGGTCCAAGTCTACCAGCTGTACTATCATTTGACATTTTGTATTTTTGTCTGATGCAGAATGATTTGTTTTAAATACTTAGGCATTGAGGGTACTTCTATTTATGTATGTGTGTTTGAAAAAACATTTTTCATGACATTTGCACAGTTCCTATCTAGATATATATTGTAATTGTAACAAAATATATTGTAATTTTATATTGGCCTACTTTAATATCTGAGCACCTTGTAGTCATTGTGTTTCTTGTCCCATAGCAGAACAGAGAACTGACCCATAATGTTCCAATTCCCAGCCTAGAGCTCTAACCACTAAACATTCCCTCTTCTCCTTTTATATATTTTAGACTTTGTTTACAACAGCAGCAGCAGCAACAACAACAATGACGACAACAAATCTGGCATCACGGTAAACAGCCACGGCTATGATGGTTGTAGGAGGTAAACTTCAATGTTGATGTACATATTACATTTAATAAAGTTAAATAATTAGTAACTCAATTAACAAAAATACATATTTTTGTAATGGTAGGTTTAAAAACCTTACCCACACTGAAGCAAAGTGTACAAGAACTTTTATATGCATGTGGTTGGAGAACAGTAGTTGATATGTGGTTTTAGTTGCTTGCTTTATGAAAAAAACTGTTTAGGCAAATTAAAGAGCCCAGTAAATTTTTGCTTTCCCATAAATAGTGACAGGCTTAAATTAAGTGAGAATCTTCAAGAAGAATGCCACCTCCATCTATCTATATCTCTACATGTCATGTCCAGCTTCATTTGTAAACTCACTTGCAGGTTTATCACTTGTATATATTTTTATTTTACATAATGTTGGGTGTTTGACTATTAGGTGTTTATTTTTGTTTTTTAATAAGTATCTGTCATTTTACATAGCAACAGCTTCTACAGTTCAACATTTTAAGACTGTCTTCCTCATAAGGAGACAAATGCTGATCTTGGTAAGCAAACACACACAACACATTGAACAAGCACATTTCAATTTTAATACAAGCTACTTAGACTTTTACTAGTCATTAGTTACCCTGTTTCAAGATAACTCCTTCTTTTAACTGAGTTTTAAAACTTTCTTGGTTTCATAAATCCTAGTTAAGATTTTGCTCATTCATAAACTGCTAGATTATTCATAATAAACCAAAGGGACTCCCAACCCTTAAAGCAAAAATCTGCTTGCCAGTTATACTAAAGCTGAACTATTAAGGAATGTTCAAGGTCATATTCTTTAGTTTTATTTTGCGAGACAGGCAGGCCCACTGTAAGAGGTGCAATCTGTCTCTCTCTCCCGCTTTATACATATACATACATATACACACATATACATATATATATACACATACACACACACACATATATATATACTTGTAATAGTATTGTGTGTATACACACACACACACACATATATATATGTGGAGCTTGCGCCCCTCTTGCCACCCAGTCTATCAGAGTTTGCCCCTCCCCTCAACTCGCCTGCCACAACTTGGATGTTAAACACACTTTAAGAGTGGTCTACAGTGGAGATCTTAGCTTTGATGGGCCTCCCGATAGATGGTGTTACGCATGGTCATCCAACGTGGTGTTCCATGGGGCTTCGCCTCCTCTACACCCTGTCCACATGCCAACAGCTGGGTGATGCATTACAGATGTTTTCCAGCCTCGTATGACGGCCTCAGACAGGTTCCCAGGGTTCCAGTTGCTCTCCCTCCCTTCTTGGGGAAGATTTCTTTTTTTAGAGAAAATATTCCTCTGAGCCAGGAGGTGCTGCAGAGTTATCCCCCTTACTCCAGCTCCCTCTTGGATTCTCCCACTGTTCTCTGGAAGGTATGTATGGCCCTCTGGGGGCTTGCTTTCAGGGTCTAGGGTCCATGGCCTCTTTTCTCTCTCCCTCAAGCACCTCTGGGGGCACCTCGCCACCACAATATATAATAGAGAGAGAGAGAGAGAGAGAGAGACCATTACAAGTACCAGATATCTATCTATCTATCTATCTATCTATCTATCTATCTATCTATCTATCTATCTATCGGCTTGAAAATGGTATTTTAAGGTCTGTTTTTTGGCAATTGTCTTATAGATATATCTATCCATTATAAGGGTTTGACATGGGCAGTAGAGGTTAATTGAATTCTGAAGAGCTTGGTACTGACACACAGAGTGTCTCATGGCCCTGAAACCAGACAAGCTGTTTAGCACAACAAGGCCAATGGATGGACAGCCTGAGAATTGAGGGGGGCATCCAATAACATGAAATCACAGCCTTCAAGGAAGACAGGTTGTCTACCACAACAAGGACACAAAGCCTAGGAACTATACTGTCCCGTAACATGAGATAAGTGATACTGAGATAAGTGATAAGAGATACTATCATTTATGAGATAAGTGACACCAGATACAAGGCCCCATAGTAAAGGGGGCCCTGAGTCTCAGTTTTGGGGGAACAGACCAAATTAGGAGGAGGCCTGGAGGGCTGCATGGATATGTGATCACACAGAGGAATCAACCAGAGATAGCCATTGTCATCAGGAGTAATAAAGGGGGAAGGAGAATGCAAAAGCAGAGTTTTAAGAGTAACAAGGGTCCCTCCCTATCCCTCCTTCTTTTCCTTTCCATCCCTCCCTCACTTTCTTTAGGTCCCTCCTTTTGTCCTGTCCCTCCCCATTTTTCCTCCTTCTCCTCCCTGAGAGGGGCCCCCATCCCTATCCCTGTTCCCCAGGAAGGGTCCCTGAGGCCACCATGGGCTGAGGGCATATGACCAGCCCATCTCATGCACCCCACTGGAGGGGAGCAGTAGGCCTCGGCATCCCTCCTCCACACATTGACACCTAAGAGAATGAGCCTCAGAGTAGAGACTGTGTCCTGACCAGATGTCCTCTGACTCTGATGGCAGCCCTAGAATTTGGTAGGTATATAGAATTGCTTGCTTGTTTGTATTGTGTTTTTTTTTCTGTTATCACTGTGTATCAATAAATTTACCTATTATAGAATGGAAAGGTCATGGTCTGTCTGAGGGTTGGCCTCCCTGCCCTGAACAAGGTATCTGGATCCTAAATCCAGAGTCAACAGTAGATATAGATATGTACTTTTAAACTAAACTAATAATTTTTTGCATGATTTTTGCTCTTATTTTTCCCCTTTTTTTTTAATGATAAACTAGATATGTCTGGTACTTGTAATAGTTTTGATTGAGGTGTTTTCTAAGGCTTAGCACGTCACTACATTTTGGAAATAACATTCCTAGACAAACATTAAAAATATGCCAATTATTACCATTTAGCCCACCATTTCTTGTTTTTACTAGACAATATGTTTTAGCAATATCTAACATAAAATTGTTCAGTCCTCAAAATAGCGATGTAGTTGGCCAGATGTATTATTGCTCAATATCATTTTTCTTAATAGAGGCTATATTACTCATTATAATTTAGGCAAAACCAGGGTGGGATTATCAGAGTAGTTGGATTGTTACCGAGAGAAATAGAGATTAATAACTTTCTTTTTAACTTAATATAAAAGAAACCTATTTTTTATTAAGTTATTTAGAGAAAAATATGAAAAGAATGCTGTTTGCATAACTTCTCAGTGCAGAACTAAACCTTACATTTTTTTTGCATCAAAACATTATAACATTATCTTCCTGTTGACATCTAATGGCTTAAAAAATGGCACCTACCAGTGCATATATATAGGAGATATCTATATCGCAAGATATTTTTTTCAGTCCATGTACAGGCAAAGCACTGCATAGCCTCATCTTCAGTTTCTAAAAGCTATGCTGATTACAATGGCCTAAAATAAATGAGAGTTGAGGTTGCTCATCACTTTGCAGGTCCAGCCCTAGTCATTAAGGCACTTAACAACTATCTTAGCCCCCTGAGATCAATAGGACTTAAGTGTGTGTCTAAATGCTTTGCTGGATACTATATTGATTGGGGCTTTAATCAAAAAGAGTGATTTTCATATTAATCAATTACATCTCTCATGGCTTATGAGTTTAAATATAATTTTCCTAAGAAATAGGGAGAAAATGTGAAGATGAACAGTGATTGCAAAAGGACAGCAGTCACTTGAATAGGGATTAAGGAATGCATTATAAGTGTTAATGAATTAAATTAATAAGTGGCTTGTAAGAACATAAGAACACAAGAAGTGCCATACTGGGTCAGGCCAGTGGTCCATATAGGCCAATATTCTGTCTGGAAGTAATGAATGCTATGGAGGAAGAGCACTGGAGCAGATATATCTAGTGATCTATCCCCTATTCAATAGGCACCCTGGAATCTACCATCATTGGCTTAGAAATGCCAGAGGAAACATCACCAACCATTCTATTCAATAGCCATTCATAATTCTTTGTCCATGAATTTACCCAGTTTTTTTTTTTTTTTTAAAATCAGTCTTTTACTAATGTCAGTAGGTAACCCTAGTTTTAGTACTATGCAACTTGGTGATAAAGAATTCCCCATTCACTTTGTCCACATTCTTTACGATATTTTAGATCTTGATCATATCCCCCTTCAGCCTGAAGATTCTTCCTTTCCAAAATGACAAGTCCCAGACTTGTTATCCTCTCCTGAAATAGCAACTGCTCCATACCCCTAATCATTTTGGTTGCCCCTTTCTCCACATCCTTTTTTTATGTATAAAGACCAGAACTGCACACAGTATTCAAGATACTACACACCATAAATTAACATAAAGGCATGATGATGTTCTCCATTTTGTTTTCAAATTGTCTTCTTAATGATGCCAACCCTTTTATTGGCTTTTTGGGTTGCTGCTGCACATTGAGGTGATGTTTTTAGAAATCTATCTACAATGGGTGCATCCACACATGCAAGCATATGCACTTGCAGCAGCTCAAATAGAAGCAATGCATATCTGAGCCAGGGCTTTTTGCCTCAGCACATGTGCTCAGACATGCACTTTGTTGTGGAGCAAATTGTTTCACTTGGGACAAAATAACCCTGCCTGGCTCCTCCAGAATCTGCAGCAAGGGGGAGCTAGTGCTTGGGGACAGCACCTGTGGTGTCCCCATCAGTAAAAATAGCTTCCCTGGCAAGCAGCTCAGGGCTGCTCACTCTTAGGAACTCCTGGGGCCCAGCCAATTGGTATCTGAGGATACTACCCCTTGGGCCAACTGGACTGCTGCAGCAGCATCCCAAATCCATTTTTTAAAATATCCCAAAATCCATGTTCTTCCACAAAGAAAAACTTTCTCCACACACACACACACACACACACACACACACACACACACACACACACACACACACACACACACACACACACATACAGAGAGAGAAGGAGAGACAGAGAGAGAGGTGAGGGATTGATTAGTTGGGCAATGCTTTATTTACACTGTAAAGCAAATTACATTGGGAGCATTGGAAGCTCCCAGTGTCTCTATCATCATGACAAAATAAATTCTAAATACCTATATGTGTTAATGTGTGCGTTTGGTTTTCTTTGAACATGATGGGTGTGCAACAGGAGGGATGTGGTGTTTGCAGGAAGGGGGATGGGAAAGGTGTGGAGGAAGGCAGGTGGCTGTGTGGGTGTGTGTGAAGGGGTGTGCATTGGTCTGTGGGTAGGTGTGGGGCAATTGCT
Source organism: Caiman crocodilus (assembly GCA_030014935.1). Taxonomy (NCBI): domain Eukaryota; kingdom Metazoa; phylum Chordata; order Crocodylia; family Alligatoridae; genus Caiman; species Caiman crocodilus. Next base: position 575,539 of record JAGPOW010003245.1, read on the forward strand.
GGGGTGACTGTGGGTGTGGGGGACATTGTGGGGGGGTCCTTAGGAGGGATGGTTCCCCTGGCTTCCCCAGGGTGCAGGCCCTCGCACAGCACATGGAATGCCCCCCTGTGGGGCCCTAGCTTCCCCATGGAGGGTCACAGACCCTATTCCCCACAGGGCCCCAGCTACTCCTTGCAGGGCCACAGACCCCCATTCAAGGACCCCGGAATCCTGGAGGGCCACAGCCCCCCTGCCCTGGGCCCATAACTTACCTTCCACACCAGCAGTGTGTGTGGGGCACTCTGAGCCTGATGTTCCTAGCTCCCAGACCTCAGGAACTATGTGCTTATCCCAGCCAGGTCTGGCCAGCCCTGGGGCTGTTTGTGCTGCCCGGCTGAGCCAGTCCCATGCAGCACAGGGACTGCACATCATGGGACTTTCCGGCTGGGCAGAACAAGCAGTCCCAGCACTGGTAGGGCACAGCTGAGCTTGGCATGCAGACTCCACACACTGTGCCAGGTTCTGCTACCATAGGACTGGCCTGGCCAGGCAGCAGAGGGGCCCCAGGGCTGGCAGGATCCAGCTGGGCTTGGTATGTGGTCCCTGTGCACTGTGCCGTATCCTGGCTCTGCACCACTGTGCTTGTGGGGAAGTGGCATGCAGCGGGACCTGGTGCAACTCGTTAGTCCGCTTTGCACCAGCGCAAATCACATGGCTCCAGGAGGTACAACTCCTCTGTGCCCCTCCTGGAGCACTGTGACTCACTCCAGTAGAAAGCCAAACTAGTGAGCTGCATGGGTCTGTGCCAGCTCTCTCCACATACTTCTAGCTTCATTGTGGCTGCTCTGGCCACTCACCCCTTGCAGCCCCAGGGACATCCCCTCTGCCACTCCCAATCCTCCCCCCACATCCTCCTGCCACCCATCACAGCCACCCATACCCATAAACTTCCCCATCCCCATTCCCTAACTTACCTTGGACAGCAATGGGGGCAGCAGGAGCACCAAAGAGATGCTTTGGCCAAAACCAGAGCATCTCTTCTGGAGGACTGACTCCTGAGCTGGCTCCAGGCATGGTCTGGGATATCAGGGGTCTAATTTTCTCCCTTCACTGCAAGTTTTCAGTGCAGGGAACATTTTTTTTTTTTGTTTCCACATGTGCCTCTTTCCCAATCTCAAAAGGGTCAAGAGGCACATGCATGCTCATCTGGATGTGTCCAGTGACTCCCAGGTCTCTTTTCTGAGTCACAACAGATAGTTCAGAAACTAGCATTATTAACATATAGTTGAGGATTTCCCCCAGATGACCTTGCATTTGTCAACACTGCGATTCATCCATCACTTTTTTGCCCACTTACTTAGCTTGGTGAGATCTTTCCGCCAAGCAGATCCTCTCCATCAGCTTGGGATTTGAGTACATGGACTAATTTGGTATTGTCTGCAAACTTGAGGATTTCACTATGTACCCCTATTTCCAGGCCATGGATGAAAATATTAAACTAAATTTGACTTAGCATAGATCCCTATGAGACCCCACTTTGACTCCCTCCATCCTGAAAAGGGACTATTTAGCCCTACCTTTCACTTCCTATCTTTTAACCAGCTGTCAATCCATGGATTCCCTTTGTCCATGCCCCTCAAAAACTCCAGCAGACTGGTGAGTTAGTATTTCCCTTTACAAAAACAATGCTGACTTTTCCCCAGATGATCATGCTTGAATACATGAATGCTGATTTTATTCTTTATTACAGATTCTATTGAGTTTCCAAGGATAGATGTAAGACTCAGTGGTCTGTAGTTCCCAGGATCACCTTTGAAGCCCTTTTTGAAGACAGGTGTTATGTTAGCAACACGCCAGTTCTTTGGTATAGAGATTATTTGTGATGACAGGGTACAAACTTCTGCCAGCAAATCTACACAATTTCATTTTTGAGTTCCTTTAAAACTCTTGGGTGAATGCCATCTGGTTCTGTTGACTTATTAGTATTTATTTTATTGATTTGTTCTAAAATGTCTTATTATTTTGCTTGTTTAATGCAAATATTATTAAAAAGGTGACACTGTTCCCTTTTCAAGTGACTACCATTTGTTCCCTTATGTCATATCTAAAAGTGTACTTTTGGTTTTTAAGGTGGCATGTTTAACCTGAAATCCAGATTCACATGTCTGTACAGTTGAACTGAGTCCACCAGGCTCTGTCCAAAGACTAATGCCTGCCCAAAGACTCTTTTTAATTTCAATAGTCTGTGGATTAGACTTGCAACTTGGAATCAAGAAGAAATGACCTCAATTGTCCTATAGCAGAGAGACTTTTATTTAATATTCTCCCATCTGTAATATAAAGAAATGCTGAAAACAACCAAACATAATATACACTTTTAATAGACTTGTAAGTGCAAGGGGAAGCTTTAAAGTATGACCTTAAGTCCTTCCCAATTTACATTTCTAATGGAGCTGAAATGATCTGTAAACATCTCTGGACTAGCTTCTGATCCCAAAGTCAGATGATCCACATAATACATTTCATGGTTTTAAGTGTGGCTAAATTGAAAAATTCTCTGGATAGGAAGGTTCCTGACAAGTATTATCATTTTGAAAGTATTTATTGTGCTTTATTCCTACTGTTTGTGAAAAAAACCCACACTAATCTCAAAAAGAATAATTTTATTTTTCATCTTCATTTTATGTATTAATATTGACCAACAAAAAAATTAAACCCAGGAATTTGTCAAATAGGAGGATGAGAGAGAAAGAATTGAGTTGGGATTTAAGGGAAACAGGGTAAAAGGGCTCCAGCTACAGACTACATTTGGTCACAGATTAGGATTTGAGTTTGCCAATTCATACCTAAAGTGTTAATATTTCTGAAATGTAATGAGACTTTCACTCAAAAGAAGGAATTGAACGTTCTCAGGAGTCTTTGGTATCAGTACATTGAAAGGTTCATGTGATTTGTTCTGTATGGCCAGGGACAGAAATTACACATAAACTGGTATAAGTGATGGGAAACTGATTCAAATCTGTAACACAACAGAAGTTCAGTGCACTTAAACTGCTTTCAAAATGGCCAAAACCAGTTTAAAATAAACCTGGATGGGTGTAGTGTCAGATGTAGCAGATTTAGGTTACATCAGTTTATTTAACTTCTGTTTCAGATCTCTTCCAGATTCAAGTTAACTCACAGCCCCCCAGCATCCCAGTGCTTTGCACTGTTACCTCACAGCTCTGTGTTCTTGGGGAACTCTGCTACAGCATGCAGCTTGTCTGACTCACAAAGGACTCACTTCCTTCCCACCTCTCCTTTGAACAAGAACTGATTAAAGGAAAGACTTACAAAAGACAATGATGATACAGTGGGAGGCGCATCTAAAGCCCTCGAGACAAGGGTGATAAGAGTGAAACAACTCCCCTGGTCTCATTTGAATCAGAGATGGAACTGGATGACAACTCATTTAAATGGGAGATGGGACAGGAATGCACGTTCATTAGCATTCAGGATAGATAATATCGATTTTAAGGCAAGGACCACACTGAATTCTGGGACCAGAGAAGTAGGGGGAGCATTGCAGGATGGGGAATCCCTGCTCCAAATGCTAATCAACCCATGTCTACACACATCCAGCTTAGCATTTATCAGAGCAATTCTATCTTCTTGACAACTGGTAATGACTCCTTTATTGGTATCCCAAACACTGAATATGCCTGTCTGTATTGTGAACTCCCTCAGAGTTATGACACCCATACCCAGGAGTGATCAGTTCTTATTATCCAGCATATGAGCCATTGTTTAATCATAAACAAACCTAGTTTTCTCCCTTGAGCCATTGTTAGTTCGCCACAAAAACCCCTACCCAAGCTCAAGTGTCTGTCCTGATGCATGGATCCAAAAGCAGCACCAGTTCCACTCCTTTTCTGCCTGGAATCCCTCCATTGATCCTGCACAGGAGGGTGAGTGGGATGGCCCATGGCCCTTCCACTGAGACCTAGGGAAGATAGTCCCATCAGTAGTCAGACTACCAGTGGCACAATGCGGATGGGCACACCCCAAGGGTCCCCTTGGAGTCTGAGGACTCCTCCTTTGGCACCTCACAGGTATCCAATAGGGCTGTGTGAAATATTAACATTCCATTTTGACCACCATTTTGTCAGAACAGAATTCCATTTCGAATTTTGTTTTAAATTGAAACAGCTTATCCATTCTGTTCCGTCATTTCGACCCTGTTTCGCTGTTTTGCCCACAGGATATAATAGGGATGGCCAAAACAGCCTATAACTTTGTCATCTCTGGCTTGATTTGGATGAAACTTACAAGAATGGTATCTCCTGCTGAGGGCATGTAGTCTACCAAGTTTCAAGGCAATAGGTCCTGGGAATTTGGGGAAGTTTCAAAATCTTGAAAGCAAAACTCATACCAGTTGTATGTATTAAGTCCCAGGAGGGTCAAAACAGCAGGCATGCTAGCCCCTGCTGAGGCCACAAAGCCTGCAAAATTTCAAGGAGATAGATGCAGGGGTTTGGGGGAAGCTGTATCTCAAGCTGCAGACAACCAAACTCATGACATGGGTGACACTGTGTGTGTGTTAAGGTGCAGCAGGGTGAAAGCTGCAGGCCTGCTAGCCTTTTCTGAGGCCACAAAGCCTGCCAGTTGTCCAGGAGATAGGTCCAGGGGGCTTCTGGGGCCCTGAAACCCTAGCTGCTGACAGGCAAAACTTGTGACATGGTTGCTTGTGTAACTGACTGGACAACCATCTTTGGGCCGAGGGGGATGAAAACTGCAGGTCTGCTACACCTGCTGTGGCCACGATGTTGGCTACAAAGGATCAACTCGCAGGATCATCATAAAATTCTAGTTTATTATATGGATGCAAAAGTCAGATCATAAACGTTGGGGCTGTCCCCCTCAAACACACACCCATTCATGCACACACACACACTCACAGTAGCTAGCTATGAATACTAAGCACTGGTGTCAAGATATACCTATCCCCAACTGCTGGAGTCCACTGCCGATGGCCAGTCGAGGCTTCGTTCAGTGTGATGTTGCTTCCAAAGTGGGTTGCTAGCTGGTCCTTCTGGTTGGACCAGAAGGGTGATGGTCAGGTCCAAGAGGGTGCTATTGGGGGTCACTCTTCACTGTCTGTTATGCAATCATCCTTGAGTGAATCATGAATGATTGCATAACACAGTAGCTAGCTATAGTAATGAGTTAATGAGCAAAGATTAACACTTACAAAACCACAGACTAATGAGAGGGAAGAATCAATACAGAGCTGGGAACTCCTTCGAACTTCACTGTTAAAGGTACAGAAGCCCCAGTTTGAACTAATGAATGATGGAAACTGACTCTTGAGACTGAATACCCCACAATCAACTGCTCTTGCAGCCCCAGTAGAGCCTGCAGAACTGCCAGATCCTGCAGGTAATGCAGGCTCATCCACAGTTACCATCCCTACCCTCCCTAAGGCCACTCACAGAGTGGTTGTTATGGGAAATTTCCTCCTGAGGGGGACCGAAGGTGCAATCTGCTGGTCTGACCCCTTAGCCCAGAAGGTCTGCTGCTTCCTGGGAGCCTGTATCTGGGACATAGCTGAGAGGATCCCAAAACTCATCCAGGCAAGCGACTGCCACCCTATGCTCCTTATCCATGCGGGCTTGAAGCAATCCCAGCTGGGTCATGAGATGCTGCAGATCTTTGGGAGTGCGGCTTAGGAGCTTGGAGGCAAAGGTTGTGTTCTTCTCGATCCTCCCAGTTTCCGGCTATGGGCTGAGGAGGATCGAGGCACTGGTATCATTGTGAAAGCTTTGGTTTCCATGATCACATTCTGCTCTTTGCTGAGAGAGACAGTGGTCTGCTGGAAAGAGACAGCCGCCACCTCACTGCACTGGGGAAGAGGCTTTTCTCAGCCAGACTGGCTGATCTGCTCAACCAGGATTTAAACTAAGCCCACTGGGGCATGGGGGGACTACTGCCACAGTGAGCCCACTCAGCAACCTTTGCAAATCCAGTAGGTTAAGGCACTCAAGGGAATCCATCCCTACTCCAGCCCTGGAATGATATGTAGGGAAGGCAAGGGCCCACAATGGGACACTTGCCTGCCTGTACACTAATGCCAGGAGCTTGGGGAATAAACAGGAGAAACTGGTCCTTCTGCTATACCAGAATGACTATGATCTCATAGGGCTAAGAGAGATTGGATGGGACTGCACCTATGACTGGGCCACAGCCATAGATGGCTATACTTTGTACAGGAGAGATCATGTGGACAAAAGGAACGGGGGTGCAGCTCTCAATGTCAATGAAAGCTACATGTCCCTACAAGCCAACATTGGCATCCAGTGTGGAAGACTGGAAACTCTCTGGTTTAAAATCTGTGGTGAACATGACATAGGGGCACAATGGTGGGAGTCTGCTACAGACCTCCTAGCCAGGATTGAGAGGGGGTAAAATACATAGGAGGTAAAAAGAAGCACTGCTCAATCTGGTACTGGCAACTGGGGATGACTTAATCAGTGACCTAACAATTGAAGGGAACTGGGAGACAGTGACCATGAGCTGATCACCTTCACCATCCACTGTAAAGCTGGCAAGTCAGTCAGAAATACAGAAGTCCTCAACTTCAGGAAAGCTGACTTTGACAAGCTCAGGAGGCTTGTTGGCAAGGCCCTAAGAGACCATGACCTGAAGAGGAGGGGAGTTGAGGATGAGTGGCTGCTCCTCAAGGGAGTGATCCTGAAAACACAAGCAATGTCTATCCTCTCTCAAAGGAAAGGCAGCAAAAGGGCACAACAGCCCCCTTGGCTCTGCAGAGAACCAGTGGACCTATTGCATCTAAAAAGGAAGACTTATAAAGGATGGATGACTGTATCCACCTCAAAGGAGGAATATTCTTCACTGGTCCAGACCTGTAGGGAGTGAACCAGGCAAGCCAAGGCTGCAACTGAACTCCAACTGGCTACACATATCAAGGACAATAAAAAGTCATTTTTTAAATATGTGAGGAGCCAGAGGAAAAGCAAGGGTAACACTGGATCCCTGCTAAATCATATGGGACAACTGACAGCTGACACCCTGAAAAAAGCCAACCTGACTAATGGGAATTTTGCATGGGTTTCTTACCAGCCCCAAGGGATCAATATGCTCAATATGGGATGGGATGGCCAGGGTGAGAGAAAATTGTTACCCTTCATCAATGTAGACCATGTGAAGGAACACCTTGAGAGGCTGGACACCTTCAAGTGAGCTGGCCCAGGCAGTTACACCCAAGGGTACTTAAGGAACTGGCAAGGATCATAGCTCAGCCAGTGGCACAGATCTTCAAGAACTCGTGGTGCTCAGGTGAAGTGCCCAAAGATTGGAAGAAGGCAAGTGTGGTGCCTATGTTCAAGAAGGGGAAGAAAGTAGATTCGGGGAACTATAGGCCCATTAGCCTGACCTCTATCCTGGGGAAGATCTTGGAAAAAATTATTAAAAACACCATTCTAGACAATCTGGCTAATGGCAAGATCCCGGGGGATAACCAGCATGGGTTTGGTCAGGCAAGACCTATCCGCAACAATCTTATCTCTTTCTACAACCAGGTGACATATCACCTACAGAAGGGAAAAGAGATTTACATCATATATCTTGATTTTAAAAAAGTCTTCAATCTGGTATCCTATGATCATTTCATAGAAAACCTGGCCAATTGCAGCTTCAGGTACATCACAGTCCAATGGCTGGGGAACTGGCTCCAAGTTTAGACCCAGAGAGTGGTAGTTGACAGAAGTCAATCATCGTGGTGCACTGTGACTAGTGGGGTTTCCCAAGGTTCTGTCTTTGAGCCTATACTCTTTAACATCTTTAATAATGATGTGGACATTGGCATCAGAAGCAGACTGTCCAAGTTCGCCGATGACATCAAATTTGGGGTAAAGCGTCCACACTGAAGGACAAGATGGTGATCCAGGCCAATCTTGACAGGCTCAGAAAATGGGTGGATGAAAACCTGATGGTGTGCAACACTGAAAAATGCAAGGTACTCCACCTTGGGAAGAAAAACCCGCAGCATGCTTATAGACTCAGCTGTACAACACATGCTAGCACCATGGCTGAAAGGACTTGGGGGTCATGACTGACCACAAGACGAATATGAGCCACCAATGTGATGTTGAGGTTGGTAAAGCAAGCAAAACTCTGGCTTGCATCCATAGATGCTTCTCTAGCAAATCCCTGGATATCATCCTCCCTCTGTACTCAGATTTGGTGAGGCTGCAGCTAGAGTACTGCACCCAATTCTGGGCTCTACAATTTAAAAAGTATATGGAGAAGCTTGAAAGAGTCCAGAGGAGATCCACACACATGATCAGAGGGTAGGAGAACAGGCCTTATGATGAGAGGCTGAGATTTATGGGACTCTTTAGCCTGCAAAAACACAGGTTAAGGGGGGACCTGATGGCTGCCTATAAGTATATAAGGGGTGTACATCAGAATCTGGGGGAATGCATGTTCACTAGATTGTCCCAAGGGATGACAAGGTCAAACAATTGCAAACTCCTCCAAGACTGTTTCAGACTGGACATAAGAAAGATCTTCTTGACTTTCCGAGGCTCCAAGGCCCGGAACAGACTGCCGCCAGAGGTGGTGAAAGCACCTACTCTGGACTCCTTTAAGAGACACTTGGATGTTTATATTATGTTTATATTATATCCTTTGACCCCAGCTGACTTCTTGCCCCTGAGGCAGGGGGGTGGGCTTGATTATCTCCTGAGGTCCCTTGCAGCCCTAATGTCTATGAAATCTATAACTCATTCAACTGCTCAGTAAATGCCTCACATGCCCTAGTTCTGGGAATCTCATGCTGGTGTTCAATTCTATAGTGAAAAACAACTCCAACCCAGATAGCATCAAATCTCTAACTTTCTCATCACAGATAATAAGCAGAATATATGACTCTAAAGCAATTTTCACTTTCACCTAACTACCTATTGCTTAAAAAATGCCCAGAACCAAAAGAGTTAAGAGACGGGTATAAAACTAAAGACATTTTAAATAATATTCTCCATATATGATTTACCTCTAATTTCCTTCTCTTATTTAATTTTCATCAAAAGTAATCTGCAAAGCTGCCGGCTTTTATCTTTGCTGGGCAGTGTTCTTCGATGATGTCACCTTACTGCGCCAGTCTTAGAATCAGATAAAAGCAGCTGATGAGCTATGCAGGTGTTCCTTCCCTCCATGGCTCATCCAGTTCAGCTGCTCCTGGAAGGGGTAAATTTGCCCTGTTCCCAGGGCTTTTCTGCTTGTTGTTATGGTGGGGTGTCCCTGCCTTAACCCACACTGCAGTTGAGGTCTTCCACCCCATTTCCTTCATCCCCCTGGGACAAGTTCCTTTGAAAATTCATGGTATCTTTTTCCAAGCCATACAGTTGCAAATAAAATATTTTATAATCTGTACCAAACACCAAGGAAACACTGTATGGAGATTATGTTATTGTTTCATTAATAGAGAATTATTAAGCAACGTTGGGAAACTCCTTTATTTTGTGGCCCTGTATCAGAAGGAAGGTTAGAAAGTCAAAGAATATTTTAAGATTGGGTTCCAGGAAAATGAAATACTGATTAAGGAGAGTTTTACACAAATTTGAGTGTTTACACAAGTACTAAATAATTGTGCAGTAACTCGGGTTACTGCACAGTAGCGCTGACAAATGCCTTTTTGTGACGATTCTGTACAGTGGCCTAATACTACTGCACAGTAGTGTCAAGTCACAGTTTTTTGTCATGCAATGCTACTGCACAGTAACATCCAGCTACTACACAGTCTGTGTCTCATGTAGAGGTGGCCAGTATGTCCCCTTTATCAAACTTTTTATCATTACCTGAAGCACATATTTAATGCCCTCTATATGAAAAATGTGAAGAAGTTTGGCACAATGGATATAACTTTATTTACAAGAACTTTCCTTCAATGTTCTGCTTATTTCCCCATCTGAAAATAAGAGTCAAGACTTGCTTCCTATCCATATTCATTTCCTTGGTGTTCCTTTACTTATTCTAATGTCTGAAGACCACTTATCAGTTATGTCTTTTGTAATTACAGAAGTGGTATCCCCCCTTTTTAACTGAATTATTTCCTGAGGTTGCAAAATAAGACAAGACAAAGCAATGTAACTACTTTGTCTTACATCTTTACCCCTTTAAGTACTACTGAAAATCTTTATTAGCAAAAATGATACAATCATATAATACAAATATCAACTACTGTGGTCACTCAAGCTATCCAATCATAGTTAATGTACATTTAAATATTACATAGTTTTTCTCCAAAGTGCTCACTGGATAGTGGGTTCAGTTAAATAAAGGTTTCTTCCAGCATAACTCCAGCATGAGTCCCTCCCCAGAAACCTGTGAAATGTTATTACATTGCCCGGGTATCCTTAATGGGCAATATTTATCTACTTGAAAGCACTGGATTTAAGGACTTAAACTAAAATAAACATATTGGACGATGGCGGGAGGGAAGCATGGGGCAGAAAAAAAATGGGGGAGCAAGTAATTAATAGATTAGGAATGACTGTGTTCCAGGGTATCTTGGTAATAACTCCAGTCATCCTCTCAGAACTGTAAGCAACTAAAGAGGCAATGTAACATGGCTAACTATTACATTCTGTTTAAACATTAGACATTTCTGTCCTTCCCTACATCTCTTTCCCAGAAGGATTTTGACTGAAAGGTGTTCTGTCCATGTGGTCAGAGTTGTGTAGCTTATAACATCATTAACAGACAATATATGACCCCTAAGACAATTCTTAATTCAGTGGGAAGATGTACTTTCTCTTTTATCTTATCTTGTCTAGGTTCCCTTATCAAATTGTTCCCTAGAAATGTTACCCTAGGTCACTGAAGGAAGGGTGAGCAAGGCACCAGCTCCAGACACTGAACCTGAGGGGGCACAGAACTAGCAACAGGAGAGTCACTGACCTAGATGCCACTGCACCACCAGCAGCACAGCAGGTTTGAGTACTATAGGCCTTCCTCTTTAGCACATACAGTATTATTTGATAGTATGGCCGTGTGTAGATGAAACAAGAGGTTTGTGTGCATGACACTTTAAAGTGGGCTAAATGCTTTTACACCACTTTAATAGTGTCAATGTTTGCATGCCTCGGCGGTGTATTGTGCATTAATTCCAGTCACTGTAGGAACTTCAGTGGCATAATGTGCCTTAAATGACTTGGGGCACCATCATTTGAGGAGTTTTATTTTGCTGCCCCTAAGCTGCTAAGTGAAGTGCTGGGCTTTGTGCAGCTCTACAGTTCTGCAGGAAGCCCTGTAGGCAGCCTGACATCAGCCTGGGAAGGCATGCTTCACTCAAGAAAAGCAGTGAGCCTGATTTTTGTTTTTTCCCCCCTGGAGCCTGCTTGATCTGCATGGGGCCCGGTGCTTCTCTCCATAGCTGTGGTACCACCCTCCCCCCCCGGGACAGCCTGAGTCGGGTGGGTGTGTGCCACCTGGGGTGGGATGCAGCTACCATGGAGAGAACCACCCCCCTTGCAGCCCAGGGACCTCTGCACCTGCTGGAAGCTTGCTTTTCCTTCCCTCTCAGAGAGGCAGGTAAGTCAGGGGGGGTGTGCATGACATGGGGGTTTAATCAGCCCTAAATTGAAACAGTGTTTTTTAAAACCTACTGTTCAATTTAGGGCCTCCATTTCATCTACACATGCCCCATATAACTATCTGTCTCAATGCCATTTTGTTATATAAAATAAATGACAATTTTAAAAAAATGATGTAATGCTAAATTCTAATAGGGTGCATTTACATTTGAAATTAATGTCATATGCTCGCGGGGGAGGGAGGGGGGCAAAGCCCTGGGCTCTGGGTGGCGATGTCAGGAGACAGATGGGCTAACTGGGTCATGAGAGTGCTAAAACTGCAGAACCATGTGGCTGACTCCCCAAATTTGCTGCCAGCCTAGGGCTGCTCTGCCCCAGCTCAAAGTGCTGCTGTCCCTGTCACAGTCCAAACATGTGTTTTAGTGCAGTAAATGACTACTGTAAGATAGTACTGTCACACCCGTACTCTCTTATGGTGGAATTAATTTACTGCACTCTAATACTGGTGCACATGTAGATAATGATGCTTTACTGTGGATCTAATAAGTCAGCATCACAATAAACATATAAATGCACACACAGTCACGCATCTTCTTTCTCTTTTATGATCTGGTTGTCCACCAGTCCATAAAAAGTTTTACAGGATCGAAAAGAATGAGTAAGGTATAAAATATATATATCTCAGGCTAGTCCTAAACAAAAATTATTTCAGATTCATCAGTAACAAGTTCTGAATGGAAGTAGAGGTATGGACATAGTGGAAGACAGATTTCATAATTAATATTTGAAAGTACTGTCAAGTTCAATATTTAAAAATCATGAGCCAGGCTCCCTGAAGTATGAAATTGGTTTAAATATTATGAAAATTAAAATAATAAAAAAAGACACATGATCAGGAACTCCCCCCTACCCCCAAAGGTTTATAGTATTTATTCCCAACCCAATATAGTTACAGAATTCTGAACCTCAAACTTTTTGGGTGAAGTACAGACATTACATTTTTACCTTTATACATGATAGAATATTGGTCTAGACTCGTAACAGGATAGAAATTCTGCACGCACAGACTGGTTTAAAAATGGTGGAACACGGTCTAAGATTTGCCCCCCTCCTCCACCATACAAAAGGGCAAATGAACATGTGCTCAGTTTGCTACCAATCTACATTAAGCCACTTACAGAAAACTGTGTAACTTAGATTCTTCCTCAGGCTTTTTGAATGTCTGTATCTAGTCTATGGCTGTGTCTACATGAGATGCTATGTCACCGTAGCATTGAGTTATGGTGACATAGCTCATCGCTATGGTATTGTACCATCGGTGGGCACAGACCATGATGCTGATGCTACATTGCTGTAGCAATAAGCTATATCACCATAGCTCATTGCTATGGTGATGTAAGCTTTGTCACCATAGCTCATCACTACGGTGATATAATATTTAAAAATAACCATGCACCCCTAGGACTGTGCAATATCAAATGTGCAGTCCTGGGCATGTGTATATGTGCTCTATACATCTTCAATTATAGCAAAATTTACATGTGGGTATGAGAGTAACTAAGAACCCAAAACCAGAAATCATCAGCAATAATAGGAAACTATAGAATATTTTCAGTTAAGTACATTATGGTTTAAAAAAAAATGTTTTTCTAATGTGCATGCCCAAGTCATGTTTAAAAAGACAGGTGAATAAGTTCAAGTATATTTTTAAGATGGATGCTCTTGTGTTTATTCATTAGCATGAAAGCAAAGAGTTACACAGCCATATTCTTGGTACACTCTTGGATCCAAGGGAACCAGGTATATTCAGACTCCAAGCAAACTGACAACCACTGCACAGCTGTTGACCTTCACAAAAGGACATTCTGCTTGAAAGCAGACAGATGCATCACATAACTTTCCTGCAATAGTTTAATCTAGGTTTTCATTTTCTTTTGTCTCATCTTCAGTTTATAATTAGCAGGACAATCAGGAGTAATGATTTCTTCCTATCACTACATTTTTAAAACAAAAAATAAATGTAAACTTTATAACCAATATTCTATTTATAACAAAACACAGTTCTTAGGGAAGTTTAATCTAAACACCTAACATGTGATGCAGGCTTATGGCTGTAGACACATTAAAGATGCAACACTGTCTAATTTCCCTAGTGACCATCACGAATGGGCTGAGAAGGGTAACTTAACTAGCTATCACATTCTGAGGCCATCTGCCTTGCTTATCTCCTGCTTGCCTACATACTCATGCATAGCCTTTTGCTGTTATAGAAATCATTCAAGCATAGAAGAAGAGTTTCAACAAGTTGTTTTCCAATTCATTCCTAACAGCTCAGTCAGGATTTCTTTAGCCCTGGCAGAATAAAGTAAAATTATTATGACTTTTTGTGTCATTCTTAAATATATTTCAGTGTCCCAATTACACATCAAGTTACTGATGTGAAAATGGAATAAATATATGATCAACTCATTAGTAGATCAATGCATTTCATAAAACTGAATGATATGTACATGTATGTTATCCAATAAGTATTTAAAATTCTAGTGATCCGTCAGCAGTAAATTCTTCTAAAGCCTTAAAAAAGTATGTCTTTCCTTTGATTTTCTGCTTTTTTTTTTTAGAGTAGAGAAGAGAGCCAGATCCTCAGCCTGGGTAAACAACTGATATTGGTAGAGTAATATGAGGGTAAGGATCTGATAATGTCTACCCCAAACCTTTAAAAATCCTTTCCAAATAACTTCTTGCTTTGTGGTTCTCCAGCTTCTCTTTCGAATGAAGATGTTGGAATAAATATCCCAACAGTTATGGTTTTGCATATTACATGTTCAAATTAAAATATGTCTAAAATAGCTGTTTTCCCAATACTGAAACCTTGATTTTGCAAATTATGTTCAGAATAGGGCTTCATGGGGATTCTGGACTTTATTAAATAATATGATCTATTGTCTAGTTTTGTTATTTTGGAAATAAAGATGTAAATAAATGAGGATATTACATTTGAAAAATGTTTATTAGCTATCTGCAGTGTCAATTTTTTAGACTTTTTTTTTTATTATTATTATTATGGATTTACTTCAATACCATCATGGAATTCTGATGCATGAAAATGACAGTTTACATTCATGTAAGCTACATTACCATGTCAAGAATTAAGTTACATCACTTGCAGTCTTTAGAAGCTACACTAAAACTTAATAATATCCGTTTATAATATGAAGACAAATTCCTGCAAGCTAATTTCAAGATATAAGAAATATATTTTGTGCAGATCCATGATCAAGACTGTGGCAAAATTAGTTGCACTACACCAAAAGAGTAAATGATACAACGTCAAACAAACTTAAAGCCCTATTAGCAGAAGCCTGCGTGATGCCAAGATGTTAACAGGACAAAAACCCCTCTCAGTTGAAATATCTGATCATCACATTCTCAGCATGGCAAAATACTGTCAGTAGGAGACAATAGAGACCTCATGATGACAATAGCCATGTTACTGTTTCCCATTTCATGTTACTTGTGGACATATATTTTCTATCCATGGAAATTGTCACTCAAGGACAATAATTTCCATTCCTTTACATAACTAAAAGAAAAAGTTATGTTAATAGCCAAATGAAAAAAAAAATCAGCGGAAATATATATAACTTAAGTCATGAGCTATGTATGTCTAGAAGGTCTTTGCACAGCCTAGTCTCCATGGAGCTGATAGTTATATGAGTTTCATGATTTCAGAAAGACTGCTTCCTTTTTATTAAGTGTATGACACTCAAATCTTCTTCAAAAACACCAATCACAAAATCTTAAAACTGCTAAAATTTCTGAAAAAGATGTCTCTTCCCCTGTCCTCCATCTTCATCAGATTATGAATGGAACTCCAGCAACACGTTACATACAGCTCAGCTCAAATATAAAAAGAGTGATTTGACAGTGCTACTTTTTGTGCTTTTTGGTAGTTCTAATATGGCTTGCCTCATTTACAATTTTGATAATGGTAGAAAGATGTTAGTATGAAATATACTAACAAAGAAATAAGGGTTTAATTAAGTAAGGTCCAGTTACTGCCCAAAACTTCAACGCAATGAATCAGATGTTATGGCATAAAAATCCTCTCTCTAGCAACACAATACACACTTGCATCCTATAATACCCAGGCAAAATCATATTTTCTACCCACTTTACTGGATAAGATCAGGTTTCATGGATGTAACAGTTAAAACTCCACCTGCCTACTCTCTTTGGAAGATGGATAAAAACTCAGTACTTTTAAGGCACATTCCTTATTGCCTTGAGAATAAGAAATATTCAAAACCAGATCGAACTAGTAGAACACAGAGCATACCTAATTTGGGAGTTTTACTGCCAAGAAGGATCTTCATTTTACAGTAGATCACTCAGCACTGCTGAGTAATGCAATGCTGTCATTTGTAGAAGCACTGCATGCGAGACACAGAGGAGAGTACATAATTATATCAATCCTGGATAGAATTCAGATGGAGTACTGGGTCCAGTCTTAGAAACTCCATTTTAAGAACAATACAGATAAATTGGAGAATATCTAGATATAAATAATGAGATTGATAAAGGTTTAGGAAAGCTTGCCATGTAAGAAAGGGTTAAAGGAACTAGGTCTATATAGATCAGAGAAAAGGAGATTAAAGGGGAACACAATTAGAGATTTTAAAAGGGTTTTTAAAGAAGGAGCAAAGTAGTTCTCCCTTGCAAGAGAAAGCAGGCAAGAGGAAGTGGGTTTAAATTACAGCAAAACAGATTTAAATCAAATGTCAGGAAATACTTGCTGTCTAAGAACAGTCAGATAACAGAATAAGATGCCTAGAAAGCTGTAGAATTTTCTCCTTCAGAGGTTTCAAGAAAAGGCTGACAGTCATTTTGTTGCAAACCCCCCCAGTTCCTTTCTTTTTATTTATTTATTTATTTTAAAATGAATTCCCTCCCCTTCCTCAATCATTTCTGACTTTTCTCTCCCTCTCTATTCTCTATAGATAAGTATAAGTGAGTTCAAACTTAGGATAAGCTTTGAACATTTTTATTTTGCTAGCAAGTTCTTGCATGGAGCACACATGCTCAGTACATCAAGGGCTGACCCTTGCTTGGGCATGCCTCCTGTCACTAGGGTCACACATGGTCTGCCCCTATAAAAAGGGTCAGTGAAGACAGACCCAGTGGGAACATCATTTCCATCTGGACCAGACTAGCTTCATGTCACCTACCCACCCCAGAGGCCTTGCCGGCAACCCCCTCTGGACAACGCTGAGCTGAAGGAGACCCCGACTGAGCATCGAGGATCAACTTCCAGGCTTGGATAGGTAGATATTACCTGCACACCTCCTCCTACAATTTGGACTCTCTCTTTCTCTGTCTCTCTCTTCCTGGACTTCAGTGGACTTCAGCCCCTGCACCAAGCCTCTCTAACCCCTGCTGCCATACTGTTTGCGTGTGGGGGAGGGTGGGAGGGTGCAAGGGAACCAATTTGGCATTGTGTCACCCTCTCCCCTGTTCAATAAAATTATTGTAATTTGCAACCCCAAGTTGGGTCATGTTTTCCTGAATCCCAGTCCCTTCCCTATCTTAAATTCTAGCCTCATTCTCTCTCTCTCTCTCAATTCCAGCCCCCACCCCTATCCACTACTTTCCTGATCTACTCTCAATTCCTACTGCTGCTTTTCCTGTGATTTTCTGCTTTCTTGCTGCCCCTGCCGCCTTTCAGTCTCTCCTGTTGCTTTTTCTGTGATTTTCTGCTGTCTGTCTCTCTGGTTTCCGGCTTCCCCCCACTTGCAGCTTCCCAGACCTCTCTACCTGCCCCAGAGCCATCCTCTGGCTCCCCACACCCAGAGCCCCTCTTTAACACCCACACTTTCCCTTAGTCCCATTTTCCTTCTCCCCACCTACCTTTTCAGCTTCCCTGTAGCTCTGGCCCCAGACCCAGCCTCTGTGCTGGCTTACTTCCCTGTTCTGCAGGCTTTGAGCATTGTATTTTAATCAATTAAGACCAATTAACCTAAAGTTACCTCAAACCTCAGTTCTTCAGCCCAGGCCCCTGCAGTCTACTGGTTCTAATCCCAGTCCTCATAACTTTAAATCTTTACACTTCTACTTTATTACCTTAACCTCTCCCCAGGTATCCCAAGTACACCAAGCACATGCCTACACACACATCACAACACCCAACTTAGGAACTCACCTGTGTGTATGTGTAGGTTGGTGGTATGCATGTGAATTAGTGAATACACATATATAGATATCATTGTGTGTTGGGGGGAGGTGTATATGAATTAGTAACCCATGTATATGTATTGGATGTGCAGGTGTTGGTAACCGGTAACCGATTCTGTCTAAATTTGGTGTGTGTGTAGTGTGTATGGGCTTAAACTGGTGATCGGTGTACATGCACCTAGACTAATTATTTTGAATGTGTGTGTATCCGAGTTGCTACTCTGAGTGTGTATGTCTAATAGGGGTGTATGCACCTAGTGAGTGTATGTGTGCTTAATTGATTTTTATGTGTGCATGTGCAGTTGTACACCACACCCTCCTGTCTAACAGCATAATATTGAGGTCCTGAGCATTGGCCAGGACACCTCAGGGCAACAATCTTCCTGGGATGACTAAGAAACATCAAATCCCACATCTTTCCATGATCTTAGTCCAAAAGATTTCCAAAGTCCCATTCAGACCTGTGGTTCTACAACTTTATGCTGAAATTGTTACTTTAAAATATAACTTAAGTAGAGCTAGTACAAGATATTGTGTAAATAGAAGAAAATACTTTATAGATGTAGATGGGTACTTTCTAAAGTGTTTACTTGTTCTAGGTGCCTATTTCCTGTTACATTTCAATATTATTTAAATCCTAGTGGTCCTTAGAAACACTGAACTCCTTTAAACATATGCAGGAGACTGGAAAAAGTTATGATGCAAACATGTAAATAATAACTGCATACTTCTTACAAAGAATCTCATGCATAAATTGCAACTATAGAGCTTCTAAGCCTCCTCAATGAGATGTTTATCTCAAAGTAATTTAAGATAAATGATTCCCTGTATCTATCTCTGTTTTTGCTTTTCTGAAGACTCAATTTTACTTTTAATTACACTGATAGAGTACATGCTACATGAAAATATGTCCTAAGGGCGATCATACAACTTTAAGAAGATACAAGTGTAATGCAACCCTGTCCATTTCTCATTCCATACATCTTTACCTGTAACTCATCACTATAACTTACCAAAGGATAATTTATCTGATATCTATACCCTTCATTTGAAGTATGTGAGCACAACTGCAAAAGAAGTCATCATACATTAGCAAAAGGTGAAAAGATCTATAAAACAGGAATAATATCAAAGGGCAACAGCCATAACCAAAGCACAGCTAAATCATTAGGCTTTCCTCAGGTTATCATTTCCACTGAAAAATAAAGTTGTCCACTTGCGTATGTTGGCTGCAGGAAAAAGGCCATTATTGACTTATCCTTTAAAGTCAGAAAATAGAGGACAATGTTGCCCATGTAGCAATTGATCTTAATATTGAATATGTAACTGTGATCCAGAACAAAAGGATTAGATCCATTCCAAGAGAGAAAATTGATTCCATTAATATTATGAAGCACTGAAACATATTGACAAAGAATTGGTTATAAATATAAGTTTTGCACCCAATCAATTTTCAGAACCCACTATGCAATTAAGTCTGGATCCTTAAAAAAAAGTATTGTTTATTGAAAAATTACTGCATTTACTAAAGTCCAAAATCAAAGTTTTATTCCCCATTTAACATGGGGAAAAGAACGCCTCATCTTGGATTTGAGTACAAGGTTGCAGAAGGGTGGAAGTGCTGCAGTCCTGACTCTGGCTCTGGCCCAGGGTTGGGGTCAGAATTGCAACTGCAGCCTGCCCCCTGCACTGTCTTTACTCTTCTTTGACAAAACGGCAACAGCTTTTGCCCCCTGTCTTTCTCTCTTACCCTCCCCTATCCTGGAGCCGAAGCCAGAGGTGCTGCCATTGCTACTGCTCCTGCCAGGCCAGGATAGGGTCAGAGCAACTACATGCTCTGGCCCTGAGCTGGAGAGGAGGTGAAGTCCAGCTGGAGGGTATGTGGCTGAGGAAAAAGGAAAGAGGCTGCAAAGAGTAGCAGGGGGTGGGGGGCAGGCACCAGGAGGGACTGGTGCAAAAGGATATAGGCAATAAGGTGGGCAAGTAGCAGGAGAACAGATGCTAGGAACAGGCACCACAGGAGGGACATTCATGCCTGAGGTAGGAGTCGATGGGCAACTGGAAGCAAGATTTTTGAGGCAAGTGATAAGGGGGGCAAGGAGTAGGGATCTGATTGCTTAAGTCCCACTATCACATGTTTCCTCACTGTCACCTCCTTAGCCTGCCCCACCTCCGCCTGCCTCCCTGCCACTTCTTGCCTTGCTACAAGAGATGGTGGATAAATTTAAGATGGCTCTCCAGTAAGTAGATTTAATACATGAAAAATTAGAATACATTTATAAATTTTCTATGTAGAAAATCTAATTATTGAGGAGTCATCTTGGATTTAGATAAATGTGGTAGCACAGTAAGGTGGAATGTTTTTTGTGTGTTTGTTTGTTTTACAAGTTCCAGCCAGCTGTCTTCCTCATTACAGTGCGATATACATTTTGTCTGAACAGAAATTCATACTCATGCCGCAAAACCTCTGGAATATCCAGAAAGATATATAACATTCCCTTATATAAATGCTAGTGATTGTTCTGAATTGCCAATACTTTTAAGACAACAGTTTGTCTATAGGCAACTTTCACTGGTCAATTGATCTCAGAAATGCCAAAATACTGTCATTTTTTCTAAACTGTGGATGAATGGCATGGTATGTAATCCACATCATTTTTAAATCTTTGTATGTTTAGACTTATAAGGATTTTACTGGATTTCATCACTTGTCCACAGTTTCCAGGTTTCATATGTGCTTGCAGGGATAATAATGATTTTAAGACCAAAGAAAAGGGGCTATATATACTCCTCTCCTCTCCCGTAATGCATATTTGGCTTTGGAGGTAAAATGACTGAATGTAGTAACTGTGTTTCACAGATTCTTAAAAATAAGACAAATCATCCTTCACATGAACATTCTGCATGCTACAGTATTATCTTACTAAAAAAAAAAAAATCAATATATAGTGCAAAAGTGTTAGCACAAGTAGCTTTCATGCATAATATATAGGCATGCAATTGCATTGATTATATATAGGTTATTTGTAAGTTATAGACATATTGCAATGGGTTTCCCTCATCTAATACTAATGCTAATAATTAGCATTACATGTGGGTGTAATTTGAAAGAATAGGGGAATGATTCATTTTTGGAAGACGTGCTGTCTGCCTTCAGCTCCCTGAGACAGGTCCTGTACTGTAGGGGTTGTGACTTAGTTCAATATGTGTCTTACATTACACAGACATAAAAAGCTATGTAATAACTAAATATCATTTAGCATGTAGTGCTGAAATGTTATGAACTGAAAGAATGTTTTGTTTGTTAATCTAATGCATATTAAAATACATGACTCAGTAAAAATACTTAGAGATGCCCCTGAAATAGATAAGCAACAACAGCACTTAATGATTCACAGTGCTAGTTGTCCATTTTAAAGTAGGATTTTGATAATCATCTCCAAATGTATCATTTATTGCATTGTTTTCAGGAAGCCCAAGAAACAGTCCATAAAACATTCTGCAGATCACTTTGTTGAACATTTAAGGGATGTCATGAAACACAAACCCAGCAGTTTCACTGTACTGCCAGCAGCTAAATTCTTCCATACCTAGTGATACAGTGCTGATGATATGAGAGCCAGGCGAATGCATTACAGCTTCTAGGAAACACAAAAGGAATACGTTTTCAAAAGAGGAATATTTGCTCCACATGGTATTCATTTTGTTAAGAACACTACATTCTGTACTACTTAACAAATTTGTAAAAAGAAAAACTGACAGCTATCCTGTGACAAAAGAAATTCATGCAGTCAAGTAGGATAGATTTTCATTTAGTTTTCAAAATTCTCTGAATCTTCACTCTTTTTTCTAAGTGTGCTGTCTATCTATCTTAAGACTTTCCATGGAATTCAACACCCTAGTATCTCAATTTTTCCAAGATAGATTTCATGGACATCAGTGCCTGGTGTTGATGGGCTCTCCAAACGAAGATCAAAAGTGCCTGGCAAACCTGACTGGCCAGAACTCAGATATCCTTCATCTGCTAATTTTTGTACTCATTTATATTTCATTTTCAGAAGTGCTTTTCCACTAGTATGGAAATTATAGTCTTTTCTTCTAAGAACAGAAATGGGATATTCTAGATGATTCCTTGTGTGTGAATAAAGGTTCCAGTTAATAATTATTTGCAGTACAGTATACTGTACCATATTTTCTTGCATCCCTTATACATTCCCTCCCCCCCCCCCC
>JAGPOW010003245.1:597672-646587 GCA_030014935.1 Caiman crocodilus
AAAAAAAAAAAAATCCACCTTCCAAAATTGGAGTGTGTACCTTAAACAATTTTTCCTCACTGGAATAGAAGCAGGGCACATCTACATGTGCTATTAATGCACCTGAAGAAATTTTGGAGCAGTTTGCACTTGAGTCAGCTGCTTCGTTGGTGCATTGTCTTCATCTTTTCCTAGGACTGCAGTGATTTGAGCCAAGGTGGTACAGCTCTGAGTTTTCAGAAGGTCTGGGGCATCAGCTGGACTCCCTGAGTGGCAGCATCGGGTGGTGGAGGGGCTGGCTAGAGCACAAGGGTGCTACAGTGCAAGGCTAGTCTGCAGGCAACCCCTGCACTGTAGTAACCTCATGCCCCATCCAGCCTGGGTCTCAATCTCTATGTGCTTTTGACTACACATAATTACCCCAATAATTACTGTAAAAGAGTACTTGTCCTGGATCTATAGCGGAGTTAATCCAATTATTTCACCCTAATAAGATCACATGTATATACAGTGACACTTTACTGCAGAGCTAATTCTCCAACTCCACAGTGAAGTGCATGAGTAGATTCACTCACTGTGACTCATAGCAGCCAAGATGTCTCCGACTTCTCCCTGGGGTTGTAAAGAGCAGACAGCATTAATCCTCTCACTGCTTTTTGCTGAGGAGCCACTGAGCTGTCTGAGGGTGGGTAAGCTGCTGCATGCAGTCTAGTAGTTTAGTGAGGCTTAGTGTATGGGAACAACTCCCCTCTTTGTCCTGCCCCTTAACCAAAACAGCATTGTCCTAATTACACATGGGTCTTCCAGAATTGTCTTGCCCCCCGCCCCCGAGGCATCTGAAGGACTTCTGGCTAATGGGCCATTTCTCTCAGATGCCTTTGCTATTATGTGGTTGTTTTCCCTATTCATAAATTGGGTGCCAATCCCACCAATGGCTCCTTCTGCCTGCAACTAGTAGGGGCAACTCTCCTTGCCCTAGAACACAAAAACAACACTTAGCAGTTTCACCTTATTACCTTTTACTTAGCTATGCAATCCCCATTTCCTTTGAATAAGCCATGTCCAAAATCCTAAATACATAGGCAGACAGCATAACATAATTATGTGTGTGGACTGCAAGCTCCTCCAAGACAGGGACTATGGCCTACCAATCAATATTAGTTTAACACTCCTGAATTAAAGAACACATGTCATATTTCTGTATATTATTAAATATTGCTACCTTGGCGGGAGGGGGTGGGGGATGTTATGCTTAAACCCATACCAATCTCTCTGAACGGAGGTAACTAAATAAACCATCAAATATGTGTGTACACAGCCTTATAAGCCTGGACAGTGAATGCTTTTAGCCTGCAATTTCTCTGGATGAAAGTAATGAAGGATTAACAATTTAAACTTGACTCTAACATATATGATGCTCCTAATTTTGTTTCTGGTACTGACACATCGCAGAAAGGTCTGATGCAAGTGGCTTTAAGAAAACTGGGGAACAGAGAAAACACTAAATTCTGATTCTGCAAACACTTGTGTACATGCACTCATCTTCATCTGCTATGGGTAAACTCTGACTTCAGTTTGAATATTAACTGTGTGTAAACTTAAGCTTGTATATAGCTGTTTGTAGTCCTGAAGCTCAAAGGGCAAGGCTGACAAATCACTCAAAAATAGGTTGTAAATTTGTTGGGTCACTTAAATTTGGTTTAAAAATAACTTTTAACAAAGTGAGATAAACACAAGAAGATGGAGAACATAAAAAGGGAGAAATTCAGTGACCTCTACAATGGGGAACATGGATATAAAATCAAATAGGCATCTGTTCAAGTAATTGAATGTTTGAATACATCACTGATAAACAATTATTTTAAACAGAATGCAATATTCAGAACCTGGTTCATACATTCTTTTCAGATCAATTTTCAGTTTGAAAAATAAAAAACAGATACTTTCATCACTTGCATTTGTACAGAAGAGCGCACAAAACCATAAACCTCATTTTTTATTGCCACTGACAATAATTTATCATTGGTACATTGCCTACTTCTACCAAGGTCAATCAAGCCACAGTTCACTTGTTTACAGTTCTCTTGAAAATTTGATCTACTTGCCACAACAATATAATAGTAGCAAGCAAATCGCCAGTATTTACGTCATGTATGGGGGGAAGGAATCATTTCATTGCTGATTATTATTTAAGAGTAGCTTAACTTATATGGAATATTCCATTATTGTTGTTAGAAACCATGAACTTTATCAAATCAAAATATATGCTGGATAGATAGAAGAACTGTCCTAATTGGCTTATGAAAAACATGAAATAATAGTCAAGGTTCTGAGAAGATACGACTCGTGTGTCTGTCATTGATAACTTTCTTTCAACATAAATTATACTTTGTGCAATTTAGTTCTTGTAAACAACAGTTACCAATAAGGTAGAAGGCAAATTATATGACTAATACATTTAGTAGTAAACATAATGTCTTAAATTAAATTAAAGTAGTGTGGCATTCCATATAGTTTCAAATATTCTTTAACATCAGTCTGGTTTGTTCTTTATTGGATAGAAGGCAAATACAAAGTTTATCTATGCTTGCATTCTGTAGATTTGAGTTTTAGGTTTAATATGTTTCCCCTATGTGCGTACAACCAGCAAAAGAGTGGTATGTTAAATATATCTAGAACACCTGTTAACAATTAACTAAGAAGCTTGAGTCCACATCCAACAAAGTGGGAAAATTAAATAAGCCCCTCTAGGTGACTTTGGGAGGCTGATTCACAACCACTCTGATACTATGTACAAACAAAAGAAACTTTGGTAGGGAAAAGGAAACACAGTCATGAACTTTGGATAATTCAGTAACAACTAAAAAATAAATACCCTTTTTCAAATAACTTTGGCAGAAACCTACCTTAATCTTATCCCCTTCTTACAAGAATTTCAAACCACATCACTTTTTTTTATGGAATTCCCTCATCCATCCATTATATTTCTTCACAGCAAGAAGATCAACAAGCACTAATAATAATTCAGGCATCTCACCAATACCTAAACTAATTAATAATTAAGTCTTTAGGTCATCATCAGCAATCTCTTGCAGCCAAAGATGATTCTTGTCCATGATTGTCTTGTCTGTTGGTTTGCAGAGAGCTGATGAGGCATATTTAGGATCAACAGACTGTTACCACTTAGATACATGTCGTGCAGGGTGGGTGGCTCTGGGTTCTTGGTTTGATCTACATCATGCTGTTTCCGCCACCTTTCCATCTCCTGTTGCCTTCATAAAGTTTCAAAGTACTGAAATCCTTGCAGTAGACTCTTACTTCATTTGGGGAAGCCCTGAGTGATAGTTTCCCATGTGTTTAAATTGAGGTTGCATTTTTTTCAGGATGACCTTGAATATTTCTTTGAACACTTTCTCTTACCTACTTTTCAGCGTATGGCTAGAGTGAGCTGGAAGAATAAAACTTGCTTCAGGAGTCTCGAGTCAGACATCCAGATGATGTGGTCAGCCCAGGGAAATTGATGTTGGATGATCATCACCTCAATCCTTGTGGTATTTGTTTTTGAGAGGACACTAATGTCTACCCACTGGATTCAAAGACTCTTCTGCAGGCAATGTTGATGGTACTTCTCCAGCAACCTGACATTGTACAGGTACAGGAGATGTGTCCATATTTTAGCTCCATACTGTACGCTAGGGATCATAGCAGCATGATAAACTATGAGTTTGGTTTTGGATTTGATGTTGTGATCTTTAAATACCCATTTTCTCAGGTGTCAGAAGGCTGCGCTTGCACATTTGAAGATATGTTGTATTTCTTCATCACTGTCAGTCTTGGAATGGGAAATACTCAATGTTCTTCAATCTCACTGTGAATCTGCATTACCAGATTTGGGGACTGACCATTTAGAGCTTGTTGATGGAGGACCTTAGTCTTCTGAGTGTTAAGCATCAGTCTTATATTGTCTTGTGCCTTGGTGAAGATGTTAACAATTGACTGAAGGTCTGTTTCTGAGTGAGCACACACTACAGAATCATTAGTGTACTGGAAGGTCAATGATTGAAGTTGGGGTGGTGTTGGTTTTGGCTTGGAGCTGGCTGAGATTAAACAGATTAAATCCATTTGTAGTTTAGGTCCACTCTGACTGGAAGCTTATTGGTGATCAGATGTAGTATCCTGGTAAGGACTATTGAGAAGAATGTAGGAGCAGTGACACAGCCTTGCTTAACTCCTATTTGAACATCAAAGGGATCTGTTGTAGATCCATTATTAAGAACCACCACTCATATATGGTGATGAAGTAGGTAAAAAATAGTGACAAACTTCAGTAGGCATCCACAATTCAGAAGGATACGCCATAGTGTTTCTTCGTTGACAGAGTTGAAGGCTTTCATGAGGTTAAAGAAGGCCAGGTACAGAGGCTTATGTTGTTTCTGGCATTTTTCCTGCAGCTGGTGAGCAGTGAAGGTCATATGACTCTTGATGCCCTAAGTCCACACTGAGATTCTGTGGAAAGAGATAGTGCAGGGCAATTGTCATGATGCTCTTTACTGTCGTGGACAGCAAGGCAGTCTCTGTAATTTCCACAGCTGGATTTGTTTCCTTTCTTGAATATTGTCATGACATCTCTGAGGCCATCTGGGAATCCTTCATTGTTTCATATCCTTAAGATGAGGGCATGGAGCTGTGATGTGAGGTCCTCTTCTCCTTGCTTGAAAATTTTTGCAGGGATTCCATCATCTCTAGATACTTTGTCATTCTTCATCTGCTTGATGCTTTCTTTACCTCATCAAGGGTTGAAGGCATTCCAAAATTGTCTCTGAATGAGCGTTGTGGGACGGAGTTCAGAACAGTCTCATCAACAAAAGAGTCTTGATTGAAAAGGTCTTCAAAATGCTTCTTCCACTGATGGCTTTCCTTTCCTTGATCATGTCTCCTGTATCCTTAGGTCTCAAAGGGACTGGTCCCTGAATGTTCAGACCATAGATGACTTTAATGTCACTGAAAAAAATGCATACAACATGACTGTCAGTGAGATGTTGAACATCCTATGCCTAGCCTTGCTTTTCCACCATCTGGTTTTCATATCACGGGATTTCCTCTGGAGTTCTGGCTTGGCTTGTTGGCGATTCAATTTCTTTTGTTTAGAATTGTCATTCTACCAAACACAAAAGGCTTTGTGCTTGTAGTTGATCAACTCTTGGATCTCCCAGTCATTCTTATCAAACCAGTCTTGATGCTTCCTGGTCAAAAAATCCAAGTGTCTCTTTGCAAGTGGTGATGGTGGTGGACCTGAAGGATAGGCTTACAAGAGTGGATTCAACCTTTCTGCTATCCTTTTAATCACCTCTTGGAACTAAATACCCATGGAAAGAGAACCAAGAATCTTTAGGGCTTTCTTGAACAGAAACCTCTCAATTGTCTATAGAGGAATAATAGGTAGGAGGACTATGCAAATTAAACCATATACCCAAAAAGGGAATAGAAAACTGTTTCCTTTCCGGATCTTCTGCTCATAGGGTTTACATGTTGCTTGAATCTGACTGAGAACACAGAACCTATGGCAATTTAGGGTATGTCTATGTCAAACTATAATCCCCTTTTAGTTTTGTGAAAACTATTTTGATTATATACGTCACTGTCTTTCATTAGCCTTTTAACCGAGATTCCTAGATGTGTTAATTGTGTCAGCAATCAATTGTCATGGAGAATCAATGACTTCTTGCTCTTCTATTCGAATGAAAATGTTTTGGAACATTGAGCTGAATGAAGCCTAGAAGAATCAATTCTCAAGGTGGCTATAAACAAACAATGAATCACCTAAAAGACCTGAAGCCCCTCAGGAAAGTTACTGTGTCAGAGAGGGCTAATATATACTATCAGTCAAGGAATAGAAAGGGGAGGAGACTAAAAATCACAGCAGGATGAGAATAAATTAATGCAATTTGTGTTGAAATGCCTTTGTGACCTTTAAAGCCAATAACACAAAGATATGCAAAGTGCATGAAGGATAAAACCCAGGTGGTCCACAGGTTTAATGGAACGCTAGGGAAGTGTGCAATAGCTATTGGAATATTTTAAAGCCATTTTGAATCTCAGGCATTTGGACAAAAGTAATTTGTCTCTGGAAAGAATCCTACATAGGGCATCTATACCCTTACTGTGTGCCAAGGGGCCCAGCAATGAGAAGAGAAAAAGTATCAGAAAATATAATGGCAGAAAGGACCAAGAGCTTGGGATCCTAAGAGCAGCATAGTGAGAGTCATTTAGAGAAGTTTGGCCAGGTTTGTGACAGACCCCTATTCAAAGAAAGAGGGAGAGATAGAGAAAGAGAGAGAGAGCAAGAGAAATAAGAGCTTTGTCATATGATGAACTTTAAGCTTGAGATTTGGGCCATTGGTATGGCTTTACTATTTAAATCAATGGAAAAGGACATAGTTTCATCTGAAAAATTAGCCCAAACATTGTACAATAAAGAACTATGTTTCTGTCTCTGATGACTAAGGTGAAGAAAATAAATATAGGCTTAATTTGCTCTATCGTGAATTGGATGCCAAATGATATCTGGGCACTTCAGGGAACATTATTGTTCTAGAGGCTATTAACTCCTCCTGGTCTCAATCAATGAATGCTCTTGATACAGTCCTGGATTGTACAAAAACCTGAGCTTCCAGTGAGTGGACAGTAGCTGTCATTAAATCTCTCTCTTTAATTTGTATATACTAGTCTATTTCTAAGACGGACTAGCCTCATTGCATGTTGCTTCCTCTCTTTAACTATTACTTAAGTCAAAGAAATGACTCACCACAGAGCCATTTACCTAGTCGGAGAGGGGCCATCCGAACCAGGTGGACCCAGAGACAGGGCTCTACGGCAGGGAGAACCTGCTCAGGAAACCTGAGAACCATGCTCAGGATCGTGAAATAGTCGAAGCTTCATTTTCCCAGTTTGACCATGAGGACATCATAAGAGACTAGGTCAAAGACCTTTTTGAAGTCCAAGTATATGATATCAACCAATTGTCCCCTATCCAGGTGGCAAATAACCTGATCATGGAAGGAAATGAGGTTAGTCTGGCATGACTTGTCCATAACAAAGCCATGTTGGCTATCCTTCAGAATACTGTCTTCAATTAGCCTGTTCATGATGGATTCTTTTATGATTTTCTCCAGGATTTTAGCTGGGGTTAAGGTCAAACTGATTGCCCTGTAGTTTCCCTGGTCTTCCCTTCTCCATTTCTTAAGGATGCCAAATGGCATCTTTTCTCCAGTCTTCTGGAATCTCTTCTGTGTGCCACAAGTCTACAAATAACTTAGCCATCAGTCGTGTGATGATGTTGACCAGTTCTTTTAGCACTCTTGAGTGTAGTTTGTCTAGTCCTGATGACTTGTAGATATTTAGCCCTTGTAGATGCTTCCCCACAAGATCTATGCCAACTATGGGAGGGTAGACACCCCCACCATAGTTATCCTGTATCTTGTCAAACAAGTTAAAACTCTTGGACTGGTGGAGTACTGACATGCAGCATGCATTCAGGAGTTTGGTTTTGTCCTGAGTGTCAGTTAACAGTCATCCCATTTCATTCATCCGGGGCCCTATGATTCCCTTGTTGTTTTTGTGACTTCCTACACATCTAAAGAAGGACTTTTTGTTGTCCTTGATTCTGGTTGCCAATTTATGATCGGTTAGTGCTTTTGCTGTCCTGATCTGCTCCCTACAGGTGCAAGCTGCTGCTGAATACTCCTGTTTGGTAGTTGTTCCTGACTTTCATCCCTTGTAGGCTTCTCATTTTAATTTCAGCAGGTCCATGGCTTCCCTGTTGATCCAAAGGGGTCTCCCAGGTCTTCTGCTCCTTTTCTTGTGAGAGGGAATAGACTTTTTGTTGAGATTTTAGGATTTCTTCCTTGAGGAACAACTGCTCTTCTTGTACTCCCTTCCTTATTAGACCATGGTCCTTCAAGGCCTTAACAACCGATCACCTGAGTTTGTAGAAATCAGCTTTCCTGTAATCAGGGATTTTCACTCTACTGGCTAATTTCCCTGGTTTGCAGTATGTAGCCACCGGGCATTGAACATCTTATTTGGGGCCTCTTTGCCCCAGGGATTTGTGGGTGTCTTTGATCTATGGTTAGTCTGGATGTCCATGTCCTGACACTGACAACTGGCATTGTTTGTTTCTGCTCCACACTTCAGTAGCAATAAGGCTACAGCTGCGTCTACCATCCTTACTAACCGCAGAGCATTTCTGGAACACAGAATAAATAATATTTAACATCCTATCTGCAAAACCCACCACATCCCAAACATAATGAAGAAGCAGCACAGACAATGGCTTCCTGAGATACATTGGTCTCATATCCCCCGTACTCATATCTAATGGTCAAACACCCCTGTTTAATGCTTAATACATTTTAATCCATAAAAGTATCCATGGAACAGCAAATCAAGTGCTGTGCAAAGTGGAGGTAAACTAATTTCATTCACTGAGCATGACAGGAAGGACTGAAAAGCTGTGAAATTCATATATATTTAGGTAATTAATTGACTGCACAGAACAAGACATCTTCATAGAAATTCACTGAATTGTATTTGGTCCATGAAGTCATTTAATCCAGATCACAGGGCCCCTAATTTTTTTTTGAATATTTGTTTTTATCATAGATGACATGCAGCCAGTGGCAATAGGACTCAGGGGGAGCTTGTGGCAAGACTCAGCAGCTGAGCAGCAAGTCTGGCCTGGCTCCATCTTACCCTCAGCCCCCCACCCCTCTCCTACCCCAATCCCCAACCAGAAGTCTCTGCAGCTTCTAACCATATGACCCTGGAACTCTTCCCTTCCTTCCTCCATCCAAGTGGAAAGCAAGATAAGAATGGACGAAGGCAGGGGGGAACCGCTGCAAACCACCCAACAGTCAGGAGCTCCATGGTGCTTGCTGGGCTGGGCTGGAGCCAGGGAAAGGCAGTGGGCAGGGGGGTGGAGGGAATCAGTAGCAGTGGGGGGCTGTGAGGAGTGGTGCAGGGAGTATTGGGGGCCCCAGTGGGTGGCCATAGCAACAGAGAACAGTGGGGAGTGGTTGGGGCCATGGCTGCAGCAGCAGGGAGTTGTAGGGATCACAGTGAGCAAAATAATTGCCCACCCCTGGTGTATCAGGTACTACAAATATGCTACAAATTCTATATTCTACTTGGAAGCAAGCTAGAATTTCTTTTCAAATATGTGAAACTGAAGGAAACACCAAACACATGAGAATTACTTCCCTCAAAAGAGTCTAGATAACTTATCTTTAGGCCAATCTGTTTTTCATGGTTTCTTAATGGGTTGGATTATAATATTTGGATTAGTTGTTTTTTGGGGGTTTTTTTTACCTATGGGGTAACATAATTTATGTGGCTCCTGTTTGTTATATTATGTGTTTTATTATGAAGCCTTGTTATGCCAGGGATTTTTTTTTTTTTAATGAAAACATTATTTAATTAAATTATCAGCATATAGAAGTGCATAAAGGCTTAGAACACCCTAAAATACTTATCCATAAATAAAACCAGTTCCTTTCCCTCATATCTTTTGCATATCATCTAACCATTTTAACTTGAAAACATTCATAGCATGAAATACTGACACTTGTCCACATACTTGCAAGATCGTGGCACTTACATTGGCAAAAGACATAAGCAAAGAAAGAATGACATTTTCAAAACAGTCTATGAGAAATAGACATTCACATCCCATAGTGTTTTCCTACATAGCTCCTTTTGGTTCTTTGAAATCCTAGATACATACTAACAAGAGATTTTTTTTTCATGTTTTATTTAATTTTTCTCCTGCCTCTGATCTGACTCCCTAAGGGAGAGATAGTGATACAATTAACCTTCATAAATTTGTAGTAGCCAAGCTCCAAGAATAGTCATATTTACTTCAGGGTGAGGTGCTACCAAGAGTGAAAGAAGTAGCACAATATGCTTCTCAGGCTCCATCTAGACAAGGTCATATTTTTGGTTCCCCAGGGACAACTACCAGCAGTATGCCTTGTGCCCCTGATAGTTGTTCCCAGGGAACATCCATGCCATATGCCGTCTGGCACTCAGCAGGTTGCCTGAGGTGGGATATGGGAAGCTGGGGCCAGCAACTGTGCTAGCTGAAGCAGACTTACCTGGGGTTCTCGGGGCCAGGGAAGCTGCAGCCATGGAGTTCCTGCAGTTGGGAGCCTGGTCAGCAACCAAAGTGTGGCTCCAGCAGGTTTTAGTTTTGGGCAGTAAATGCTGCCTCCACATGTGTCATCCCATTTTTTTTCCTGTAAGTGGTTTTTGGCTCTGGTATCTCCCCAAGGTAAAAAAACCCAACAAAAACCCTGCATGGCAAGGTAGCAGCATGGGAAACACTGAATGTAGTGTGTGGTGCTACAGATGCCACATACTGCATGCCTGTACTCATCTGGACTCAGCCCCTGTGTTATCTGCCAAGTTTCATCCCAGAGTAAATTTCTGACTGAACACATAAGAAAAAGAAAAATAGGAAGATTTTATAGCTGAAAGCCTGATTATATCAGCATTAGCATGATATCTCAGCAAATCATCTTCTCTCTGTGTAATCCATTATATTTTGTATTCCTATTATATCCATACTGCTAAATAAAATCGGGGCAAATTGGTTTAACTTTTTTCAACTCCTGCCTTCTATTTATTCTTGTAGGTAAGCTACACAATGAAGTAGCAGAATGCCTAAATAATTGTTACTGTAGCTCATTCTCTCACCATATAAATTCTGTATAGAAATAAGTAAGTGCATTATTTTCTTTCTAAATAAGATTCATTATAAGTGGGACCGTGTCTTTGTTATGGTTCTAACTAATTTCATGGATGTGTCAAATCTCATCATTGCTTAAGGTCCCATGACATTCAAGTTTTCTCTAATCAATCTGCATGAAATTTGCACTTTTCCTTTCAATTTCCCATCAAATGGCAAAGATTAACTGTTTTATCTATCTGGAGTTTGGATCTATGGTAATATTTTTCTTATCATTTTACTTGCACATCTTACTATAAAAGATTAGGCTTGTAAATAAAGCTCATTTGTTATTTCACTATTAAAAACCATATCAACAATAAGGACAATATAAAAAAGAGTAGTTAAAACATCTTTGCTTAACAAAGCTTTTGACCTGTGTCACCAAAATTTGCATATAGGGCTACTCACCGAAATGGAGCAGAAACATGAGAAGTTATTTCTAGAATTCCATAATGAGGTTGCTCACATGCATTCTTTTATAGTTCTGTGTTATTTTGGATCTTTATTTTGAATCCATAGTCTGGAGGGGTTTTGGATCTTAAATTGTCACTCATTTGCATGGGTAAAAATCATATCAAGGCTACCTTAGAGTCTACAAAGAGATGCAAATGGAAAGGTGCTCTCCATTGTTTAAGAGGGTTGTAATGAAGTTTAAAGTCTACTATAAATTTGCTTTGGTTTCATTTTGAGAAGTTTGTTACAAAAACAATGAAGCAGCATTGCAATTGGAAAGTAGGTTATTGGTCTTAATCCAGTCCATCAGATTTGTCACTGATTAGCTTCAGAGCTAGAAATCTCAGCAGTGGACAATAATTGAATGGCCATGCAGGATACCACTAAGTTACATTATTACTTCTAAAAATAGCTTGCCATGTGCCAGAATGGAGATAAGCTGATTAAGCCACACATAAAAATATGGAATATTGTTCTTCGTGCTATAACACTTGCAATGGAAAAACATTTCCAAACCTATTAGGACAGCAGTATTTAGAAGCATTACATACACTAAAGTAAAAGATATTTTCCATGACTGACTTCTGTGTGCTAAATGGTATCCTCAGAAGCTTGTGCATTACCCATTATAGGTGCTGGCTTCTAAAGGGAAGAGAATAAAATTTTGATGGGATGGGAAATTCTGTTAAATCAGTGCCACAATTCTTAATGGTAGAGTTTTTATGACAATACCTCCTGGCAATAGTAACTCCACATAATATCTCAGAGGAGAGATGGAAGTATTTCCCAAAACCTTTCATTTTTGGTGGTCACATCTACACGAGATGTTGACTATGCAGTAGCCTGATAACTGTTGCACAGTAGCATCATGTGCCAGAAGCCATGATGCTACTGCGTAGTAGCATTACGCTATTGCACAGTAGCATCCCCAAAAAATGGTTCATCGGCTCTACTGCACAGTACCTTGATTTACTGTGCAGTCATTTAGTGCTTGTTTATAGATTGGCCATGGGGTGGGAGTGGTTGATGGGACTGGACACAAGGGCAGGGTACATGCCCCTCTGACTAAGGCAGCACCAGTCACCCATGCCAAGTATTTCTAATATGTTAAGGACAGTTAAGTACATTAAAGACAGAGCATATGTGTGTGCATTCACACACACTTTCCCTTTTAAAAGTAGACATTTTAAGGACTTAGGAATATGTTTCCATGTTTAAAATAAATCTCAACACAAGAATTTTGGTTATGTTTAAAGTAGCTTACTAAAAAAAACTAATGACAAATGTTATTAAATTGATTGTTATATTTTATGTTTAAACTGGTTCGAAAATCTAATTAAAATGAGGTTGTAGAGCAATACTTGTCACTACCTAAATTTTGTGTGAACAATGATGAATAAAAAATGAGAAAGTTTCAAATCATATAAATCCAATTTCCTAAGGACACAAGTAAAAACTCAATATAATTTAAATGTAGCCTGTATAATCAGGAAATAAAAAAAGCTCTGTAGTTTTTGTTTAGAGTTCTAGCTATTACCTGATATTTCACCTGAAATATCACCATTCACTGAATGTTAAGGTATCAAAAGTAATTTGGGCTACTTAATAGGTTGACATCACTGTGCCTACAGAGATCATAATTATGAAACTATTAGAAATTCCATCCAAGGCAAAGAGGAAAATCCTGTTAAATATACATTTTCTGTTATCTAGATAATCAATGTTACAGAAGAGAGAGAGAGAGAGAGAAGGGGTGAGGGAAGAGCTGAGAAACTCCTTAAAGGAGAAAATAGCAGGGCAAAATGCACACTTTAAGACAAGAAAATATAGTTAGGTTGTAAAAAAGTAAAGAAAAGAAAAAGAAAAATGAACTATGACAGAATGCCAAGAAACACCTAGAAAGTCTGATCATAGAATAAAACTTCTTTTTATACTATTTTATCCCCAAAACTTAAGCTACTTCACTTATCAGACTAAGACTTCCAATTTGGTCAATGTATATCAAATATACATCAATACAAATAATAAACAAACCTTATGTTTTGAGCAAGAATGGTTATGTTTATAATTTTCAAATTTTATTCATCTTTGACTAGAGATTTGAAAGACAATTCTTAACACATACAAAAACTCAGCTCTGATATGACACCAATCCTAAAAAAAATGGTTTAAGAAATCTATGAATGTTTGGATGCAGGGGCTTAAAATATAACTTGATATAACTCTAACTAAACTTGTATTATTTAAAATATGTAATGCTTTATTTACTCAAATACAAGACAGTCCTAAATATAAGACTACCCCTCCATATAATACAATTCTATATGTAGAAACATTTTAAATGTATTATAATTTTTTCAGATATAGAGTCTAATTACTGGAGGTTTGCCTTGAATGTGTTGCTCTCCTACCACTATAGTCAGGAAAACAAATCTGGGGTGCCAAATAGCTCTCCTGCTCCTCCCCCAACATCTTCCTTACTTTTTACTGCTTAAACATACTTTTAAGCAGCTCTTTTTTACCTACTTACATATAGTACAAATTATGCATGATATTATTCCAAAGACAAAAGGGTCAAGCTTTATGTTAGGGTAATGATATGGATTTTGGAGAGTACTGGTTGTGCAGCTGAATGAAAGTTTTTTACTGTGTCTCAGCAAAAGCTGCTCATCACAAGGCTGGATGATGCATTAAAAGCAACTAACTTTGCTAATGATTAAGTACACATCTTACCCCACTGTCTCTCACCCCATCCTCATCAATAAATTAAGTGACTACGGCATTGATGCCTGCATAGTTGGATGGGTAAAATAATGGCTGATGGGGCACACCCAGAGAGAAGTGGTGGACAGGTTGTACTGAACCTGGTAAGATGTGAGCAGTGGGGTAGCCCATGGCTCGGTCCTCAGGCCTGCACTATTTAACAACTTCATGGGCAACTTAGACGAGGAGGTGGAAAGCACACTGTCCAAGTTTGCTGATGACACAAAGTTGTGGGCTGAGGTGGACACACTTGAAGGGAACGAGAGACTGCAACTAGATTTAGACAGACTACAGAAGTTGGTAGATGAGAATAGGAGGGGGTTCAATGTAGACAAATGCAGGGTGCTGCACCTTGGGAGAAGGAATCCACCACAACATACATACAGGCTGGGGAGTTCCCTTCTTGAAAGCACAGAGGAGGAAAAGGATCTTGGAGTCATTATTGACTCCAAAATGAACATGAGCCACCAATGCCACACCGCAGCCAGCAAGGCCAGCCATACCTTGTCATGAATCCAAAGGTGCATCTCAAGCCAGTCCAGAGAAGTGATACTCCCCTTCTATGTCACTTTGGTCAGACTACTTTACTTATTATACAGGTCATTGGGTTGGTCCCAAGCACAGTCAGCAACATTTCAAGCTAGGTTGACCTCATAGCTCAGTATGTGTGTATACACCAGATATCCCCCTACAAAAGATCTATGTGCTAACTTGTTTCCCACTCATGACTGGATCCAGGTATTCTTGTCATGAGTCCTGGGATGCTCCAAACATTTATATGCAGATAGGGTGTCAGAGAATCCTTTTTGCCTCTACCTCATGGAGGCTGGGGCCATACTAATTGTATGTGACAAGCTGAGAGAAAGGGAAATGGTGGGAGTGAAGAGGAAATTGAAATGTATTCAATGTAGTGGCTCACCACAACTTGGAAAAGTGCCAGAATTGAGGAGGACTTAGCATAATGGGCATTACCATTTGTCTTATTCAGATGGAATGCATTAACATATCCCTGTGGTAGGGCCTCATCAGTATGAGTCATGTTTTTTATAGTTATGCTCGATGTTGGCAACATTTAATCAACTTCATAGTTGGTTTCCATTGCTGAGCACATGCTACTTTGTCAGCAGTTTAAAGAAGGACAGTGTATTTAATAAGGTTTTCTTTTATGTGAATGTAAAAAGAGGATTTTTTTCCTATAATGATTGTGAGAAAAACCCTGAATTTATATTTGAGTAAATGGTAGACTCTGGTTTTCAGTGTTGTTTGAAAACATACAATTTGCTTCTTATTTATAATTTTATTTTCCATTTTGTTGTTATTTGTGCTTTCAAGAAAGGAAGTATAGTACCTGTTATCTAGTGGAGGATAGTGGGGGGAAGCTGGAACTAAGTAAAACATGGTTTTCTGTCTGATACGATTTTTTTTTAGATCAAAAAAGATTTTCCTTGCTAAATTGAAATGTGAAGTAAAACTCTTGATCTTTATTTTTCTTGCTTGCTTTTTTGGGGGCCTGGGGACAAAAATCTTTAATCAGTTTTGGTTCCATGGAAGAATTTTTTATAATTTTTATTAATGAATATAAAAAATCATGACACTTTTTCTATAAAAAATGGCTCAGAAAAAGAAACAAAACCCCAAAAACCCACACCCAAAATATTTTCATTTTGAAATATTTTCTAAATGGAACATAAGACATGCAAAACACATAATTCGAAAGAAAGGCAATTAGCAAAAGGGTTAATAAGGCATATGTCTTGGCCGGCCGACCGGTCAGAGCCGACAGAGGGAAATCCTGGTTAATTAAGCAGACGTCAGGCGGGCTGGTGGATGGAGAGGCGAGATACAGCCTATTAATTGCAAAATTAACTTTTACTTACGCCGCTGGTGGCCGCGATGCAGGTGGTAAAGTTGCCTGTGTAGTAACAGAAAGAAGGTAACGCAACAAGTTAACAAGATGAACTTGAAGGTGCAACGAACATGCAGGAAAGGGAATACGTCAGGAGCAGACGAAGCTATGTTGGTGGGTGATCAGTTTACCAGCTTTTCTTTGCTGCATGGTGAGGTCCTCTGTACCTGACCACGTGTTCAGAGCTTTCCAACTTGGGTGGAAACAACGCAGACTTTTATACCTTTAGAATAGCCAATGAAAGTTTGCCAAGTAGGAATACTTAATTAGGTGGAACATACCAAATTTAGAACAACGCCAATCATTTGGAGGGGTGGTCTATTGTGTCAGGGACACTTACTTAATTTGATTATGACATGCCCTCTTGGCCATGACACAATAGATTAAGCACATAGATTAGAGATGGTTTTCATACATGCGCTCGTTGTCCTCACAAGGTTCAGGTGGCAAATGAGTATATACATAAGCAGATAACTTCATAAATTGCTCCTTAATGAACTGTAAATCATAACAACCCAGACATACAACAATAACTATAGGTAAACAGAAGGTAATAATGGGAGTTAACAAGTGCATTAACCAAGATGATGTGGCCCATCCCATCCAATTAAAAAGATCGGCTAAACATCCCTTCCTGATTCCGGCAATTTTATTGGTATCTGTGGCAAATTGTTTATGCGGTTGAGTTGCTCTTCTAATGGAATAGTAACGTTGAGTATGCTGATACAACAATATTCTTTGGACAGGGTTAAGCTATGTGGCCAGGAATACCATCATTGGTTTACAAAAGAATGTTGAGTTATTATGATATTGGAATTTGGATCGATATTTCGGGTTTTAAACCATCTATCAACATTAAAAGGATATACAAAAGGGGTTAATACTGGGTCATTAACAGAAAGAAGTAAACGCAAAGCGGCGGTGAGCCCTAACTTTTCACTATCTCCTGTAATGTTCACCCAGAGTGACAAAAAGGACAAAACCGAGTTAGAGATTGTGGAGTTGGTCCCATTCACCAGAAAACCTGTCAGGAACAGCAGAAACAGAGTGATCAGCCTGCTCGCAACATATGAACAGGCAGTCATCTCTATGTTGACTTGGATGTGCTACGGCTTGATGCTTGGTGGATCTCACGATCAAGCAACAGTTGATTCACTGCTTTGTCACTACCGGACCTGTAAGGAGACAAAAACAACAAAAGGGAGCAATAATCGTGTTCGCTTCAAGAAAACTGGATGAACAGTGGAGCGATGAGTCAACCAGTTGTGGTGAATGATGATAAGAGGACGATCAGGCTTTTCCTCTAACAGGATGGAATAGGTGTTAGGATACTGTTCCAACCATTGAACTGTCCCCTTGTAGACTTGTGGATGGAATTGGTGAGGGTGCGGTATCGAAACCCACACTAACTCATCGGGATGGAATTTAGGTTCCCAGGGTGGAGGTTTCTTAGCATTACTTTCGTCTCATAGGGGCTTTGCGGTGTTCAATGAAATGAGGACGTCATGATTATACTTAGTCCAGTTTTTATACGTCCCTCCTCCTCAGGAAGAAGTTGCTTCTTGTACAAGCCGATGTGCCTCTCCACGATGCCGTTGGATTGCGGATGGTATGGTAGATGGAGATACCATGCAACATTGTGAAGACGGGTGAACTTTTCTAGGGCATTAGAGTTGAATGGGGTCCTCCGTCAGATTGAATTTCATGAGGGGGATGCCAGGCGGCAAATGCAGCAGTTAAGGCAGAGATAAAGGCAGTGGCATCGCTTTTCTGCAGAGGAATGACTTGCAGCTGGCGCGTTCCTAAATCAACGATGACTAATCCTTTATTTGGCAGCTTGGATCCTGGAAGGGGTCCGAGCAGGTCCACCTGCCAGGCTTTTCCTTCCTGGAACTGCGAGGGGTTGAAAGCTCCAGCTTGATGTCTAGTTTGATGGTACTTCTCTTTGGCACATATTTCACAGGTTTGCGCTACATTTTTCCAATCATGTCGAACTCCATATGAAGTAAACTCTGTAGCGGTCTGACACCAGTGTCGATGGCTTGCCCGCAGTCCTTGGTGACCCCAATTTTCATGAAGCCACGTGAGGAATGGACTTACTCGGAGTAGTGATGATAGGTACAGCTATGTCAGTCCGGAATGGATCTTCCAAGAGTTTATTAATGATCTCATGCACTGGATCAGTGTCGGGGTGATGTGACTTGGTATGCTTAACTAATGGAAGCCATGTAAATTTAGTCAAGGTTTCCTAAATGTCTTCCTAATTACTTAAATTTTCAATGGGCAAAGCAGTACCGGTGAGGATTTTATAGATGTATTGTGAGTCGATTGCAATGACTGGAACCGGAAGTGTATCGTTGTGATGAGTTAGACAGTGTTGCCGCACTTTAAGAAATCCTAGCAGTTCACATTTCTGAGCACAGTTGTCGTCTGGGTGAGCTCGAAATATTTCTGTGTCATAACAGGATTTACAATAATACCCACAGCCTCCACCATGTTGGGAGGTCCCGTCCAAGGCCATCCAGCCCAGGGCGGAAGTGCCATACTGCGTTGGGTTTTTTTTTCTCATCCTCTGGACTGGGGTCGGGTGTTAAGTCTTCAAATTTCCAGCAACACCAATTATAATGATGGGTTAACACCAGCGTGTTCCACATCTTAGGCTCTCTTTGAAAATGTGGGTCAACTTTTTCTGCATCTAATAAAGGCAACAAAGTAGCCGCAGGAGCGTGGAGCATTCTGTGCCCCCTTGCTAATAGCTCCACTAGCTGTCCAGCTAGGATAATTTTCCCTACGGCTCCATACTGGTGTTGTGCTGCTTGAAGAGTCTTATGAGCGGTATATACCAGATCATTGTGAGGATTATGTGCCACAGCCCACACATGGTTGGTGGTGAATCCAAGGGTCACGACCAATGGTTCACTGAGGTTGATTCCATGGAGCTGCATACCCTTGACAGCAGTCAACAGACGATGTAAGCTCCGTTGATCTCCTTCCGTCCAAGGTGTGGATTTTCAGGACTTGTCACAGATCTGTCGCTGCAATTTAGCGAGGAGAGGTAGATGGCTAGGACTGACATAATGCCGGTACCAATTTAAGTGACCTAAAAGCTGCTGAAAATGTCTTTTAGTTACTGGCAAAGATTTCTTTAATGGATCGATGTCGGGACCATCATGCGAGACACCATGACGGATGGGGCAAACAAATCAGGTACTGAGGAGTGTGAGGTTGGCTACAGGATACAGGCATGACTTTTCCTCATTAACCGTCCATCCTTCACTTTGAAGATGGGCTACTAGTTGGTTGATTATGCTGGTAATGATGGACTGTCATGGCCCATAATAGTGATGTCATCAACATAACTCCAGATTCTTAATTCCTCTTCTGGTGGAAGGGTGTGTGAGGCACAAAAGTTCTTCAGCGTATTGTTCATGGCACCAGTAGCCAATGATGGGGTGTTGCAGTACCCTTGTGGGCAGACTGTCTATTTATACATCGTGCCCTTAACACACATATTCAACACTACCTCGGGGTCAGTAATCGGAATTGAGAAAAACATGTTCTTTAAGTCCAGGGTGACCCCGACCCACTTGTCTCATTGGAATTGTGCCATTTCAGACATGCATTGTGGTAGGGTGGACGGGTTAGGTTGCTGAAGCACTTGACACCTCTTGTTGGCTTCCCTATAATCAACAACTAGTTGTGCTTCATCAGGTTTTCCAGGTTTGGCGACTCTCCATCCCAGTGACAGGTAGGTGCTAGCAGTTACTGGCTTGATGCATCCCTGTTGCTCAAGTCATTGCAGGAAGCTGGTGAGAGATCCTTTAAGGGAGTCCTTGGTTGGGATTGGCCAGTATCACCAAGTGGAGATGTTGCGGAGCGTTGGTCGGTGCCAATCCAGCTCTGGGATAGCAATGAGGAGCGCTTGCAGCACTTGTTTTTTGAGGTTAAGCGCCTTGATTCCCGGAATTCCCAAGATATTGATGCCCCCTAGCACTGCTTCTAGGGTGCATTGATAGCCTTGGATTGCAAATTTGACTTTTGTTGCGACTGCAACAGCGTTGAGTCCTTGTACCCTAATTGCTTTTGAGGTTTTCTGGTGGGGTGTTGTTGGAGTGATCACATTGACTTGGGCTCCGGTATCCAGAAGAAAGAACACCCGTCGTTGGTCACTTGGGTGGTTGGGTCATAAACACAGAGTTCAGTATAGGGACGAAGGTCAGTAGGGTCAGGTTTAGATAGGTCACCGGTGTGTCTGGTGGCCACTACTATTTTTTTTACTTGTTATTG
The DNA here is from genome assembly GCA_030014935.1 of Caiman crocodilus. Lineage (NCBI taxonomy): Eukaryota > Metazoa > Chordata > Crocodylia > Alligatoridae > Caiman > Caiman crocodilus. The sequence continues at coordinate 617,847 of JAGPOW010003245.1, forward strand.
AATGTGAAACCCAATGTGGCTGCTAGATTTCGTTGACCCTCATCTCCTAGGACACGCAATTGCTCCTTCGTGAGTTTGGAGCGGTTCAAGAGGAACCCAAACATGGCTCTTTCCTCGGGCGTTCTTTGGGGCGGTGACCTTAATTCCCGTGAAGGACCGAGTTGCTGGCATCTCGGTCTCAGGGCCTTGACCGAGGGTATGCCAAGGATTGATGCTTTGCACCTCTGAAGACTTTTTCGGCTAGCTTTATGAGGGCCTGCAGCCATGGGAGTTGACTTAAAAGGTTTCCTGCCGGTTGGCCGACCACCGGGTTAAGGAGGAGATGGAGCGTAGTAGCATCTGCCCTCTGTAAACCTCTACACAGGCTTCCAGCGGCTCCCAATGGCATAGAATGGCTCCAGGGTTCCGTAGGTGGCAGTGAGCCCATCCTCTATGTTGTTGCACCTGCATTAGCCCCAGCGGGTGGGCTCTGGGGTTCCGTGAGAGGTATGACACCCCGATTATGGCCAGTAGTTCTTCTGCGTCGGCCTTCTTCGGGCGACCCTCATGCCAGGCACGGGATTTGTGAACCACTTGATCGATCTGCAATGACAGCTGGAAGCGGGATGGGCCAATGGATGTTGCCCGTTACTACAACTAAATCAGTGGTGTGCCCCCCACTCCATGAGGCTTGATGTGTTAGGAAACTAGCCTCTTCCAGGTCTAGTAAGACTGACCCAAACTACTAAGTGCCCTAGCCATATGGCTAGTGACTCTTCAGATTTTATTTTTGATTCTTTGCACAACTCCTGCAATTCGCCCCTAGTGTGGGTGCGGTATGTAGCGGTGGTATGAGTTGCGCCCTGTGCATCAGTAACTTGCTTTACCAATGGTATCGGGTGGGCTGCAGCTGAGAGAGGATTACATTTGTAGAGCAAGAGCACTGGATACAACATCCTTCCCTCATACGGGGGCGGTTCCACTGCTGACATCACGCCACGGGGCGCAGCTTCTTCCAGCATCACTCTGAGGGGCGGGACCATGGGCGGTGACACAGTCAGCCTGCCTCCCAAAGGGGTTTTTGCACCCTTTTCACTTTTCTTGGTGCCATTTTCTTGCCGCGGCTCCATGTGGCCAGCACCATTTTCTAGCGGCGGCTCAGAGCCTTCCACCGCTTGTTCCAGTGACTCTTTGCCCGCTGTGTGCAATTGAGCTTCTAGATTTGCATTTTCCCGCAGTAGACTCACTACTGAACACATTCATCATCTTTCCTTTATTCCACTTTGAGCCTCCCCACCTTGCCGCATGGCAGCCCTCAGTTTCTAGGCCTTCCTGGAGCTGGCTGAGGAGCTCATGACTGCATGATCCAGATGCTAAAGCCAGACAGTTAAACCAATCCGGTGGGGTGGGTTCCCCTCCTTCCCTCATGTACTGGGCACATTGGGCAAACTCCTGAGTGGAGGATTTACCATTTTCTTTGCCTTCACCCCCACTAGGGACAGGGTCAATATTTCATCCAGGGGCCGATAATGAACCTGGCCTCTGGCCATTACACAGCCAAATGCCTCAGGGGAGAGGCTTATTTCCACTCCTTAATTAATTAATTTCCACGCCTCTTCCCCCTTTACCAAGAAGTAGCCTCTGAGGAGGTTTTCTTCTCCCCCTTTAGCCGCTTGGTGATAGGCATTATGTGCCCAGAGTTCATTTGTGTTGTCCATGCGACAGACCCCAGTGCACCAGGGGAAGCACTTAATTAGATTCTTCTCCACCACTGTGCCCTTAGATCCTATTCACGATGCCATGTCTTGACCGGCTGACCAGTTACACCCAACCGAGGGAAATGCTGGTTAATTAAGTGGATGTCAGGCGGGCTGGTGGATGGAAAGGCGAGATACAGCCTATTGATTGCAAAAATAACTTTTACTTAAGCTTTACTTACAATGCTGGTGGCCGTGACGCAGGCGGTAAAGTTGCTTGCATAGTTACAGAAAGAAGGTAATGCAACGAGTTAACAAGATGAACTTGAAGGCGCAATGAGCATGCAGGACAGGGACTACATCAGGAACAGACAGGGAGATGTTGGTGGGTGATCAGTCCGCCAGCTTTTCTTCGCTGCGTGGCAAGGTCATCTGTACCTTATCACGTGTTCAGAGCTCTCCAACTTGGGCAGAAACAACGCAAACTTTTATACCTTTAGAATAGCCAATAAAAGTTTGCCAAGTAGGAATACTTAATTAGACAGAACACACCCAATTTAGAACAACGCCAATCATTTGGAGGGGCTGTCTCTTATGTCAGGGACACTTACTTAATTTGGTTATGATAGTATATAAGCATATTTGCTGGTAAGCAAATTGTATTCGCATAATTAAAAGCAATAGCAAAGGCAAATAATGATTTCATAAAACAATAACAGTAATGGTAATGAAATAGTAATTTGCTTTTATAATGTAATTATATAGCAAATTAATAACTCACAGCAGAGCTCAACTCAATATCAAACTGCTTCTGTAACTGTCATCCTGCAGAAACTCCATGGTTGCCTTGGGCTCTACGACTATCTTATTCTTGGAGGCAATTTATTGTTTTTTTATTATAAAAACACAAAAGCACTCCAATTTCAAGGAGATCCTCCTTCTTGCCCTGGAGCACACTTGGGTGAGAAAACTATGTGTTTCATTCATCCCTGTTTGAGAAAAAGCAATTACTTAGGCCTAAGATTATTGAAAGTCGAGAACTTAATTCATACAGGGATAAACTTATCTTTAAGATAAACTTCTTCAACAGACTGTAAGACTAACAGACATGATTTTATTTCTTCTTTATTGGTCTTTTCAATTACCATTCCCAGCTTAGCAATGGGATTTCGTTTAGCAATCAATTTGTTGGACCTCATATTTAGGGCTCCTGAACTCACCTGAAAGCATAATTGATACTTTAACTTTCTCATTAAGCATTATTCTGTTAGTTTCCTGTAAGTATAATTTCATATGGGGAAAGAATAGAAGGTATGTGGTAAAATGTCTTTGGTTAAGCAGGACACAGTTAGTATCCACCAGGATGTCCTAGTGCCTCAACTCGGGAAGAAAGATCAGTACTGAACAACAAAATTTCCTTCTTTTTCATTTGTTTCACTTTATGAAAGTCTCATTTGCATACTGAAGTATATCATATTTCCTAATGTTATATTTTAGAGTGGCTACCCTCATAGATGAGGTGGTATACATCTTAGCAGTGAATCATATGCTTTAAAAAAAAACACAGACAGTGAAATCTGGCCAAAGTCATAACATTCAGAGAGTAGTGGGACCCCAGTCATTTCTCTTCATTGTATAGCAAACTCTATTCTAAGCTATATGGTTTTATCTTGTTGTCCAATATCTATGTGATTAACTTTTATTTATTTCCATTTTCTGAAAGGGTTTCATGGTTTCAACCATAGATAGACCTTCCTGGCTAGGGACAGACATTACACATAAACTGGTTTAAGTGATCTGATCAGAAACTGGTTTAAATCTGTAATAGAGCAGGTGGTCCAGGCCAGTTGGTGAAAATTAAAACATGTTTTCTGGAATCACAGGGGTGAGGGGCATAATCCAGCAGAGTTGCTTGGTGCATCAAGCAGCTCTGCCTGTATGGTGGACTGCACTTGCCTGTTGGCCTCTGCTACTGTCTGTAGCAGTGCTGCTGACTTCTAGTTTTGGGGCAGTGTCCCAGATATCTAGGTTTCCTTATAATCAACTATTAATAAATAGGTTATTATTTAAAATCAGTTTTGGAATCTTCAAATATATAACAATACATCAGAAGAATTACATGTGTGATCATAGTGATTGAATGGCAAAAAATACCAAATTCTACTAGTACTACAAGAGAAGTAATCTCATCTTACATTTGTAAGAGTTACTTAACCATATGAAATGAGGAAATACAAGGAATTTGTTAAGCTATCACACTGATGTATATGGGTAGCATACTCCATCTGAACAGGAAGTTTGACCAGATGACAGTTCTATTATCTATTTGCATATTGTTGGATATGAATCATTACATCTCAAATATGTATGAATCACATCAGTTTCAAACATCTTCAGTTTTTATAAGAACATCCTCAAATGTGGACACAAGACTAGGAATCATTCAATTAAACTTTGCTCAGAAGATATGCCAGCCTTTTATGATGCCGCCAGGAAAAAATGATATAGCATATAAAAAAAATGTTTTTTATATTCTAAAAAATAACATCTACTTGAGAAATGTATGTTTAAAACAGTTTGAAACAGCAATTAAATAACATATTCTACATCATTCTGATAACTTGTATTCTACCCAACAGAAAAAAGGGCATTTATTCCAGATTGTTGGTATGAAAAGAGTAGAAGAATATGACTAATGCTTATAGTATGTAAATATAAGTCTCTAGCATATGTAGGCAGTCCATGAATTTTGAAAAGGAGGCAGTAATCAGGCTTTTTTGTGTGACTGCATCCCCCAAGTCCTAGATTCTCCCCACACTCCACACCAGAGTAGGCAGACCATGCTTTGGGAGCAGCAGCTAGGGACACAAAACAAATTCCCGAATCAAATAAACATCTCCACTCCCCCTGCCTTCCTCACTGTCAGCACCCCTTCCATGCGCTATACCCCTCCATGCTCAGCAGCACTTCCCCTCTCTTCCCTTCCCCTTCTTGCTGTTTCTACTTATGCATCTGGGTACAGGGAAGGGCAACACTCATCACTGCCATTCTCCTGGCCACTTCTGCCCCACTTCAGTTGGGCTGTGGGAAGCATTGCCAGGTTCTGCCAGACATAGCAGCAGCAGTAGGTGGGTTCCCCGTCTCGTCACCTTCTCCAGGGCTGGCGGGGGACACCTAGGGTACTGGATGGGGAGTAGAGGTCTGCATGCTGCCACTGCCCCTGGCTAAACCCAACTCCCCATGTACTCCCTAAAGCATGGCTAGAGTGGGACAGATTTGACCAGGGAAGCAGTAGATGGGTCTCCTTTTCCTGCACTCAGAGATATAAGTAGAGAAGGCAAGGGTGGAAATGGAAAGGGAGGTGCTACTGAGCATAGTGGGGAAGGGAGAGGGTACCAAGAGGATGGATTTTTCTGTGCTTTGGAAAATTACAAAGAAATCCCTAGCTGCTGCTCCTGTGGCATGATCCAAGCTATGCAAAGGACCCAAATGTCCATGGCTGCAGGAAGCCAGAGCTGCCAAGATATGTTGCAGAAAAGGATGTGCAACCATGCTGCCACATCCCCACTGGATCTGCCCCTTCTAGCATATTTTATTCTCCATATGCCATAGCTTATGGTTTATAGACAAATTATATAAACAAGACTTCTCTTTGCCTCATTCAGGATGAAATTAATTTCTGTGCATTTCTGGAAGATCAAAACATCGAGTAGTTGCTATTGCCACAGCAAAATCTTTTTTATAATTTTAGTTCCTTGTGGTTTTAAATGAGACTTTTGAGTGGTTCATATCTTTTGTGGTGCCTTTATATAGTGGGATTAGTATCACCAATATAGAAGTAATAATACTGGCAGAGTTATTTGTTGGTCAATTATTGAAACATTACTAGGTCAAGGACTGGTCAAATGTGACTTAAATGGTGTAAATAGACTTTGCTCTTCCCCTATGCACAGATTTAAAAATGTACAATAGTTATATATTGTATTTTTCCCTTAAAGTTATAAAAAAATCTGTTTGATCTTGCTTAATTCTCCAGATTATTTAAAAGTTCAAATACATTTAACATAGTTTTTACTTTTAACACTTTAGATCCTAATAGAGCACAAATCAAGATCTTTACTTATGAAAGGTTTTTATTGCTGTTGTTTGATTAGTCAAGTTTCAACCTAAAGCTGCTACATTAAACCTGAAAAACAATTCTAGTGTCTTTTAGATCTCCATGGCTTGCTGTTTGCTGTTCTTAACAATGATGAAAATATCTGCTTAATGTAATGTATAGCAAGCACAAAACAAAATAACCCCCATTTCCGCCACCAGGATCAGAAAACTATGACATTTATTAGTGTCAGTTATCAACAAATTGGTGGAACACACTGATTCAAACTAGAGATCTTTTTTTTTAAATGTGCTTCTAACAGAAACACTTCCCCCCCCCTTGTGTCTTTTCAACATGATCTAAAAGCCTCAGTTGAAGTACATTGCAATAGTGTGGGAAGGAGGGGCACCTGCTACAGATGTTAAGTTAGGAGGGCATTGGAATTGCTTCCCAGCCTTCCAGAGTCTGTGCCCTAGCAATCTACTCACACTAGAAACTCCAAAATAATCCCTAGTTGCCACTGCTGCTGCCAATGCCACTACCACTTTAAGAGCAACAGTCAGGACAGGCAGGTGGCAACTCTGCTTGTATATTTACTTTTGGTAAAAATTGTTTTTCTAAGATTTTGATTTTTTTTTCTTCCTCATCAAAACCAAATACACTTTTGGTATGTGCATTGCTAAATATGATCCTCATCTCTAAATATCAAATAATGCAGTAGTCTAATGGGCTAGGGACAGACGTTGAAAAAGCGTGAGCCTGAATTGATTCAACTTTTGCAGGTTAGTCTAACCTAGCTAGGCTGAACCAGTTTCCAATCATACAGACAATCTATCTGGACTGAGGAAACTCAGGTACACGCCTTCAGTGGCTCAGCCTGGAACCTGGGGGGCACTAAAGCAGCCCTTCCTGCCCTCCACAGAGCTCAACTGAGGTGGGGGGGCCAGGCCCCAGCATGGCTCTGATTTGGGAAGGGTGTGAACCCCAACCCTGCCTGCAGTCCCAGGCTTTTCCCCCACTCACTGATCAAGGGGCAGGGATGTTGCCAGCCTGCAGTCACAGGCTGGCACTCTGAGGCAAGCCGGGGGTGGGGGGGAGCAGAGCATGCATCTGTTGATGAAATAAAGATTTTCACTCTCCCTCCTTGCTTCTGTATACTGTCTATGGTAAACTGACAGGCAAGGCAGGGGGGGAGGCGAGGGACTGATAAAAAATTGTTATCACCCTTATCTCAGTGTTTATTGCCCCATGAAGAAAACAAAGACATTACCAACTACCTGTTGATGGAGCAGAGTTGCAGCATGTGATCTAGTAGCTAATACATGGATACCTTCTCTGCAAATCAGAGGGGAGTGGGGGAGCAAACAGCTCTTAAACAGCAAGGAAGGACAGACATTAAGCTACCTGTAGAATAGCTCCAAAAAGCCTGTCTGCCTCTGATCTCCCACAGCACAGATTGTAGCCAGCATGTGATCTGCTAACTTATGCTGAGGTGTTTGTGAGGGATAGAAGAATGACTGCTGAGCATGGGGTGGGGAAGCAGAAGCCAGGCAAAGGCCTTCAGAGACTGCAGAGCTCCAAGGAGGTAGCATAGGGAAGAGGCCAGCCCAGCTATGGAGCAGAGAGCCCTGCCCAGCCAAAGAGCATGCTGGGGGACTCACATTTATCTTAAACAGCAAGTAGTCTGGGACAGACATCACAAAAGCCAGTTTGAGCCAAATCAGTTAAGTCTGATATTACATTCAAACAGGCTTATGTCAAACTGGTTTCAGCCATTTTCAAACTGGTTTATGTGCACTGAACATCTCTGGATGTTATATAATAGAGCACTGTATGTTATATACATCCTTATTTTTGAGGTAAATTCAGCTTTCCTACCACAGAAATGAAATATTGTTTCAAATGCATGTCCCATTTTATGTTTGCAATCTTTCAAAAGAGTATTTTCTGTCTTTTATTTTATTTTAGTTGCAGATACGTTTTTATGTGAATTATATTCAATAACAGCAATTTTTTAAAATTAGTAATAATTATAATGAGACTTTGCACTTACATAGCACTTTTGGTCTTCAAAGCACTGTTGAAACATTAACTAATTAATCTTCACAACACCCTTGAGGAAATTAATGGTCTATACAAATGTTAATGGAGTATGTTCCTTGTTAATCCTCAATGCTCTTCCTCTAGCAATTCTTAAAATTAATAAAATGTTACCCAAATGCCCTTAATGTTGTAATTTTATCAACCCAATTGCTCAGTAGTTGTTTCAATGCAGAAGGAATTAGATACGGATGAGCAGTGGAAAAATAGTTTCCAACAATTTATTCATTTGCAAACTGAGTCACACAACTGAATCCTAAATCAATTTACACTGGTGAAAAATATGGCCCCCCATGTTTGTATCCTCTTTGGAGATGTAAATTGGTAAATATTCATACAATTAAAATTCCTTTGTAACATCTGCACAGATGCACAACTTTGGATCAAGTATTTAAAAAGAGCAAATAAGCCAATAAAAGATGTAACCAAATTAGAAAAAAAATCCCAAATAAAAAAAAGAAAAGCATTTGCTAAACTTTACTCATCCCTAGAAAGAAAAGCTTATGTTGGGCTAAAGCTTAGTCTCTTTCCTTTTCCAAAGACTTTCCCTAAGCTTGTTCAAAGCCAAGATCATACTTGTACTTTACACCAAGAAGAGGTTTTCAACTTTTATTTGAGGTTAAAATAACCCATCTTGAAATAGGTAAACTACAAGTTTGTTATTTAAATTCTCCTTCCCTTGTAACCCATCTGAAACTAATTTCAACAGGGCTATTAAGGTTTGGCCTTATTATTAGTCCACTTTCATAGTTTTGCTACTATAGCTATGGCTATATTGAAAAACTTGAAACCAACAGGTGTAGGTTGGCTAAATGATACTAGCTATATCTATGTTAACCAACTGAGTTATGTCCACAAAATCCCTGACAGATACAGCTACAATGACAGAAGAAGGCTTTTGCTTGCTTAGTTAAACGTCATTTGGGGAGGAGCTATAACTACTGTGTAAAAGGTCTGTTCTTGTGGCACATGCTATGTTTCCACTAGGGGGCTCTGCAAACAGAGCCACACCAACATATGTCTGGCAGCAGCAGTGGTAACAGGTCTGGAATGCAGACACACCCTTGAAACTTGTATTACTTCTCTGTTTAATCAGGGATATTTTGTGGTCTCTCTTATTGAACCAATTAGATAGTTGAGAGCTGCTGAACAGGGTTTCAGGTACCAAGGGCACCTATACACATGCATGGCACACAGCTGCTTCAACAAGCTGAAATTACAGGGTGTCACTCTTGATTAAATTAAGTCTGCTGGAGCATGATAATTACTGAGCTCCAACAGACTTCAGCATCCATGCTGCTCCACTGAAAAATGGCTGTGGGAGTGCTTTAACTAAAGCTGCTTTGACAAGCTTGAGTTCAGATCTCCCCCACCATCAGTTTTCAGCACAGGGATGCTGATACATGTGATGCTTCAGGAGCTTTTACTGGTGTTCTTGGAACTGCTCTAATTAAAGCATCCTGTCTGTTAGAGCACATGTATAAATACTACAAGTGTTTAGTGCTATTTGTTTAAAGTAGGCAAGCTTTACAGTTCTGAAGACTCATCAAATGGTAAAGAATGAGCTAATTAAAAAAAAGTATTTCATGTTTCTTTATGCTTTATTTTATTTTTAAATGCTGCTGAAAGTTCTCGGCAAGTGACCTGATTAATCACTGCTTTACACTAGTATAGGACTATCTAACTTCTAAGTGGGGGCCTGTAAGTGGCACCACTTGTAGGGCTGTGCCAGATGTTATGCACCCCTCCCCACTGGGGAAACTTGTCCCTTTGCTCTGGAAATCTTGACTCTTGGTGAAGCTACCCTCTTCTTTTAGCTGTAGCATACTGTGCAAGAGGGTGAAGCTTAGGGCTCCACCTCCCCTTATATCCCTCCCATGCACCAAACAGTTTACTGTTTTTAATGCATTCATACAATTACAGTACCAACAGTTCCCACTACAACCTCAGATGTCAGCCTTCTGTTAAATAAAGACTTCCAACGAAATCACACCCGAGCTCTTGGCATGTCCAAAAATAATAAACAATTTAGACCTTCTGGTGCTTTAAATAAGTTATGCTTTAATCTTTCTCTTGTGCTAGCCTGGGTCCCAACTGCTCACTCCGGTGTGCTCTTTCAACAATGTACTGGATAGCAATTAGAATTAATGCATATATGAAAAAGGAATGAAAAAAGGAAACAGTCCATATGCACCACTCATTGATCCCTTGGTATGGTCAGATCCTGTTATAGCCACATGCCATCAACCCTGCAAGATGAGGATATGGCACTGTTGCACTGGCCCTACTTCTGGGGCATTCCTGTGTCCTCACTGCTCCTGGAGCTTCTCCCTGTGCTTGGGCTGTCAGGATCCCAGGTCCTGTTGGGTTGGGCTCCATTTCCAGGGCTGGGTTCCATTCGAGTCCTCTACACTTGAACTACAGATCCCGTCTCCAGCACCATGATGCTCCTGGTGGCGGCTTCACTGAACTCTGTTTGGCTCCTCTGTATTGGAGCCACAGATCATTCCTCTGGCATGGTGCTGCTCCCAATCCCATGTGCCATGGTCATTGATCCCTACTCTGCTGGCAACAGACTTCCAGTTATGTCAGTGGTTCCTGCATGCCTGCCATTATGGAGCAAGTAGAAATTTACTTATCAGGGTTGCTACTGCTCCTACTGCTTTCCCACAGTCCCTGCCATCATAATCACCGCTGGAGGTAAGTGAAAAGCCTTCTCAGCCAGTGAGAAGCTCTGGCCCCAGCTTCCCTTGCTGTCCCAGAGCCCTTTGAGGAGCTTCTTTCTGTGAGTCGCCTCTCTCTGAGGCTTCTCACTCCCACAGGACCACATGCTGCACAGTCCATACCAGTGGGGACTGCAGAGTGAGCCACTGCTCCCTTGATCACTTGCCCTGCACTCACCTCCCTCTTGCTGCACAATATTGAACAGGCAATGATGCCCCAGGCCACAACTTCAGCTCCCTGGCCTCAACTTCCTTCCCTGCAAGACACTGCATAGGTGCTCTGGCACTGCAAATTTATCTGGCTCTACTCTGCTTTGCCCTCGGGGAAGGACGCAGGAGGAAAAAGATACAATAGGGACAGGGGATCCCAGAGACCCAGCTGCTGCTGCAGCCAGAGTAATAGAAAGATCAGTGACTGGCTGGAAGCCCAAGGGATGCAAATTAACACCACAGCCTGCTGGCCATCCGTGGGATAGCTCTGCACTAATATAACAAGCACAGATTCAGACCCACAGGGCACATCTACATGTGTATATTAATGCGCAGTATAACTGTGAAGCTTATTGCTGCTGGGCATGTCAGCACATGCACCCAGGATTGCAGCACACTGAGCCAGGGAAGAGTAGTTGTGGCTGGGAGGGATCCCAGGGGATCAACTTGCCAGCCCAGGGTTGTTTTCCTTGGCTCAAGGTGCTGCCAAAGGGTTGGCTGGGGCACAAGAGAGATACACTGCATGACAGCCGGCAGGCAGCCACCTGCCAAGGAAGCATAAAGCACCCTTGTGCCCCAGCCTGCCAAGGTAGCATCTACACGTGCACTGCTATGCAGTTTTTCACTCTGTAAATTTATATTCAAATAAATAGAAGTGCTACCCTACTGCAAAGTAAATTAGTTTACTCCAGTCTAATATGTGTAGATGTGAAGACATTTACTGCACAGCTACTTAGTTGTAAACGTGTAATGTAGAAGCACCCGCAGACTTTAATTGCTCAATGGTTTCCCTCTCATTGGACCCTTGCCTCACTTAATTTTCCAGATGTTTTTTGCCCAATAGTAGACTAGAAAATTATAAAATGTTAGTTTTTTGTTGTAAAAGACTAGAAGTATGGAATGAGCAATTTGCATAATGCCACTGATGGAAAAAGACTAGGGAGAACAGAAGAATGCAACTCTTGATATACTCTTTTTAGAGTTAAATTTTCTAAAATGTGCATGTTTATTTTAGCAATCTTATTTCACATGCTTACTTGTGGCCCTGAAGGACTGGTAGGTACAAAAGTAGGAATGTACCTGTTCAAACAGTATTTGCATAGCAAAATTGCTCTGTGACAGCACTAGGTTAAGCTTTTAGGCAGAATGATTTTCCTTAACTACATATCTGTTCTTTTTAGTCACTGCACAAATATACAGTGGAGGAAGATAAGAAATAATGCTTCTCTTTGACACCAGAGGGAGTACTAGCTGCCCCACCAGTCAAAGTCGTGTTGCTCCTGCTTTCCAGTCTTTACTGACTTCTAAACTTAGATTAACATAGATAATTAAGCTGGAAAACATTGTTAGGGCCTCAATTCAAATTATATATCATATATGATCATATCATATAATTTGAGTTGCGGCCCTAAAACATTTTCCAGTTGTGTGTGTGTGTGTGAGTTGGCATTCACCTACCATTTAATGTAAATACACAGCTGTTCATCACAAAACTAAAAGAAGTGGACAAACTAAGATAATCAACAACAACAGGAAGGAGGGTGGAGGATTGGGTGTCAGTCCTCCTTTCTTCCTTTCCCCACAAATACTCAAAAGTTAAGATGGATTAGATGAGGCTTGTGTCTATATTTTGTAACAAGTAACTAGAAATGAGCTCACCTAAAACGAGAAAAAAAAAAAAGCTAATAGCAATCTAGAAATTTAATGCCAAGGCACAGCCATATCACTAGTCTACAAAGACATAGGAAACACAGCTTTTTATCAACCTAAATTTTCCAAGTGAGAGCATGCAACATGAGCCCTATAAATATCAACAGAAAGGGGAGCTTCATGTCAAAACTTAGGTTGAAAATAAATTAGAGCAGTTATGGAGTTAGGTAAAACATTATTTATTAGTCTACGAGATAAAACCAAACTTTTTTTGTATGACAAGTTCCATTTCAATAATTGCATTGTTCTGAATTTTTGCAGGGGGGAAGGAGAGTTTAAAAGGTATCACAATGCCTGTTTCCACAGGTTGGAATATAAAAATTGTTTTTACTTAAAGACATATTTTACATAAAAATTTAAAGTTAATTAATGGTAAAAAAGAGGTAAAAGTCACAATGAAATTTTAATTAATTCAGTCTGATGTTTTCTCCAGATTTTTAAGCATAATGAAACTCCTATATTTTTTATTGTTTCTTCAGATTTGGGGTGGCAAACATTTTCAAAATTGCGAAAACAACCAAAGGACAGGGTGGGAAGTGTTTCCCACCCAGTCTTAATGGTAAAGAAACATTTATTATATGCCTCTTAATTACAGCATTTTTTATGTTTCTTTGAACTTGTCATGTAAAGAAGACTTAGCTTCCTTTTAAGAAGTTGTTTCCATGTATTTCATTACACAGATAATCTTGAAAACAAAATTAGTCACCTAAGAGAGTGTCTAATCACATACTCCAGGGCAAGAAGGGGGTCTTTTAATTAATTAGAAGGGCTCCCACACAGCTGTTCTAATTAAAAACTCTGCAGTGTCACATGTATTCAGCAACCTATGTTTCAAAATGGCCACAGGGGCACATTAGCTAAAACTTATTGAACAAGCTCTAGTTAAAGCACCCCCACCACCATTTTGAAATGAGGGATGCTGAATACGCGTGATGCTGTAGCACACTGGAACATGCTAATTAGAACACTCCAGAAGATTCAAATAATTGAGGCTGCTCTTACTCATTCTAATTAGAACATGTTAGAGCATATATATAGGTACCCTAAGACCAGAAATGTGCTACATTTCAGCTAAGTGGTCAGTCTTCCTAAAAGGAACCTTCTGTACAATAAATCTCCTTAGATCATACCAGGCTACCCAATATGGTGATGATAGTTATAGTCTGAGATTCACCCCAAACAAGAAGGCTGGATGTATTTCTTTCATCTCTAGCCCTTATATTCTCTGACAACATTGCATGGGAATTTGTTTACCACAAATTATTTAAGTGGCTTAGAGAAGACCACATTTAGTGTTGGCCTGCTATGGTCAAGGAGAGATGGTTATATTTCATTTTGCTAAGGCCAAGAATCCTAGAACTGTTACTGCTAACAGAATAGTACTCCTAGTCATTCTTCTCTGACAAAATTTCTGATGGAAGTTTTGTAGAAAGATGCTCTAAATATGTACTTTTAAAATTATTACTCTTATGCTTTCACAAGTCTTAGTATTTTTCTGCATACCAAAGAACCTTATAGTAAAGCCCAAAGTCTTACCCTCCATCAATATAAAGAAATAGATGATTAGCTATATACCAAAAACATCAAGAAGTATCATAAATATCAACCCACATGCCAAGGCCTTCATTAAATGTTGCATTACCCCAAAGTTAACCTTGCAGTGGAAGCTATGAATTAAAACACAATCTCTGCAAACCTGGCTAGCGATTCCCAGTTTCATACTGTTACAAATAGGTGCCTTTGGTTGACTTAATTACCAGTTTTAATAATTCAGTACTTGGTTGGCAATGACCCTCCTGAATTAGACTTTGTTCCACTGGGGGAAGAGCTCATTAGCCAGGCTATTAGATCATTCTTGCCACTTATCATCTGTCTGAAAAATGCATCCATGGATAACAATCCAAACGCTTCAGAAAGTCCTTTTCAAAAAGGCTATGGAAATATGTAAAAAAAAATAAGTTTGAAAGATGTGCCATAATTTTGGCTTTACATGTTATGCTTTTGAAAACATATTAGGAAATGTTATAGAGTAATGTATACACTTATGTATCTAGCATATATGCAATATGAATATTGCCATTTTTTGAACATGTGCATGTATGTATCACCTTAATATTAAGTATGAAAACATGTGGATACTTTGGCATATAGTATGCACACCCAAATATATAATATTATGGCCCAGTTTAAATATGTACATTGTTGATTGGCAATAACCTTCCTATGCTCTAAGGTTAAAAAACAATTAAGAATGATAAGTGATTTAATTCTCGTTTATAATTCTCTCAGAATTATAAGTTCCCTTTGTGTCATTTTTTTAAAACTTAAATAGCATTGCATGTGTTTTATAAAAGAACATTTGCTATACCACATAAAAATACAGTAGGTTAACATTAAAGATTAGATAAATGCAAGAGCTCAAAAGGTGAGCGGTTCCTAATCAGAACCAGTTTCATTTTTCTGAGCTGTAAAAAGTCACATAGGGTGAAGGCATAAGAACCAAAACCTGTTGCTCAGTAACTTTAATTGACTCTACTTACATGAACTGTATTATAAATGTTACTTTTAATAAACTTATAGGTCCCTAAAGAATCTGATTCTTTTCATTTAATCTATATTTCAGTTTTTAATTAGTGTGATGGAAAACTCAATTACGAGTGAAATTGTATCATTATAGTTTGTAACTCAAAAGAATGGAATAACGCCTCTTCATTTCCACATCTCACTGAAAACAGATCTTTACCTTTCAAAGTTGAAAGCTCTGGGGAAAGACAGGAGCTGCTGTTTCTCATCTCCCCATCTGTGTTTTGAGAAGTTAGATATAAACTTACATGCTATAATTCCTAGGTTTTTCTTGAAGAGTTTTCAAAGCATTTACTTAATAATAAGTATTATTTCCTTTGAATGCATCCTTTTAACTTGAAGGTGATTTTGAAATAGTCGTTTAGTTTTTTTTAATCCATATTTGCCATCAAAATAGCAGGCCTGATTCC
This sequence comes from Caiman crocodilus, assembly GCA_030014935.1. NCBI lineage: Eukaryota > Metazoa > Chordata > Crocodylia > Alligatoridae > Caiman > Caiman crocodilus. The sequence continues at coordinate 633,355 of JAGPOW010003245.1, forward strand.
TATGGCCTTAGGCAAGGATAAGGAATTGTTAGATGGGCTATCCCATTTTTTCTGCTCAAGGATAATATTGCAGTTTTAAGCAGCAGCTGTGAATATGGAAACAGAAATTCTCCCTGTCCTTTTTCTCTTTATCTTCCCAATGCTCATCCCTATATTGTAATAAGAAAACATGTCTTTACAACAAGATTTTAACCAGGACATTGAAACTGGCATTTCATAGATCTGCTAATATATGTGCTGCAGGATCCCATTACTACAGGCTGGTCAAAGATAAGGCATTTCAGTCAACATATGTCACCTCCTATCAAAATAGTCTGCTAGCACCATTCTAGACAACTGATTTATTCTCAACCACCAGGGAAGCATGAAACTCTACTCCCTGAGACCTTTTAGCACCTATTAGGATGCTACAGTATTAGGGACTTGTTACGCTTCATGCTGTGAACTGCACAAATATTGATCAGTGTTAATGCTAGCTTGAGTTTGGAGCAGTCACACTTCAGGCCAGCAGGGAACTAGAGAACTGAAAGGTAAGAATCCTAACTCCCTCTCAGGGCTCTCCCAGGTTCCCCCACCCTGCCCCTCAAGGTTTCTCAATGCCTCCTGCACACCACCACCCCTCCCTTTGCAGCATTAGTTACTTATGGCTGCCTATGCTGTCTGCACTAGAGGAACAGGCAGGAAAGAGTTAACTTTCCTTCCCAACCTTTGCTACTTCAGCTCTGCTGCTCTTATGGCCTGCAGAGCAGGGGCTGCTATTGCAGTTGTGACCAGGCACATTATTTAACCCTTCCCTGCCTGCTCCCTGGGACAGAAGCAGAGGGTGAAGGGCACTGAGTAGGGATCTGGGGTGTTGGGGGGGCAGTGGGCATGATTCAGGGCAGCAAGGAAGTAGGGTGGGGGGGATATTTACACTGAGGTGTAGCCTAGAGTGGCTGCACCTTAGTGCAACATGAGCTAGGTAGCACAGGTCAGAAATTACCTGGGTAACTCTGAGGAGGACACGTGCTTAAAACCAGTTTCAGGTGTTAATGTTTGGGCAATCCAGAGATTAAGAGATCCAGGAGCCACAGAAAATTATTGAGACAAGGCCCTCAGGATCCAGGTACTTAATAAATCTAGTCCTAACATGGTAGGTCCCAGCTTGAAGTAGCAGAGCTACAAAGCAAAATATATTAAAGTAATTTTTTATAGTAACTTATGTTTTTTTTCCTCCAAAAAAATGGATCCAATTAATTGAAAAAACATCATCTTTTATAGAAAGATCAAGGATTCATAATAAAGTAGGATATTCCTTCCATGATCTCTTGTGTATGGATTCACACTGTCACTTGCTGCATGTGGTCTACATTCATGTGGATTACTTTAAAGCATATAGACAGACCAGGAGCAGAACATGCAGTCTATTGCTGCTTCCTGGAGCTGCTCAGGAAAATCAGTGAAAGTAATTTGGCTTGGGAGGGGGGAAGAGCGGGTGTGATGTGAAGGGTAGTCTGGTAGGGGAGAGAATGGAAACAGTGCGTCCTGAAGGCTGGGGCCAGCAGCTGGGCTTGCAGGCATTCATGTAATCAAGACAATCCTGTTTTAGATTGAGATTCAGTTAATCCAATCTAAATTAATACACCTCCTCTAGTGGACGAAATTAGATCAGGCAGGCCATGTCAGGGTGATTTAAGTCCTCCAACAGTCTCCATGATTAGGTATATACATTACTCTAACCCTAGTTAGGGCAATTTAAATGTAAGGCCTGTATGTACCCTATGATAACTTGGCCATTACACCAGCACTGAAAAAAAATCATACATTGAAAAAGTATTATGGAGAAGGAAATGGAAGGTAAAAGAGACTCCAAAATTATTTCCAGAAACATGAGCAAATTTGACAGCAGCTCTCTCTCAAAAAAGTAGTAAGAAACTTTTAAGAAGTAAAACTTGAAAACCTGAGACAGAGCTTCCCTCAAGACATTTTTTACTCTAAGGAGAGAGGAACAAAGCACCTTGCTGAAGAGAAATAGTTTAATCTGCATGGTTTAATCTCCAGTTAAAATATGGTTGTCAAAACCAGGTGTCAACAAATATCAGACTCTGTTTGATCTATGAATTGAAAAGTGGGATTGTGTCTATTAAATTATCTGGGTTGTCAAAGGGCACGAATATACAGGCCAGATTTTCATAAGATCTCAACGTCCACAGTTAAGATCAGATTTTCCAAAGAGCTTAGTTCTCTTTTAGGCACTGACATAAGCAGTTAGATTTCTCAGCAAACACAGTATGAGATCTTTAAAAATCTGCTCTAAGCATCACAATGGGAACTGCTGTTTACTGAGATGTAGCCCTTATTTAAGAGGCTAAATTGGAGATAAAGTTGTTTAGAAAAATCTGGTCTTAGCTGTAGGTGGCAAGCACTCAAAACAGCAAGCAAACAAAAATTGACCCACAATGTGTAACCAGCCAGTACAGAACTCCATTTCATGTGCATGACAATCTACCTGCTACAGGGAATGAAAATAAAGTATTAGTCTGAATCTGTAGCCTCCTTTTGAGAAGTTAGGTGACTTGCTGTCACAACAATTCACTGGGGTAGAGGGTGAACATCACTACAGAGAAGCACATTTTGATGAGGAGTAGATTACACTAGAATGGTGGCATGCAAAGCTGCATACAAAATAAAGCAAGTATTGTCTGTTTCAATTATGGCTGATTCTTAGGTTATAACGATTTCTGGGGGGTTTTGTTTGTTTTTCTTTTCTATGTATATATTTCAGTCTTCCAAATTTGCTAGTGACACCCAGATATTATCTGTAGAATCCTGTGGAGCTGATTGTACAAACTGCTTTCAATTTTTAGTTTCATGCATCTTCTGTATCTTCAGGCAGTGCAGATTTTATGAAGATCTAATGAATAAACAACTAGTACTGACTGGGTAGCACATATTGTTAATGCTTACATATGTATTATAGCATCTTTATAGCCCAACCTGTTACAGGTTTACAACCCACAGTAAATTGGAGTCAGAGAAGTAGAGCTGGAAGGGGCCTTCAGGGGTCATCTAGTCCAACCCCCTTCTTAAGGCAGGGTCAACTTATTCAAGCCATCCCATACAAGCATAAACTAAGCTGTACGTAAGACTTCCCTCAACCCTGACACAACATAGACCTAACACCCTAACGTGCTACAGGCAGCAGCAGCACTAAGGGAGAGCTGGGGGCTATAGCCACCCCCAAATTCACCTTAACCCCCTTGTAGCCACCCCTCCCAGCACTGCCCCTGGCCACAGGGAAAGCAGGACATGGCAACCAATGTCCTACTTCTAAAAAATGTTATCAGTATATCATCAAGAGGTCCTGGGTAAATGGCCAAGCCCCCCTGCTACAGAGGAACACAACAACTCCACAGGCTATAACAATCTGGCGATAGGGTAAAATTCTTTCTTAACCCCACATATGGTGATCAGTCTGACCCTGAGCAGAGGGGCAAGATTCAGAGGGCTTTGTTCCTAGTGTGGTAGGGAACCGGTGGGGTGATTAACCCTCAGATACAAACAGGCTGGGAAAGAAAGGGTTATGAAGCCTTGTTTCCTTTTTTTCTCTAGTTTTCCCGTTCAAGAAGAATCTGAAGGCAATATAACAAGTAAATGCTTTACTTACAAACTGCAGTACAGAGACTCGCATCGATGCACACAGTGTAGGCACGCTCCGTAAAGTTACTCCATGAAGCACATAAATGCTTTGTTTGCACTTCCGCGCCAGCAGTTCCTCTTACAATAACTCCAAAACCAAAAACCGCAGGGAACTCGAGAGCTCTTCAAGCATCCCACTGATGCAGTTATCCGAGATGGGGGCGTCCGGGGGGAAAGGGAGCCATGGACGCAGGATCTCCAGTGAGGATGATCAAGCCTCTCCGTCGTTGTGTGGGTCCCACCTTCTTTTCCATGGGCTTTGCTTTTATACTGCCCTAATAGCCAGTGAGATTGGTCCTTTTTGTTGCGTGCTTAACGAGCTGCATGAGCCGGGGATTTTGCTGCATGCATTCTTTGCGCAGCTATTAGGCTGCACCCGCTGCTCTCCCACGCCACGAGCACAGCTTGTTGGCGTTTGGTCACCTTTTATTCACCACACCTAGAAGGAGAATTGGCCCATCCCAGTTGAAGACCCCAGCCTTAGCTATAGCCAACACCCAATGCCTCTGGAGAAGCTTAAAGACTCTTACACACATAGGAGAAAAATAAAGGTGGGAGGGAAAGCACAACCAAGAAGCCCAGAAACATGGAGAATACCCATGGTAGAAAACAGGCATAGCTATGCCTAGATCATCCCTGACCAGGGGCTGTCCAACCTGTTTTTGAACTTTTTCAATGATGGAGAGTTCACCACTACCTTAGGCACTCTATTCCCCACTATTCTCACAGTGAAGAAGCTTTTCCGGATACCCAATCTAAATTTTCTTTGCTGCAACTTCAAGCCATTTTTCCATGTCTTCCTGTCTGCAGTGGGAGAGAAAAGGTGTTTTCCCTTTTCTTTACAGCAGCCCTTCAAGTATTTGAAGTATTCTATCACGTCTCCACTTAAGCATCTTTACGGCAAGCTGAACATGCCTAGTAGGGCTGTGCAAAATTTCACCTGCAGTTTCATTTTGACACTGTTTCAACTTATTTCCAGCTCAAAACAGTGAAACTGAAATGAAACAGAGAGCTTTGAAATGAGGCAAGTTGAAACGTTTCAAATTTTGAAGCTCCAGCTGGGCTTGCCTGCGGGGAAACAGAAACTAAAGAAGGAAAGGGAGGTGGAAAGAGGGGGAAGGCGGGGGGTGGAAGAAGTGCTGTCACTATTGACTGTGTAGCTGGCCATTAACTGTCATCCTTGAGTTGAGTGAGGACATACCTTAACAAACACACAGTGTCACCCACCCATGTCATGAGTTTTGCCTGTCAGCAGCTAGAGATGCAGAGCCCCTGAACCCAGAATCCCTTGCACTTATCTCTTTGAAAGCTGGCAGACTTTGTGGTCTCACCAGGGGCTAGCATGCTTACAGTTTTGACCCTGCTATGGCTTAACACATAGATGTGACATGAGTTTTTTTGCTTCCAAAAATTTGAGGTGCAGTTTCCCTGAAACCCTTGCACCTATCTCCTTGAAAATTGGCAGACTTCATGCTCTCAGAAGGGGCTACCATTCTGGCAAGTTTCATCTAAAGCAGACCAGAAATGGTAAAGTTATAGGCCGTTTCAAGCTTCCTCATTGTAGTCTATGGGTGAAATGTCAAAACAGCAGAACTATTTTCACCAAACAAAGCAGTTTCAAACAGAAACAACATTTAAAATGAAATGCTGTTCCATCAAAATGCAAGTCAAAAAGGAATGATGCCGTTTTGCATAGCCCTAATACCTAGCTCCTTCTGCCTCTCCTTGTATGATTTGCCTTCCAAGTCCTTAATCATTTTTGTTGCCTGTCTCTGAACCCTTATCATATTAGATTTTTTTTCTTCTTCAAAAACATAAATAATACAGATGGAGAGACTATCATGTATAATTCTTCCATCAATGTATACATTTTCAGTGTTTTATATCATCCGTTTAAAGATTCTGAAAGAGAATCATTCTAAAATCATTCAGGATCTCTTCAAGAAGTCACTAAAGAAATAAGTTGGTAATACAAAGATTTTGGCAAATTTTGTTCCACCAAAAATCCTGCAAAGGGGGGCAGCCAAAAGTGTGCGCTGATTCAGAACATCTACTTGGAAGCTTCTAACACTTCAAGTTCTGGTATGCCCCAGTGAAAACGTACGAGTCCTTGGATTACTGTACTCATGGACAAGGTGAAATGTCATGTTTCAGGAAAGAATCCATGTAAAAGGAGAAAGTGCGAATTTTACTTAGTGAAGGTGAATGTTTCCCTAATTACAATACACTGTCACTGTCCTCAGCAGGAGGGCTAGACTTATATTCTGTTCTCTAGCTGTTTTATCTGGCTTTATAAATTTCAGCACTGATATACAAAGTCATTTCTAATATTTGCTATCTTAGATATCCAATATTTTTTCCCCAGCAGTATCTGCATAGCTCTTGGGAGAAGTAGTATAAGGCAAAAATGCAGGTACAGAGGTAACAATACTACTTATTCTGAGGTATAATTACCAGGTTTTACGCGTGGTTAAATACCTGTTGCCCTGGCATTTATGTTAGACTAATTTTCCAGTCTGAAAATCATCATCTTTGATTAGATTTGTGTCTTGGTGGATGCCTTGGGGGAATTCATATAAAGTTATATCCTCAAACAAAAATGTTTGATCAACTTGACTCAATGAGAAAGAAGCTTTTACTACTTAAAAAATAAGTTTCCTAAAAGAAATTCTCTTGACTTGACTGCATTTTTGAAGATGCATGGAAGCCCCTCAGGTAGGTCAATGCCTAATATTCATGACAACTAAACTATTACTCTATGCATCATATTATTTCCTTCTGGTAAAACCCTACTTGAGTTTTGTAATACATCTGACTAGACCCTTAGTTGTCTAATGATCTTCAAACTACTCCCAGTAGAGCAACACAAAACTCAAACTCTGGGTTCAGAGAAGATATATTTTATTAGACCAACTAAAAATGAAAAAAAAAAATTAGTTGGTCTAATAAAAAGGTATTACCTCTGAACCAAGAGTTTTATAATTTTATGTTTCTCTTTTATTTTCCAGACAAACACAGCTACAAAGTAGATCCAAGTAGATTAATACATTTAAATATCTGCTCTATTACCAGTATAAAAAAAAAAGCAAGTTTCATGCCCCAAACAGTCATGAGATTGGTCTAAATAGGATGAGATGATGAAGATGAACAACAACATTAACAACACTTGTGCACTTTTTATTTTCCTTTCAGTTATTTAACCTTAAAAGTCCATGTGTTTTACATTTTAGTTTTTATCTCAAGAATATAGGTTAGAAACAGGGCCAAATCCAGGGGAGGTATAAGGGGTGTATTCACACTGTTCTTTAGCTATGCAACTCATTTTTAATTAGCTTATTCACTATGTTGGTTTAAGCTCCTGCTGGAACTACTGGTTTCATGAGGGTTAATGCTGCCACCACACATCCTCTTTTCCCTCCTGATGCTGAATTTATCAGAGGGATGTGGCGGTTGCTAGCAGCAGTGGCATTCAACCCCTAGGCTCCAGAGATGTATGAAAGTGATAGCTCTGGCAGGAACCTGCATTGACAAACTAGTGAGCTCAGCTAACTGCGCATGCAGAGCTCTGACAGGACCTGTGCTGAATAGCCAATGAGCTTACTGAGCTCACTGCACATGAATGCAGTTGAAGAGGGGAGTGGTTGCACCTAGATTCCCTGACCGTTAGAAATATACTTTTGATTCATTTTAGAATTACTTGATCAAGGAGCTGGAATTTAGGGAAAGCATTTAAAAGTATGAACATTAGCAACTCTAGATATATGACAAGTAATAATGCCCTTCACTTTTGAATAGATGTATTCTTTTACATAATTAGATTTGTCCATCTCAACTGCATTTTACTTGATTTATAGCTGCTTCTGATAACTTCTCTTTAAGCCGCAGATTTATTGTCCTTTTCTTCTTTATGTGAATGGTTTCATTAACATAAAATCATACAGAAGTAGGGTTGGAATGGACCACTGTAGGTCATCTAGTCCAATCCCCTACTTGAGGCAGGATCATCTTTACGCAAACATTCCTATATAAATCAATCATGTAACTTATTAGCAAAACTACAGTCAGTCCTGACACAATACAAACACATAGCACAAGGGGATCATAGTAATCAATGTCCTGTTGCTGCAAAGTTTGCTAACATATGGTCAAGAGATCCTAGCAAGAAGCCATGGCTCCTGTTATGGAGGAAACCCCACCCCACCCCACACACACACACAGTTCATACTAATATGAATGTGGGATAAAATTCCTTCTTTACCCCAAGTATGGTGATTAGTTTAACCCTGAATGAAGGGGCAAGACCCTCTAGCCAAGAATCTCTGGCTTTAAGTCACAGTTGTGGTACTGGGACACCCCAGACAAAATCCCCAGCCTTGGCTGTAGCCAAAAAACAATTCCTCCAAGGAAGGCTTACAAAGAAACAAAACAAAACAAAACCCTGAATCATTGCAAAAAGTGTGTGCGTGTGAGGTGGGGGGAAGTTGAGGAGAGAGAGGGGGTATAAAATTCCCTCCCAGATCTCTGAAGCAACTAGCAAAGCCCAGAAAAATAGAAAACACCCATGATATATACACATAGCTATGCCTAGATCATCTCCAACAGTGATCATGTCCAATCTCTTTTTGAACACCTCCAGTGCTGGAGAGTCCACAGCTTCCTTAGGCAGCCTATTCTACTGTCTCACTGTTTTAACAGTGAAGAGGTTTTTCCAGATATCCAAACTAAACCCATCTTCTTGCAAGTTCAAACCATTGGTCTATCTCCTAGTCTCTGCAGCAAGAGAGAAGAGATATCTTCCCCTCTTCTTTATGGAAGCCCTTCAAGTATTTGAAGACTATCATGTCCCTTCTTAAGCTCTTTTTCTACAAGTTGAACATGTGTAACTCCTTCATCCTTTCCTCATATGACTTGCCTTCCAAGATCTTTATAATTTTTGTCACTGACCTTTGGACCCTCTTGAACTTCTCCATATCCATTTTAAAATAGAACCGAAAACAGCATACAATATTCTAGATGAGGCCTAACCAGTGCTGAGTAGAGAGGGCCTATCACCTCCTGTGTCTGACACCTAAAGTTTCTTTTGATGCACACCAAAACTACATTCACCTTTTTTTCAGTTGCATCACATTGTAGACTCGTACTGAATCTGTGATAACTCCAGACTCTCAGAACCTTCTCCATCATGCTGCCAGACAGCCAGGATGACCTATTATGTATTTGTATTTTTTATTATTCTTCCTAACATGTAGTACCTTGCATTTATCAGCACTGAACTTCATCCTGTCAGTTTTGGTTAATGGTAGGCCCACCGTTTCCTTGGTCTTTCTTTAATGGTCATCATACTTATAGAACTTAGGCCTGCTGAAAATCTCTAGAGTAAGGTGAGAGGGGAAAACAACAAGGGTGATATTGTCGTGGATGTCTGCTATAGGCCAACAGGCCAAGAGGATGAGGTAGATGAGACTTTCTTTGGACAACTAGCAGAAGTTTCCAGATCACAGGCCCTGGTTCTTATGGGGGATTTCAGTCACCCTGCCATCTGCTGGGAGGACAAAACAGCTGTGCACAGGCAATCCAAGAGGTTTTTGGAGAGTGTTGGAAACAACTTCATGATGCAAGTGTTGGAGAGACCAACTAGGGGCTATGCTGTTAACCTACTGCTCACAAACAGGGAAGAATTGGTGGCAGAGGAGATGGGGAGAGGGAATGTAGAAGTGGATGGCAAGCTGACCACAACATGAGCAATTTCAGGGTCCTGACAAAAGAAAAAAAAAGGAAAGCAGTAGAGTATGGACTCTATATTTCCAAAAAGCAGACTATGACTCCCTCAGGGAACTGATGGGAATGTTTCCTTGGGAGGACTTCCATTCTGAGGCGGAATGGAGTCCAGGAGAGTTGATTGTATTTTAAAGAACCCTTACTGCAGGTGCAGGAACAAGTCATTCTGATATGCAGGAAGAAGAGCAAATGTGGCAAGCAACCAGCTTAGCTTAACAGAAAACTCACCCATGAGCTTAAACACAAAAAGGAAGATTACAAGAAGTGGAAGCTTGGATAGATTCTTGCACTTGGGAGGAGTGCAAGAATATTGTTGGGGAATGCAGGGTTGAAGTCAGAAAGGCCAAAGCACAATTGGAGCTGCAGCTAGTAAGGGACATGAAGGGTAAAACGAGAAGGGTGTCTACAAGTATGCTAGCAATAAGGTGGTAAGAGAAAGAGTGGGTCCCTTATTAATGGGGGCGGCAACCTAGTGACAGATAAGGAAATGGCTGACGTACATAATACCTTTTTTATCTTGGTCTTCACAGGCGGAAATCAGCTCCCAGACTACTGTACCAGGCAGTACAGTTTGGGGAGAAGATGAGCAACCCTCAGTGGTGAAAGAACAGGTTAGAGATTATTTAGAAAAGCTGGACATGTACAAGTCCATGAGGCCAGATGCCATGCATCTGAGAATGCTGAGGGAGTTGGATGATGTAATTACAGAGCCGATGGCCATTATCTTTGAAAGCTCATGGCAATTGGAAGAAGTCCAAGACTATTGGAAAAGAGCAAATATAGTGCCCATCTTTAAGAAAAGGAAGGAGGAGAGATTCAGGTAACTACAGACTAGCTAGCCTCACTTCAGTCCCTGGAACAATCATGGAGCAATTCCTCAAAGAATCTATTTCTGAGCACTTGGAGAAGAAGATAATTAGGAGTAGTCAGCATGAATTCACCAAGGGCAAGGCATGCTTGACCAACCTGCTTGCCTTCTATGATGAGATAACTGGCTTTGTGGAAGCAGGGAAAGCAGTGGACACAGTATACCTTGACTTTTGCAAGGCTTTTTATACCATCTCCCACAGCATTTTTGCAAGCAACCTGAGGAATTATAGGTGGGATGAACTGCAAGGTGGATAGAAAGCTGGCTGGATTGTCTGGCTCAATGGGTATTAATCAATGGTTCAATGTGTAGCTGGCAGCCAGTATCAAGTGGAGTGCTCCAGGGGTCAGTCCTGGGCCTGTTTTTGTTCAATATCTTCATTAATGACCTGGAAGATCAGATGTATTGCACCTTCAGCAATAGATGACACCAAGGTCGGGGGATATAGTAGATACACTGGAGGGTAGGGCTAAGATTCAGACTGACCTAGACAAATTGGAGGATTGGGCAAAAAGGAATTTCATGGGGTTCAACAAGGACACATGCAAAGTCCTGCACTTAGGATGGAACAATCCCATGTACCACTATGGACTGACTGGCTATGCAGCAGCTCTGCAGAAAAGGACCCGGGGTTTACAGTGAACTAGAAGATTGATGAGAGTCAGTAGTGTACCCTTGTTGCCAAGAAGGCTAACAGCAGACTGGTCTGCATTAGTAGGATTGTTCCCAGCAGATAGAAGGAACTAATTATTCTGCTCTATTTTCTACAGTTGAGGCCACATTTGAAGTATTGTGCGCCCTTCACTATAAAAAGGACATGGACAAGCTGGAGAGAGTCCAGCCCTTTAAAATTCCTAGCCCTTCTGGGTGCTTTCATCTTTCAGTCTATTTTCCCATGACATCATGCTTAAGCCAGGTGAAATCTGACTTTTTGGAACCTAGCAGCCTAGTTTTGCTGACCTCATGCTTTCCCCATTTCAGGATCTGGAATGCTATCATATGCTGATTACTACCTCTCAAGTTGCCCATCATCTTAACATCCTCCATCAGGTATTTCCTATTGTTTAGGACAAGTTCCAAAGTAGGTGATCCCCAATTTGTATCTTCCACCTTCTGGAACAGAAATTTGTCCTCCACAGAAATTAGAAATTGACTTGACATTTTAATGTTTGGGTGCATTGTTCTTCCAGCAAATGTCCAGAAATCTCCCATAGCTTTTGATTAACTCTCTCACCTGGTTGAAAAGTCTTTCATTCATTTCCTTTTCTGGATAGGTGGCCTATAATAAATCCCCACCATTTTATCAGTGTGTCATGATACAGCCTTCCCAGGGATGGCCATGATGTCCCTAAGGCACCGTGACTGTGCTGACTCCACCCTATGGGCCTTCTAATCTCCCCTACCAGGTCTTGCTGGTAAAAAAAGATGAATCAGGAGGCTGCACTTGAGTTGCTACTCAGTCACAGTCCTGACAGACTCCTCTAAACCCTGTGGGTTGTTGAGCTCTTTATTGAGTCCCACACTCAGGAGGTGCCTTATAACACCCCCAAGCCTTATCGGCTAGGTGTGAACTCTGAACCATCCCTTTATCATGCCCCATGCCTCGCAGATGATATGTAGTCATTGTCTTCTCATGTTGAGGCCTCAGTTCAGTTCAACCCCTGCCACTGCAACCCCCTCTGTCCCCCTCTAGCTACAGCCCCTGTCACTGTACCACCTCTGGTGCTGGGGTCTCCACACTGTAGTGTGCCCTGATAAGACCTCCTCCTCACCCATAGCCTTAGGTCAGTCCACCAGTTTAAATAATAACAGAAAGCACAAGCCCCTGGACTACAATACAACAACAACAACATAGGGTCTACACTCTATCCCTTTTAAGAGAGCAAGCTTCTCTCTCAGTTTAGTAGGCTTCTTCCCCACCAGCACTTACGAGCTCCTCTAGCCCCTTAATCTTACCAATATTAGAATAGGCAATCAAACATCTACAAGTAGCTTCCTCTATGAGAACCCCCTTCCTCCTTAGTTGCTACCAGAAAACTGACCCTTTAGTCCCAGCCGTGGGGTTTATATACGCCCAGGGTCCTGACTTCTTCCAGTCAGCTGACTGGGTGCAGGTGCAGGCTAATTCCCTCATTAGCTTACTGCCACAGTAACCTGCACCTGTGGGGTTTCTGCCTGGCTTCTAGGGCTCTCTCCCTAAGCAGTTTCTGCCCTTAAAGGAGCAGGCACCTACACCCAAATGCATTCTGTTCTTCTGACTCCTTCCTCCTGAACTGAGGAAAAAAGTGTATGTGTTTTTTGATATACAAGGCAAGACTTCCACCTTTTCTCCCAATCCCAGGCTTCTGAAATGAAGTATAACCCTCAGGGTTGATTTTCCAGCCATAAGAGCTGTCCCACCTGGTCTCTGTACTACCAATCAAGTCATAGTATTTTTTACAGCCTCCGGTGCCCAATTTTGTTTATTCTCCATAGATCTTTGATTCATATACATACTATTGGATGCATTTGCATCTTGAGCTACTTCGCTTGTGAACCATTTTTCTCATCTTGTGGCTCTCTATTTGTTTTCCAGAATTAAGTTGCTTCTTCCAGTCTTTTTCCCTCTGGATTTTTACTCTGTTATTGGAAGGGTTTATTCATATCCCCCTTAGCACCTAATTTAAAGTTTGCTTTACTATGTTGGCCATATGACATCCAAAGATGCTCTTGCCACTTCGGGTCAAATGGTTCTCATCTTTTGACCTGAACCTGTTCAGCCTCAGTAAACAGAGGCTGAGGGGGGACCTGGTGGCTGCCTATGAACTGCAGAGGGGTGATCAGCAGGAAATAGGGCAGGCTCTTTTTTCCAGGGCACCACCAGGGGTAACTAGGACCAATGGTCACAAGTTACTGGAGAGCAGGTTTAG